>VCCN01000071.1:5533717-5553031 GCA_006491835.1 Architeuthis dux
CCCAACAGATACAAATTGACAACCTACCCTGTTGGGAGGCTGTAAAAACTCTTTTTCTAACGATATGTATATGTATATACCTCCATCAAGAATTAATTCCACAATCCATAGCTTTTGAACTGTGTACTTGAAGTTTTCTCGTAAAATGCTGAATACCTAGCTTCACGTTTTTAGTTGTAACATTATGAGCCCAACAGATACTAATTGACAAAGCTGGAGATACACTTTGATCCTAGGTATAGCGCACAGATACTCTGATCCTAGTCAGAAGTGCCGACCCATACGTAAATAATTCCGTCATTTTTGACGGGTACTATGCTAGTATTACAATAGATAACAATTATCATTTTATTTTTCCTACATAATACAAGCAATCTCAGATTATTTTGATAATGTAGATAATATAGATTTTACAGATATATCATATCGTATTTATATATATCATATAGATAAATGTAGATAATGTAGATTATTGCTGTAAATAAATATGTGTAGCTTAGATGTAACATTCCAATTCGGGGATCAGAAAAGATTAAAACGAAAGTACAGCAATACCTTGAATAGTGCTGTTTTGATAAGTATGTGTTTTGATATAGTACAGTTATGGTATTGTGTACAAATTAATCTAACTAAGTATAAGCTGAAAAAACAAACACATTAAATTATAATAAGACCCCGAACAGTGCGGTCTTGAACAGTAGGGACAATTTTGGAACGAATTAAACGCACTAATCAAGGTATACCTGTATATCTAACAAGAAAAAGAACAGACTCAGTTCAAAACCTGCGACGTTGTTTATACAATTTTTGACAGCATTTGGTAACATTTGTAAACATTTCTGCAATAAAACTGTTGTTTGTTTCCAATTGATTTTTCAAGTTAATCTCCATTAAAACGTCGAAACAAAAATAGATAATCATTGCATCAAAAATAAAACGAAAAAGATTGTCCGAAATTCTATTTTTTTAAATTTCGAGAATTGATTTAAAAAAGGAATAATATGACGTAGTGTGACATGAAAAGAAAAAAAACATTCCCCCTTTCTTCGCTCACCCTCTTCCTTTGATATGAACGCTTTCAACCTATTCAAATTTGGTCTGAACGAAAAGGTTTTTGGCATTCATAGGCCTGTCAGCTGCATCCTATTTAAGAAATGTAAAATGACATGACTTACTCCTGACGTAGTAGTACAATCAGCAAAATACGTGGTATAAAGCATTGCTACACTTACATAGAATTCATTCAAAGAGAAAATATATAGAGTAAGAAAAATAAACTCTTTACTGATACTACTTGTACAAAAACTAAAACAAACATGGCGCAGAGATATCGGAATGGAGAGTGTGTTTACGGTTAGATTTGGACTTCTTTGAGACATCGAAGCTCTCGTAGCTAAGTAGGTATAGCAGATGGTGCGTTAAACAAAGCTTCCCTCTGGCAAGAGGATCGTGAGTTTGAGTCTCACAGATAGCTTATTTTTTTATTTCTGATCGGCGCTGTTTACTCAGTGCCGTTGAGTTAAGTTGTTATAAAAACAACTTAAAAATTAAGATGAAGGTAAATAGTAGTCAACAATTAATAATAATGGTTTACAATACTTCATCTCATAAAAAATTAAATAATAACAAAAATAATAGTAGCGTAGATATTGTTTATAATTTTGAGAAGGGTCATTACATTCAAAGAGTTTTTCGGACGACTGAACCCCTTTTTGCTGTTTATGTTGTAAACACAACGTTTCGGACGATCCATTCTACGGCCTTCTTCATATCCGGATGTAATGGTGGTAAACAGAAAATTGTTACTCTCCAATGGTAGAAACGCTTTCTGTGTACCACCATTACATTCGGATAGTACACCCGAATAAGGCTGTAGAATGGATTGGCCGAAACGTCATGTTAACAACATAAACAACAAGAAGGGTTTAATCGTACAAAAAACACTGTGAATATCGTAGATAAGTTTGCTAAAGCATAAAAGCATCGTAACATTGTCGACAGTATGAAATTCAGAGAATGGATAATTTGTTATTTTTAATTGGGAACCTATATTTGCTAGGCACCGGTTTCACTCGATTGCGTTTCTTTATTGATTTACACGATTTAGGCCGCTCATTTCACAATCGAATCAAAAATATGGGTTCCCAATTAAAAATATTCTCTGAATTTCAATTAATACTCTATAATATCTTTGTGCTAACCACGAGTATCTGCCGAATATTGGTAGTGATATTATGATCTTGTATGTTATGTTAATTAATGTGAGCACGTATGGCACTATGTCCTGATAAGTGTCAAGTTAGTCTACGCAAGGGAGTAGTAGTTTAACAGTGTAAGCACCCACCGCTGGGAAAGTGGCTGTGAACGGCCATGCACGCACACCCACATACACGCAGTGCATATTTAGGCAGCCATAGATATGAGTGCCAAAAGAGATTCCGCTACATTGTCTTCCAGGACAGAGGGTGATCAACAGATCACCCTCTGTTCCGGAAGACAATGTAGTGTGCGCCAAGGATTAGCGACAAACTCTTTTGCAGGTGTCGTCCGCGCCCGGCTCTGTAGTTGCTGTCACTGTCCTCTGCCGTCTGCGCTATCTCCATTCTTCCCATCGGTCCTCTCTCCTCTTCTCGCTCGTCTGGATACCTGCCTTGATGGTAAGTCTCCATCTGCGGTCGTCTCCGGCCACAGCTTCGCAGCCTACCGGGTTGATGTCGTCTGTTTTCAGGTCTCGTTTATAAGCGTCTATGTAACGAAGAACAAGTCTTCCTGCAGGTCTGGAAACATTACTACCCGTAAATTTAGACACACACACACACACACACACACACACACACACAGAATCAGAGAGAGATAGAATGTGATGTTCTGTTGTTTTGGCTAACACGTTAAGTGCACAAGGTAAGGTACAGTAAGAGCAGTGACGGTAAAGACTGTCTTAAGGTCGTCCGGTTTGTTAGGGTAACATTTGGTACAAACATTTTTTCATTTTTTCCCCTTTCTATCAGGAGACGGCAGATTGAAAACGGGGATATGTAAATGTGAATTATTGCTATTAATATGCAGAAATAGAAGGGGTGAGGAGAAAGGTCGAATCGTAAGAGAAAAAAAAAAGAGACATTCAGTTGAGAGTTTGCAATGATATGCATGCATGAACGCACAGTTATGGAAATCATATTTCCCCCCGTGAATACTTGTGTTCACGTGTCTACATGAATAGTTCGGAATCTCTTTTGGCACTCATATCTATGGCTGCCTAAATATGCACTGCGTGTATGTGGGTGTGTGTGTATGGCCGTTCGCTGCCACTTTTCCAGAGGCGGGTGCGGCGCTTACACTGTTAAACTACTACTCCCTTACGTAGACTAACTTGACACTTATCAGGACATAGTGCCATACGTGCTCACATTAATCAACATAGCATACAAGATCATAATATCCCTACCAATATTCGGCAGATACTCGTGGACAGTGTTGCCAACTCAACAAATATTTTCGCGCTAGTTTGACTGCCAAAAAGCGCTAAACTTTTTAAATAGCCAGAAATTGCCAAAAACCACCAGAAAAAAGCTAAAAATAAACAAAAAATAGCCAGAAAATAGTCAAAAATGGCTAGAATGTTTTAGGTGGAAACGCGCTAAATCTAGCGCGAAACTGCTCGTGGATAGCACAAAGATATTATAGAGTATTAATTGAAATTCAGAGCTGCAAAACAATAATTTGAAGTATATGAAGTATTCTTTTTTGTGCAATTAATGCTCTATCATAATTATAACGACATTTTTAATTGGGAACCTATATTTGCTCGGCACCGGTTTGATCCGATTGCGAAACGAGCGGCCTAAATCGTGTAAATAACTAAAGAAACGCAATCTGGTCAAACCGGTGCCGAGCAAATATAGGTTCCCAATTAAAAATGTCTTTATAATTCTCATATTGTCGGATATAAAAAAATTATCCATTCTCTGAATTTCATACTGTCGACATAGAGAACCACACCGCGTTTCAGAGCTCCTGCCTTCTATGAGAGTTGTCGTTAGCTCAGTGGTCGAGCAGATTTTAGCTGCTCCCAAGGTGGACGCGGGTTCGTTCCCCGCACGACGCTCGTTTCTTTATTTATTTACACGATTTGGGCCGCTCGTTTCGCAATCGGGTCAAACCGGTGTCGAGCAAATATAGGTTCCCAATTAAAAATGTCGTTATAATTATGATAGAGCATTAATTGCACAAAAAAGAATACTTCATATATTTCAAATTATTGTTTTGCAGCCTACGAATCTGCCTCAGTGGGGTTTGGCACAGGCTCTAACGAATATACCTTAATTTTATTTTTCAAGGGCCGGATTATACTATAAGGCTGAGGGGCCCGTAGCTAAAAAACCGCCATGGCCTCGAAGTCACAGAGAACCACGGCCATGCTCGGGTATCGTCCTGGGAGAAGTTGCACAGGATATCTTGGCCAGCTGGTCGGGAAGCGACCACCGTTAGCATGCGCAGGATTCGTCCTGAGAGGCTTTTGGGATCTCCCCCCCCCTTTATCCCGGTCTTCGTGGCATTTGTCTCAGTGACAGGGATTTGGGATTCTCCCCCCTCAAGTCTCTAGTCACGGGGACATGCGACCCCCTCCCCCTCCTGAATCCGACACCAAGGGTCGATGTGCCGTTAAACAAATCAATCAATCAATCATAACAAGTAAATTTCATAATAAATTGTTTACAGTGGATATTTGAAGCTTCAGGACGACCTACGCGTGCTTGCATAACGAATAACACGATAATCGAAACAGAAATTAATAGTTGAACCATTTAAAAAAAATACATATTTTGTAATTCACCAAGTGACTTTACTGACATAAAACGAAAGACCGCCTATTTTTCAAGAAAAAAATCTATTTTTATGTGACAATCTACGCCCCCTTCAGCTCAACTTTCGTCCCCCTTGGGGCGATATTTCTCCCGCTGAGAATAACAGATTTACATCGAGAAATTTTCAATAGGCAGCTCTCTGTTTGAGAATAAATGACAGATGTTAAACAACATACACGTATCGTATGTAGACTCCGTCAAAATATTAATACACGCAAGTATACACGCGTATGTGTTTATATTCACACCGAAGAAAATAAAACAACCCTCGTTCTGTGAAAGTGATCACCTGAGTGACTTAAAATGACTAACCACTTTACAAACACGTCCAGATAAACTGTCTTTTGTTTGGCTTGCGCGAAGAGAAGAAGAATTTCTCCGGCAAATTTCTTCTAAATATGTCGTCTGTTGCACGGCGAATGAGTGAAGTCTTTGTGCTCGTTCAGTCGTTCGTTGTGAGAGGCCAAGCAGCAGCAGCGACCCCTGTGGACTCTTCTATGCACTCCTGACACACACAGTTCAATGAACGCACACTTCACTGCATTTCAATACAACACCAGTTTGATCTCTCGATGCGCTCTAAGAATGTTGATTCACGCAAGCGCAAAAACCTCGCTCACGTCCGGCTTACGTTATTTCTCTCTTTTTTAATGTTTATCGCTTAAACAAGATAGATCAAGGATCAAGAAGAAGTCGATTTCTCACGCTTTGAATACGCTCTATTAACGTATCATTCATGGATCGGCTACTTATTTTGATTGAATACTTATCTATCCGGTGTGAAAAGATCAACGTGGGGAAGAGCAGATCTTTTACGGGTGGTTTGAACAACAAAAATCCTGAGCTAAGATGTTCAATCTTAGCTCAGGATTCTTTGGGGCCAGATATAAACTTGAAAGTTTTTTTATATACAGTTCCAATCAATTATGTGCCTTCAATTACGCTGTTTATGCCTGATTGCCTTTCGTCATCATCTCCTTCATTCCTTCCTGCCTTAAAATTCAGCATTCGAGATGTTGGCTTTTACCCGGTTTCGAACCATGGGTGTCTGTTGCCAGTTTTCCAAGGGGGGCGGGTCAAAATGATATATATTCCAAGCGGGGGGTATGGGGACAAAAATATATGTCGGTTGTCAGGTGAGGGACTGGGTCCAAAGCTATGACTCGTCCTGAGCTGTCCTGTTCATCTTGACCCCTTGATCCCTAACCTCTGTAAGGTTTCAACTTTCAACCCCACTCGCCCCCGGTGAGAAGGCCTGATCCAGGGGGTGGGGGTCAAATGTCCCGTTTGCACCCCCTAGGGTGGACCACCAATAGAAAACCGACCCCGCTCTTTACGTCCGGGGATATTTTACGTCAAGATGTATTAATGAATCAGTTTACTCCAATAACAATAGAAAACCGATCTCGCACTTCATGTACAGAGATTTTAAAAGGAGTCTAAAATCTGCTTTAAGTATATGGGGGTGAGGGGTACCCCGTATACCTCCCCTAAACCAGCGGACGCACATGCTTTGAACACCGATCTCTGGCATTAGGGAAATGTGCAACTATTTCAGCCACAGGGCAGGCCGGAGTAGGAGTAGATATTTACTAAGCTTCGCACAGTCGAGAAAAAAGTCACGTATAAGTGGTAACTTTTCGACCCTCGTATTCGACCTTCAGAATTGAAGAATTTATCAACGTTATCATTTTGAAGATTATTACAATTGATGTTTTATTTGTATTGTTATGTTTTTGTGCTGATATTCCTGAAGTAGTCACTCAATACAAGTACACACACAGACACATACACAGACACAGACACGCTCGGATACAGACACACACACACACACACACACACACACACACACACACACACACACACACAGAATATCATGTAATTCAAAAAGATAAGTAGAAAAAAACAATTACAGTGAAGAGTTAATCTCGACGAATGGATAAATGGTGATATCTAGAGACACGTAAACATAACACTTGTTACAAGTGACTCACGCACTTAGCGACATTTACTGACTGTCAATGCCTAGAGTAAACAAACAATATGACACAAGGGAGACGTTTGCGTATACCGTTCAGTGATTAGAACAAAGGGCTGCAGTCTGTCTGATTAAGACTGCATTTCAGGTAAATAGTAAGTAATAATCATCATCATCATCATCATCAGCAGCAGCAGCTGCAGCAACAGCAGCAGCAGCCTTTTAGCGTCCGTCGTTGGACAAAGACCTTCCCCAAGATTCGCCAGACTTCTCTATCATGGGCGTCGAGGAGCCAATACTTTCTGAACTTGTCCAGGTCATAACGCCATCTTATTTTCTGCCGGCCACAGTTTCGCATATGATCTCTGGGGATACACGTTGTGAGTCGTGATGTCTGACATTCTTGCAACATGACCAGCCCATTGCCATTTGAGTTTTTCTAAGGGATTCTATGATATCTCTGACTCCTGTTTTTTTCTCTGATATGCTGTGGCGTCTTGTGATCTCTCCATGTGATGTTGAGCAACTTGTGCACGTTGCATGGTTCTCAGTTTGAGTGCCAATCTTTTGGTTAGGTTCCGTGTTTCAGCTCCATAGGTGACTATCGGGAGGATGCATTGGTTGTATACCCTTCTTTTGAGTACTAATGGGATGATCCAGGTGCCTATCCTTGTTCTATTTTGACTTTGTCATTAGAAGGTGGTACAGCGAACTAGATTTCAGTAGACTTTCCCCAGCATGCGACATGAATCCTTCCGAAGAGGTATCTCCTCGATCAGGTTCTCGCTGGGGTGATCATTGGTGAAATCGCTGGGTTGTTGCTGTTGTGATTTCAGTAGTTTTACGGGGGTGAAGTTGCTAGACCCATACCCAGTCATCCTCCTACACCCAGGCTTGGGACCGGCAAGATGACCCAAAAGGAACACCTTGGCGGAATTGAGCGACCAAATTAGTCATTAGTAAAACTTGATTCACTAGCAGCAGGCCTGCCAAGTAAAGTAACATGCGGGAGATATCATTCGTTCGTATGATGTACGCGAGTAAATCAGCTGGGGGTCCAATGGTTTGCAAACAGATCTCATAATGCGCTGACATTAGCTTAGAGCTACCAGCAGAATTGATGTCCACGTCCATCGATATAAATGTATTTCTCGAAACTTTCTTCGGGTCAGACATGTTTGACCCGAATCTAAGTTCAGGGCGAAAAAGGGTCCAGTGAATGTAACCGGTCATTTATATTTCGTTCCACTGGTCGGGCACTTCTATAATCGAAGTATTTATGAGCAATCATGGTAGAATAATGGCTGGTCTCGCAGACCATCAATAGTGAGCCCGATCCTCGTTTTCGAAAGATTTGGCTCAGTGCCAAAACTGGCCTAAGCTAACAAATACATATTCAACGTATTTATCTAATTTCGGACTCTCACATATTAGAAACTGTCAGCCAAAACTGTCAGCCAAACTGTCAAAATAGGTTTCTTCAGTTTTGAGTTGATCCGGCTTGCTATGTATGTATCATGTTTTGATTTTTGGCCCTTCTAAACTTTGATACAAAACATACACAACACATTATTGCAATTGTTTCTTTAAACTAAGGTCAGCATATCGAAGTAAAAATAAAAATATCAGAACCTTCCCATTCCCTCTTGATAAGATAATTCTTTTTAACACAATCAGTTTTCCAATACTTTTGTTCAAGAAAAATGCCAAGTATACGATATATCCTTGATTAAGTAATCATTAACCATTACACGTTTTTATCTATATAGGCAATTTACTTTTTCAGTTGTTTGAATATAATTTTTTCAAAATTGGCCTGCCCCTACCACAAACGAAAATGCGAAAGAAAAACAAGATTCAACAAAACTAGTGAGGGAGAGTGGGAGACAAAGAATATTGCGGGAGTAAAAGAAAAATGCGGAAGACTTGGCAGGTCTGAAGCAGGCCGAAAATAAAGTAAAATAATTATCTGAAATATGAGCAAAATATTTCGGACCAGCTGTTTACAAAATAAAATTGAAACATCCGCAGAAGCCGCAGAGGAAGCGGTGATATTACCACCGGCAACTGCCCGCCTAACTCAGCGAACACACACAGAGAGCAAATCTTTACTTACCAGCAGCAGCCAATTTTGTGTCTGTGTATTCGCAGTACACCCTTCCCCTCTTTCTGTTTGCTTTAGCGTGACAGAAAACAAAGAAACCAACCAATCAACAAACAAAGTGACAACGGCTTTTATATTAAAAGATTTGAATATTGATTGGCTTCTACTAACAGAATCCACACTTTTAACGTGAACATCAATCAGTCAGATCGAAATTGCTTTTAGCAGAGACGTGTTTATTCTGTAGAAATCGATCCCTTCAATATATTGCTCTTTCTTCAATATTGTCAAACTCCAGTCCAACTTGGAGTTCGCTTTGTTTTTCTTCCGTAACAACAAGAACAATCCTCACCTAATTTAGGGGAATAAACTCTTCACTGTTTGTTTATCAGGTCACGTTAAACCAATATATAAATCTATATATAAAATTAACATTTTCCTACCGTGATTTGAAATCACGATCAAGTGATCGGTAGGCGGCTCTCTTACCCACCGAGCTAAACTGACAACTCTTAAAGATCTACGAATGTATTTATTTATTATACAAGTCGGGCTGCTCCAGAGTCAACCCCTTCTACTTCTGCGTAATTCTACTATAAATTTTGCCAGTGCTTAAAACTTGTCGGTTTAGCGCGGGTGTAACACACCAGCCTAGCGATCACTAGGTCATGAGTTCAAATCACGGTAGGGGAATGGGATTTTTACATATCGGTTTACTCCCCTATTTTTGGTGAGGATTGTTCTTGTAAAGTCAACTCTGACTTTGTCCTGGAGTTTGACAATATACAATACAGAAGTTGCAGTAATCATCTTCAGTCGTAATAGAAGTGGGAGTGGAATTTGACCCTGCAGCAGCCAGGCTTGTTCACATTCAGTGTCGCATTTCGACATCCCGTGTGTGGCTCATTACGTACGAACTATCCGATAGAGGAATGATTTTTTCCCCATGAGATGATTTGCAGTCGTCGTCGTCGTCCTTCTTTTAACGTCCGTTGTTGGACATAGACCGTCCCCAAGATTTGCCAGACCTCTCGACCGTGGGCGTTGCGGCGCCAGTATCTCTTGAACCTGTCTAAATCGTCACGCCATCTTATTTTCTGCCGGTCACACTTTCGCATATGATTACTGTTGCTGTGAGTCGTGATGTCCAGCGGTTGTCCGACATTCTTGCAACATGGCCTGCCCATTGCCATTTGAGTTTTCTAAAGTCACTAACCCAATATTCTACATCTAAGACCCAACACAGATCCTCAATAGAACTCATCGCCTTGAACTTTAGACTTTGCCACCTTCAGTTCAAACAATTTACAATTGAGCAAAATCTCCGGTTGGTTCTCATTAGATTTTGCCATATAATTGTATTGATATTTACTAGGAAGACCACAATCGTGAGGCACCTAGTGAGGATCGAACTCACTACAAGTCTGCAAGACTAGACTGCTAAACATTATTCTACGGCGATGTGCCACTATAATTATTGTTATCAGTCTTAAAACTGATTGACCAGACAGGGCGTTGTGTTAAGTAGAGAGTCATAAACATAAGTTGATGTTTTGTTCCCGGATCTCTTGAGTCGATAGCCTATAAAGTTTTCTATCGTCTGCCGCTTAGCATTTGTTTAGAAGCTTCTAAAGCTTCCTTCTTCCTGTTCACTAGTGTTTCCTTCATTATCCAGTCGTATTATATCAAATGATTCCCTTTCATCATCATCTTCTAATTCTTTTATCTCTTGTTAAATATCACTTTGATTCGAACTGAACTCCCAGTTTGCCGCCATCTTTTTTACGTATTCCGATTAATTTTGTTTATCGTCTGCTTTCCTGAACATCGAATAATTATTACGATGCTTTCCGGGTGTGTTGTATTCGAACTGAGATTTAGTTTTGGTTCACACACGCACATAAAATAGACGCGGGTCCGTCCATAAGGTTTACATTAATAGATCGGAAGGTTTTGTTCAGCGTCTTTGGCCTTGTGTTAAGAGAAAGGGAAGATGTAAAAATATCCAACAGAATAATTTAGTTAGTTAGTTATTTTTGTTTAAAATCCCAAAAGCTTCTCAGGACGAATCCTGAGCATGCTAATGGTGATCGCCTCCCGATCAGCTGGCCAAGATATCCTGTGCAACTTCTCCCAGGACGATACCCGAGCATGCCACAAGGACACCCGAAGGGCCGTGGTTCTCTGAACTTCGAGGCCATGGCGGTTTCGAAGAACAGATACTACACTTTGATCTTAGCCAAAAGGCCGCGAAGCAATCCCCCAACAGAATAAGGAATAGGATTCCTCAAAGCAAAAAAAAAAAGACAGGTCTGGTTAGTCACTCAATAGAAACCGTCATGTGACCAACGTCTTTTGGCAGCATGACATGTTGGGGGTGATCAATTAAAAAATTGGAAAGGGGTGATCAATGATATAAGTTATTCTCTCGTCTTTTGTTGGACAGTGATAACTAAAAAAAAAAATCTGAATTTTCCAAAACACAAGCGTGAATGCTGCTGGACTCAAATGAAGGGACCAATTTAGCATAAACTGACGTTGCAGACTGAAGACCCCCCCCCCCCCCCCCACTAAAAACCTATTGAAGAGGCGGGGGAAGGGTTAAAAAAAACAAAATAACAGTTTTTTCTAGACATAATGAGTAGATGTTTGAATCTTCAACTCTCTAGCTCCATTTGGTGCGGCCTGTACGCGTGATAGTTACATAACCAACCAGACCACCCTGACAGTTTTGTTGACATTTTATGTTGACGGTTTCTGACAAGAACATTCCTTTTTATTAAATTTGGCTAGGTTTTACCTTCATCCTAATTTTAGTTGTTTTTATACAACTTATTAATTCGGAAGTTAGTAGTGTGTTACAATACTTCATCCAATAATAATAAAGATTGAAGAACGTTCCTGTTTATAATTTATGAATTGCGGATAGACGATCAATTAGCATCTTTAGTACATTACCGATTCTTATAGAAATGTGTTGGCCTCGATTTGAAATCCAAGGCAAGTTAGGACCGACCGTGAAGCTTTCTTATGACTTGCAATTAAATCAAATAAAGACATTTTCCATTTAATTTTATTCGACGAGGTATGTATTATAAATCATTACTGTTAATTTGTATGACTACTATTTACCTTCAGCTTGATTTTTTTAGTTGCCTTTTTACTTTTTTGACCAGCCTGGATAAAAGTTACGATAAAAAAGCAACTAAAAAATCAAAGTGAGAAACAAAGTCAATAACATATAGGTTCTGTTTTGCTAAATTTAAAAATTCAAATCCAGAATTTTTAATTTTATTTTCAAAATGGAGCTTATCGCGTTTCGGAACCACGCTCTTCAAATATTCACTAGCTTAGTTTAATGTATCTATATATTATAAACTAAAGGATATCACGAGTAGGATTTATTAAACGAATACATCAAAATATGCATTCACTCTATTCACTACGTATATAATTAGTGCCGTTTTATCGCATGGGCATATAGGGCAGTTGCCCGGATGCCCCGCTATTTTAGGGGCCCCGAAATTCAAATGGAAAAATAAAAATTAAGGTTCATATTATTAAATAGCAGACATAGAGAGCATAATCTCAACCTAGATTTTCTACAATGAAATGCTGCAAATTTCGCACTTGAGGGGTTAGGGCCCAGAACACTACTTTGTCCGGGGGCCTTAAATATTCTTAACCCTTTATGTGGCACGTCTCTATATATGATCACCTGAGGACCTGTCAGCCACATGCAAATATTGTAGCCACAAAAACAACATAATCTGCACCAATGTTTTGAGGCATATCACACCCCCATTAAATTAGTCTGTTTTTGGCCCGCACAATACAATTTTAAAATCAACCCATAGGTGTTATTTTTTTGGTCAATATCAATTTTGTTGTATCTATTCATTATATTGAATGTTATTCTTTAATTATATGTTTTATTTAACTTTCTACTTTAATTTTTAATTTTTTAAATATTTTCCATTTTGATCACTTTTTGGGCGAGGCACCATATATGATCACTTCATCAGAGGGGGTTTTCCCCCTATAAACAAAAAGATTCAGAAAGCTTGTGACTAAAAATATCTTGTAATTAGATCTAGTTAACATAGAAAAATGTTGTTTTGATATCTAAAATATTTTTAGGGCTGCCCTATAAATCGTTAAGACGGCCCTGTATATAGTGACACAGAAAGTTATTGCAGAAGGGAAATGATACAATAAACTCAGTTGTACTTTAGTGTTGATTGCATTGACTTTACCGTTGCACAGCAACTACACTACTCCACACATTAGTCATTTTCTGCGCTAACATGCTAAATATATCTGGCAATAGGGGATTGCATTTTAAAGATGAAACACCGAATTTTGCCATTTTTGACCAAAAATGTGTTCTAGCAAATGTTAGCACACTGTGTTAAGATTATTTGATTATTTATTAATTCAAGCGTTCCGGACCGAATGTAACTATTAAGTACCATTTATAGGCGTCAGAATGCGTAGATTTTGAACGTTGGGGGCGAGGCCATGTACTGTAAATTCTTCTGTAAGCAGCCACGCCTTCATTAACGTCTCAGTACGTGGCCTCGCCCTCAACGTTGACGCCTCTACCGGGTATAATTCAGAGCAAATAAGCCAAACTCTCGTTAACACTACTCTAAACCTAAACGCTCGTTAACGACATAGTAGGTGTAAATAATACTTGTATTTTAAATAAGGTTGGCTAAATAGCGTCAAATTCAAACTGTGTTATGGCTTTTAAATTATTCAAACTTTCATAAACGTTACTTTCTTTTCTCTATGTAAGAAGATAATGCATTTTTGTCGTCTGCTTTATTTGTTACAAAATTCGACACTCTTACATGCTTGGTGTCAATGGCACCAATATAATGCAGTAAATGATTTGTTACAAACTTCCATGCCATTATCCCTATAGAAAGAATATATACCCCTATTGTAAGAGAACCTTATGATACTTGAAGGGCCCTGTTGTAGTATGTGGCTCGTTGTTTCGTCCCCAATAATGTAAATATGTTGCAAATGATTTTACTATATTACATATGGATTGCAAATTAGGAAAACAGAATTACCTGTAGCCAGGAATTAAGGCAAGCGATACTGACAGAATATCATTATGTATAATTTTCTCTGTAGCCATACTGATGAAGTAATTAATAACGAACAGTATTATTAACATACAACCTATAGTAAATGCCAAAATGATTTATTTCATCATCATTATTATTGCGCAGGTATGCAGGTATGTGAAAATACCTTAGGGAGCTGAACGCCCCTGCTTTGCACAGTTCCAGGTCACCGTTGA
Organism: Architeuthis dux; assembly: GCA_006491835.1. Taxonomy (NCBI): domain Eukaryota; kingdom Metazoa; phylum Mollusca; class Cephalopoda; order Oegopsida; family Architeuthidae; genus Architeuthis; species Architeuthis dux. Next base: position 5,547,982 of record VCCN01000071.1, read on the forward strand.
GCAAGGTTTAGCACCTGTCAGCCTCTCCTAACATTCCACGGGGTCACAACACAAAAGTGATCGGACTGGGGACACCATCACCTGGTCGATCTGTCGGCACCGCAAAAAAGTCCCCTACTCACCCGGGGGGTTATTAATCTTTCTCAGATGGAGCGGTGGGGACGGGGTTAAGGCGGTCCCCAGAAAATTATCAAAGAATTATCTGTGACGAGAAATTAAGGCAAGCGATACTGACAAAATAGTATTGTCAAACTAACAAGAAAAACAAGAACAATCCTCACCAAAATTTGGGGTGTAAACCGATATATAAAACCACATTCCCCTACGGTGATTTAAACTAACGACCTAGTGATCGCTAGCCAGGTGTCTTACTGTTCAAAATCTGTCAAATTTGGACAGAAAAAATTGATGGCTAGAAATAGCTAAAGGTGGCTAAAAGTAGCTAGATCATTATCATAAATAATTAAAATAAAAAGCTAATAGTGGCTACAAGTAGTTAGGTAATAATCGCAATAATTAAAATAAATAGCTAGTAGTGGCTAAAAGTAGCTAGATTATTATCACAATAATGAAAATAAATAGCTAAAAGTCGCTAGAACTGATATCCAATATCTAAAAACAACAAAAAATATCTAAATTTAGATATAAAATATCAAAGTTGGCAACTTGGGGCCTTAATTCGTACAATTTTGGATGTCCGATTCTTAAAATCTTTTTCTTCCTGGAGGGCGAAAAACGGACACAATGTCCGAAATCGGACATAACTGCCAACCCTGCCACTCACTCTAGGGTGTGGGGGGCAAATGCTCCATTTGCGCCCCCAACGGATGCCCATGCTTCGCTCTGTTGGCTTTGTCGGCAGGTAAAGCAGGAGAAGAAGAAGAAAAGAAGGAACAGAAGAAGAAGAAGATTACTATTGCACGTTGCTATTTTCGATGTAATATTAATAGAAATAGCCGAAATAGTAGTACAGTCGCTATTAGAAACCGTCAACCAAAACTGTCACCAAAACTGTCAGAATAGGTTTCTTCAGTTTTCAAGTTGGTCCGGCTGGCTGGCTATGTATGTATCACGCGCACAGGCGACGCCAAGGGGGCTGGAAGGCTGAAAATTTAAATATTTACTCCTTATTACGTCTACAAAAAAACTTTTTTTTTTAACTGCACCCCCACCCAAAAAGTTTCTAATTTGCGGTTCAATTTACAATGTAAGTTTATGCTAAATTGATCCTTGTTTTTTCCCGCTTGTTTTTTTTGAAAATTCGGACTTCAGTGATCTAACAAAAGGTGAGAGAAGTTACTTATTCATTGATCACCATTTTTGTTAATTGATCACCCCAACACGGCACGCTGCCAAAAGATGACGGTTTCTATTGAGTGACTAAGCAGACCTATTATTATTATTATTATTATTATTATTATTATTATTATTATTATTATTTGTTGTTAGTCTCACCTGTTTGAATTACGAAACAATGCAAAGAACTTTCCCACGGGGTTGCTTATCTTGCCAACCCCGCCATCTTAGGACTTCTGCTCCCCTCTCCAGCTCCTCTTCTCTGACTTAGTGCGGTAAAGATAAAACAAGCAACAACAACCACAAACAAGACAAGAAATCTGATTTCTGCAAGTGGAGTGTCGGTAGTGGCAGTGGGTCGGGCGTTGGGGGTAGTGGAGATAGAGAGAGAGGGAGTATGGATGAGTGATATAACTGACGTTGAAGATATAAGTTCTCGGGACTAAAACTGGCACACTAATAAATAAATAAATAAATACATACATAAGTAAGTAAAGATAAGAAAGAAAATACACTGTTCATCCGCGGCTTACATGAAAATGGAGGTGCGATTGGGGGTAGCGGTAACGGTGCATACAATGGAATCGGCCACCCGAGTTCAAAATACGGTCGAAGCTGTTTACTAATGCCCTTGGGAAAGGCATGAATCCATCTCTTCTTATCCGGCTACGGGTAAAAGGTCAGATCGAGTCTTCTAGCCTTCGGACGGCAACCAGTCTAGGGGAAGGACAATTCTGATTCCAAGAGTGGAGCATCCTTAACCCTTTATAGATCACCCCCAAAAATATTTTAGATATCAAAACGCCCTTTGTGTATGTTAAACTAGACCTACTTACAAGATATTTTCAGTTTTCTGAAATCTTTTTGTTTATGGGGTGTAAAGATAAAGTGATCATATATGGTGCCTCTCCCAAAAAGTGACCAAAATTAGAAAATATAAAAAAAATCTTTAGACCCAATTTAAGTGATCATATATAGTTATTTGTCCCATAAAGGGTTAAGGCGGTTTGACGCCCAATTTGACGTCCTTCCGGCAGCCCCTGCAGCCAAGCCGTATTGCTCACTGCTTTCCCCTGGACAACATTAGCGAGACCGAGAGGTGGATTCTGACGACTGGGCATCCCAGGATTCCATACGCTCAGTGTTGAACAAACCAATAGCCAAAAATGGTCCATAATGGCCAGAAACACACTGGAAATGCTAAAGAATAGCCATAAAATGGCCTAAAATTGCCAGAATATTGTAGGCGCAAACGCGCTAATTTAGCGCTTTTTGCACTGCCAGATGAAGAAACGCGATGAATCTAGCTCGAAACGCGCTAAACCAGCAACACTACATACGCTTCACCCAGGCATGGGCCCTGGAGGGGACACTCCAGTATCGGTCCATTGTCTGAGAGCTATAGAGACAAAACGGAAGACATTCACATGAAAATAAGGCAAAGACCCTGATTGCTTTGCTTCTTTCTTGCCTTCTTTTCTGAAACCGTTTTAAGAACCGTCAAAGGTGCGAGTGGCATAACGGTTAACGATGCGGACAATTGAATCGGCAAAAACCGAGTTCCAACTTCGACCAAGGCTGTTTACGTTAACTTCGCACTAATATCAAAGAACTAGTTGCAAACAACAAGAACAGAGATCACATTGATGTGTATATCAGTTACGATAGTAGAATTCTTATTTTAAAAAATTATAAATTGGAATTTCAAATGATGTGTTCCTAAGTTCAAATGTATATAGGACAGTGGTTCTCAACCGGGGGGGGGGGGGAATTCCACCAGGGGGCTGTGGAATTTGTGTATTCCGAGGAAGGAATAAGGTTATTAGGTAAAAAATAAATGTCCAGTCTAGAGATAGGGTTTTCTGCACTTCTATCTATGAAGTCGAAGGCTCGAAATAATCTCCAAGTTGAGAATGATTTATGATCTTTTCTCTCACTAACAGACCCACAAATCGAATAACTAGTAGCAAAAAAACAAGAACAGAGATCACATTGATGTGTATATCAGTTACGATAGCAGAATTCTTATTTACTTGTAATAAATTGGAATATCAAATGATGTGTTCTAATTATTTTCGTTTGCCTTCTTTGAGTTACAAATACAGCAGCAGCTGTACAATTATAAAATTAAACTAATTCTTAGTATAAAGCTGTCTAATTATACGCAAAATAGAATAATTATTTTAAATTATTCTTTGTTGCAACTTACTTAAATGGAAGATGATAAAGTAGTAATCGTATTGACAAAAGTGGGGAATGACCTTGAAAAGAACCACCGACTATGATTATATAGAGATCTCCACTCCCTGCCAAGACGTCATGAGCCAGCGTGGCAGAGTAAGACCCATCATGACCCCTATGTTTTAAAGGATGCCGCTTTAAAAAATTATATAATATCACTATCAAAAAATGATATATCCCGCGTGCCAATAAAATGTTTTCGCATACCACATTGTGAACGCGTGTCATAGGTTCGCCACCCCTGATCTAGGATTCAATTCTCGTCAAAAATGAATACAAGGTTCGAACTTATACAAATGCCCGCATAACAAAGATTGACGCTATCTTGACATGCACATGATTGACATTTCTTTTGTGAATTTTAATTCATTAAAATCCTTGTAGCACAAGCTCCCAATTGTTCTCCACCATGAGATTTTGTACATATGATGCCAAAGGCCAGACCAATTATTTGTCAAATTTAGAGAAAAAATAGTCAACATGTTCATTGACACATGTAATGTCAGAATAGCTTTTCCTTAGTCTATTAACCTAGCAGTGGAAACAGAAGGAAAAAAATAAAAGGAAAAAGGTAATTATGTATTCATAAAAAGCCATACATACACTTCATTTTCTAGGAAAATGTGGGGAGGGCATTTTGAGTTTCTAAAAACTGGCCCAATGTTTTATTGCAGAAACCTCAATAAAAAAAGAAATTGTATAAAATGTTGATCATTTTAAAAAGGTAATTAAGAGTTTTTGAATTTGAAGAATTTTGTTTTAGAATCGAGACAATTTCGACTGATTGCAGTTTCTTTTAAGTGTACACATTACACAAGAACATTGGATTAAATGAAGACATGACATGTCACTATTCACGTGATTAAGTACACGTCGCTGAATAATGGGATCAACTAAGTACATGCCGTCAGGTGCTGACGTGGATTTGACCAGGAAACGCATATATAAATGTGACCAGAACATTTTCAGTATATTTTGCACAGAGAAATTTGCGCGCAAGCTCCTTTTTCTTTCTTACCGGTTAAAAGCTAGGCATTTGAATGCTAATGATTGGTGTAACACAAAAAGAATGTCATCGTTACCGTCTTTCGTTATTTATTCTTGCAGGGGCCTGGCATTTCGCATTGAAAGGACGACGACGCAACGTGAATGCCAACCGCTGTTTTTGGCGAAGTCAACTCAGTGCTGGTCGTCTTGCTGCAGTCATTGTGTGTCACCTCTTCCTTCCGATACCCGGGCGTTTGCTCTTAAGTTTCTTCACGTAAGATGACCTCGGCTTTGATTCTGCTGGTGTGCGGCGTTCAGGAGTCAGTCGGCGCCGAACTTCATTGGCAAGCGTAGGCTAAGACAGCAATACGCCATTTAACTCCTTTCCGCCCAAAGGGATTGACCGAAATTTGCGTGAAAAAAGAAATAAAGAAAAAAGAAATTGAAAAAAGAAAAAGAAAAAAAGATTGAAAAAAGGAGCCAAGATTCTATTTCACTAAACTACTTAGGAGTAAATTTATCTCTC
>VCCN01000077.1:97886-108087 GCA_006491835.1 Architeuthis dux
GTTGTTTCCCTTAGATAAAACTAGCGTTAATTTTGGAACAGATCGGGCGTTACTTTTGTGACGCCATGTATTTTTGGCCTTTTCTTCCAATTTATTTGTATTTTATTTATTTATGGCGCCTGCTGGGGTTCGAACGTAGACTGACCCTGCTAACAATATTACTTATTTTATTAAAAATCATCTAAATAGCAATTTCTGACATCCAGACGCAACCAAAAATAATCTAGTGGGGGAGAGCTGGAGGAATGACACCACCGGCGTCTGGTGACGATGATCTAAAACGGATGTGTAAGAGTACATGGTGTCAGGGCATTCCGACCGGTAACGTGCGTTTATCCTGTAACAGTACAGTCCACCCATTCCTTAAAGTGCTGTCAATGTTCTCTTAGAGGCAGACACCAGGTGGTTTACCCCAAAGCCTCAACCCACACTTCAGCTGCACACAGTTGCGAAGAATCACACACACCTCCCTCACATACCTATACATTTGCAGCATGCAGCAGAGTTACACATGCATAAGTTGTCTTTCTTGGTTCTCTGTCAATAACCACGGACTCTTCCACTTAAAGGGAACAAGTTTGCTGATAGAAATATCTCCTACCCACCATTTGAAACAATAGTCTCTTCCACTGAAACAATGGGGAATATGTGAATTTTGCACACATATACACTCTATTTGGGGCCTACTGGGACCGTTTTAGGTACTGGGTTAGCTCAAAGGTTGTTTTTTTTAAGAGGAGTGGTTCAAAGGAGACAGCAGGACTTTCTAAATAGAAATGGAAAAATGTGAAAATAAATAAATTAAACAGAAAAACAGTCAAAACTAGAAAGCGCTCAGATCACATTCCTCTGATCCGCCACAACATTTAATCACTTCTTTCTTAGCCCATGGCCCACACTTCCACAAAATTTCATTGAAATTCATTGAGAACTTTTGGAGATATTGTGTGGACAGACAGAAAGACAGAAAGAAAGACGGAAAAACAGACAGGGGGTAATACATCGTTGGAGGAGGTAATTAGACAAACACTTTAATCTAGGCCAGCCCTAGGTACCAGTAACTTGGGCAGTTGTCCAGGGTGCCAAGTGCAATGGGGGGGGCTATCATGTGTCTGTGACAGTAGGACTTAGCAAATTCAAATAGAAAAATAAGAAAATGAATAAATTAAAAAGAATAAAAGCAGTAAAAATAAGAATATTCTCCAATGTGAAGTCAGATTTTTTCAGGAATATCTGACAGTTGAATGCTTTCTGTTGTTTTATTTCGAAAGTACGCTGATCTAAAACGGATCTGTAAGAGTACATGGTGTCAGGTCATTCTGACCGGTAAAGTGCATTTATGCTGTAACAGTACAGTCCACCCATTCCTTAAAGTGCAATCAATGTTCTCTTACAAGCAGACACCAGGTCGTTTACCCCAAAGTCTCACCCCACCCTTCTGCTGCACACAGTTGCGAAAAATCACCCACACCTCACTCACATACCTATACATTTGCAGCATGCAGCAGTGTTACACATGCATAAGTTAATATCAGTTTTCCCTGTGGTTCTTGTGATGTGTGTCTGCGATTACGTCTATGTAAATATACAATCAAAGGCAGGCTTATTTTGCCTGTTGCTGACATTAATTAATCTACTTATATAATAAACAGTGTGATTTTCTTGGTTCTCTGTCAGTAACCATGGACCCTTCCACTTCGGGTAACAAGTTTGCTGATAGAAATATCTAAATATATAGTTTGTTCCTCAGAGTGTCCCAGTAATGGAGGCTTTCATCAAACTAAGCTTAGTAAGTACAAACTAGTAATGACTAATAATACATTAACATAACACTTACAGTGAGGCAAATAAGTATTCAACCCCAATAGTTTTATTTATTGAAAGCACTCAGAGAGCGAATACCTCTGCTAACACTGTACACTAACTCAATCCAGAAAGATTCCTGGATCCACCACAAAATTTAATTTCTTCTTCTATGGCCCATCCTTCCACAAAATTTCATTGAAATTCACTGACTACTTTTGGAGATATCATTTTAAGTGGTTAGTCTAGTACACATAGAGTCAGTGCTATCCATTAAATATAACCATCTGTACATGTGTAAACTTGGGTTGCCAGCCATAGAGCAATGATGAGAACTTGTCTTACAAGCCATTGCTAGTGAGTTTATTCCTGCTTAGATATCCCAGTATTGTGGCCCTGTGCAAAACTAGGTTAAGCATGGTAACTATCTTATGTACATTGGTGACCCCTTTGGCTTACAAGACCTTCAGTGGGGTCTTGGCAAAGTACAAGCAACAAGAAGCAAAGCGAAGCAAAGAAATGATGAATTACCAGTCAAGTGGGGGGGGGGCATCCATTAAGTCCAGGCAGTCACAAGTAGAAGTGCTCAATGTTGCTAAACAAGTGCTAATTTCTATTAAAATAGCCAGAAAATGCTAAAAATGGCCAAGATGTTTAAGCACGCCTGCACTAATTTAGCACCTTCTCACTCTACCAAAACAAAAAATGGCCAAGTGTATGATGAAAGGTGAAGCAGTTTCAAGCGCTGGAGATGTGTCGTAAAAATGGTGTATGTTGTAAAAATTAGCATAAAAATTATTCACATCACACCGGGGGGGGGCAGTGATTTCTGGGAGGGGCCAGGCCAGCACAGCCCCCGCAATGACAGGCCTGCCAATAACATACCCCTAATCACCACAAACCTCCGTATGAAATCATTTTTTTATTAAAATCCCTTTATTTCTTGTTGCATCTCGTTATTTCTCGTATTTTACCATCACCAATCATCAGTGTTCTAATCCAAGAAAAATGCCCACTTCCACGGTTTTTCAGGGATAATTACCCCATGTGGGTCAAGTTCAGCGGAGTAGCTAGAGATTTGGGGGCCTGGCTCCTTGAGGGGGGCACCCTACAACATTTAGTGAGATTTGTCAGTAGAACTGCAGTAGGTGAACTACTATTTACAAAGCCCCCCTCTCAACTAAGCCTCTGTACATCAAAACTATTTCCTGTGAAAGGTTTTAGAAGTCAATGGTTATCTGACTTAGCAGTCCGATCTGTAGTCTGCTAAATATTGTGAATAACTAACGCAGAACGTTATATAGGTATGTGAACAAAACACTTGGAGAGTCCACTGTGCAAACATTGATTGAGTGAGAGTCAATAGTCAAGTATTTCTATACATGCATGTGTAGAAGTCACTTTTCTATAGCAGTAAACAGAACACCACACAGAAGAGCTCTGATACGCAAGGTAGGTCTCCTCATATTTCTCTCTATGCATATAACATTCACTTACTAAAAACGTATGCTCATTCCAGCACAATTCATTAATAGCAATTTCTTTGATGCCTTTATGCAATCATCTCTGTTGAGCTGTTGGTTACCCATAACACCATCAAGCATAACAACTGAACAAATTGAGGTACACCTAATGCTATATTGCAAGACGTGAGGTTTGCATATTATGACATATATTAAATACTAGCTGAAGTACCCATCTACACCGGGTTAAATATTTAATGAGTAAAAGGATTTTTAAAAAAGGACTAAAGCTTTCAGGCATTGGAATAGCATTGAATTTGGAAATTGAGCAAGGTTTAGTACCGGCCTAGGTTGGTATTGAACCTTGACCTCCAGACTCACTTCGATGCTATTCCAGTGCCTGGATGGGTAATTCTCAGAGATAAAATTTGGGTTATTTGTCCCAGGCGCACCCAGCCATAGTAAATGCCATTCTTTCGTCAGACCAAGCTCCTTGCTCAAGCCGTCTCGAACGGACTCACTCACTATTACTAGACATAATGCCTTTCTCGATAACGGTCAAGTCGGAGAAGCATCAAATTTGAGGGGAAATTGCAAGCCTTCTCATCAAAATGTACGCTTCTCAAAAACAGAAAGACGCAGAATTCGCTGTTCATGTTGTATTGTGCACACATCCGACTGAGGGAATGTAGCTGTAGAGTAAGCCTCTCTAATTTTGGCATTCCTAGACTATCTTTAGAAGGATGGAGGCAACAGATCTTGCAACTTAACAAGGGTGCTCTGTGACCCCTGAGGAGTTTAAACAGTGCTTTTTCTAGTCTAGTTAGTTAGTTCGGTGCACAAGAGTGGAAGTGCTAAGGGCAGTTGTGTAGTGCTGTAGGAACGCATAGAAATGGTGTTCCCTCATAATCTATATACTACTAAAATTTTTTGAACAATTCTTACAACAATATTAGCCAGTAGCAATTTCTGACATCCAGACACAACCAAAAACATCTAGATATAGATGAAAAACATCTGAATTGGACCAACCGCGAATAAGTGAAACCACGGTTGGTGATTCCGCGGATGGTGAGGTCATACTGTAATTCTGTTTGTTTGTTTTTTTCTCAAAATTTCAGGCCACACACCTTAACATTCCGGCCACTTTTCCCAGTACAGAGAAACAGAAAACCTCAAACCTACTTAGTTCACTTGGTAAACAAAGCAATAAAAAAAAGTCCACTTGAAAAGTTTATGTGCTCAGATTGTACACACAAATAAATGTGTATCTACTTGTCAATGGGCAGCTCTAAAACCGGAGAAAAATCTCATTTCTTCTTTATGAAATAATCATCATTGCTGAGAAGTGGTCCATAAAGTCTTCTTTGATCAGGCCCAGGCAGAGGGGAGGTCAGGTGGGCCTACTCAAGAATTTATAAATCATTTTTTTATTCTGTTCTGTTACTTGTAAGTATATCGTATACACTACATGTATTTGTATATACCCATGCATGAATCCTATGTATTTAGCACTGTTTACAAAAATACTTAATAAGCAGTTTGAAAAGGGGCCTACATTTCCCATCTGGCCTGGGCCTATTACCTGCTCAGCCTTACTCTGGCAGTGCACTGCTTATAGTTGACTTATCACGTATATACTCATCATGACTAACACCCCCAGCCCGCAGGCCGCTCCACAAGAATATTGTCAACATTAAACCGATCTGTGGTGCAAAAGAAGTTGGGGACCATTGTCCTTAATGATAAGGGAGAGGTATCAAGCCAACAGGGTGCCATAGACTTAAATAATAATAAATAAATTTCTGCTTATTTGTTTGTGTTGTATCTCTGTTTGATAAGGAGCCCTGGAACCTGAGAAGAGTTCTTAAGGGGGGCATGGCCAATAAAAAGAGTTGCGAATAGCTGCCTTTGAGTCCTAATGAAACCCACAAAAATAAACCAAGTCAGAGACTGATAATTTTCTATGCTAACAAAAGAAACAAAGCCTATCTGTGAATCTCAGAAAAAACAAAATTAAAGCAGTTTTAACTCTTAGTTTCATATAAGAAAATGTACATGTTAATTTCTCTGTTAATAACAAGGGGAATAATTACGGATCAAAGTTACCACCTTTTCAACTTTAGGTAAAGTTTTTTATTTAATTTTTATTCCATCTGACATAATAAATTTAACAAACTTTGTTTCCACCACATAAGAGTTCTGCTGTCAATTAGGAGCAGTCTCCAGTGGTTTATGACGTTAAGAGTTATACAAATTGATCACTCATGGCAGGCAACCATAGCTGTGAATTGTTGCATCTTTTGTCTTTTCCCTGGCCAGAATCTTTCATCAAATCATCGCGATCATCGTTACTCTACTTGCAGAATGACTGTGACCATTTCCTTGTCAGAAATGGTCCTCATCTTGGTGACACCCATTGCTTCTGACAATCGCAAAGCCAAGACATGTTTGCACTGAAACGAGAGACACAAGAAAAAAAGTTACTCGATTATATCAACAGATTAATACCCTAAATAGATACAAGGTGGATAACTACCTAGAATTATCTCCCTTGCCACTATCTAAGCCATGACGGAAGTGAGTCCTAGTCATGTGTGCGCAAGCAGAAATAAAGAATGCACACATGCGAAGGCTAAATATCCAATCATTAGTGCCACGTGTGTACCATTGTCAAAATCGTTTTGACTCCGTGTTCCTTTCTTCCAGTCAAACCAGCTTTTGGTAGCAAGTTACAAATACTAGTCACTCACAAGCTGAGAGACTTTACAGCTAGCAGTATTGTTAGGTTTGTTTTGAGTCTTGAAAAAAGATCTTACCCTTAATACAGAGGAAGCCGTTTATTATAATCACAGATAATGTTATCAAACAATTATTGTTATACAAAATCAGTTGGTCCCAAAAACTATTTAAAATGAAGAAAGAAATTTTTTAATTAAAGGATAAATTTCATATAAATTTTTTTATAACGTAAAGTTGTTTATAACAATGAATTTAATAACATAACAATGAATTGTGTACAATAGGATAGGGATTATCCGACATTATGATAAAAAGAAGACAGTGCAGACTCTCAAAATCTTTAGAAATAATTATTTATTTTCTGACATGTTTCAGCCGAGATGTTTCAAACTGAGAGATCAATTTAACATAAATTTACATTGCAAATTGAACGCCTTTTTTTTCGTTTTTTCTAGACATAAGAGGTGTATCTTGAAATTTTCAGCCCTCTAGCTCCATTGGTGCAGCCTGCACGTGTGATACATACTCGAGAACTGGTTGCGCAGCTTCAATGTAACTTTCAATGTAATCAGAGTGGACCATACTGTGCATACCTGAACAGACACTCTCCCATGGGGTTACTCAGTTAGCAGTAAGATGCCATTGAGTGAGCTTTGGCAAAACATTGCATCACATAGGTCTGTCACCCACTCTACAGTCCAGATTTGGCTCCCTGTGACTTCCTGCTTTTTGACATTGGGGAGGAGATTTCAGACTGTGGATGAGATTAAGAATGCAAAAAGGCAGTTGATGGTGATCCCAAAAGAGGACTTTGCAGTCCCTTTTGAAAAGTAAAAGGGACGCTGTGATAAGTGTGTGAGGTCCAAAGGGAGTACTTTGAAGAGGGCTAAGGCGTCATTGCCCTAGGTAGGCTATTTTTTCATTAATATTAAATGGCTGGATACTCTTCAGACAGACATTGTTCTTATGGTCAAAAGTACATCCACGTAACTGCATAAATTAAACATGGCGAACATAATGGCGATGACTGGCTGACATCAGTCGGTAGTTTTGACCTTTAAAAACAAGCAAAGGAAAAAAAACAAAACGCTGAAACAAACTCCCCAAAAGCTCTTATCTACCATAGATATTTTGTGTCGACAACATTTTTGTCAAAAGAAGTTCTTACTACCTCTGTTCTGGTCAGGGGAGTCTCCCTTTCATTGAATCAGGATGTCTGAGGCAAACGCAAAGGATAATATTAACAATGTCAGTGGTTTGACAGTGACCCATTTGCATCAAGCTATTTTAACTCTCGCCAACTTCAGCTCCGATGACCTGAAGGTTGAAGTCGAGAGGTTGAGTGCCAAATTAGCCGAAACTACACAACAAAAATTACAGGTGGCCCAATACAGCCTGGAAGTACTCAAATAGAAGCAGCACCTAAAACAATACAAAGATCTTGAAAGTATTTCTGATGCTACCAAAAATGAGTTGGATTGTGCCAAAGCAATCCTGAACAAGTACCAATCTACTTACAGAAAGCAGCATGAGGTGGGAATCCGACATGAAGAACATTTCCTCCAGGAGACACTTTCTGTGGAGGACCAGTACAGGAGTACAATCAGCGAGCTGGAGACGGAACTCAAGTCAATTAAAGCTGCTTATGATCGCATCACTTGTGAGAATGACCACCTTAATGCATTGGTTAATGAGAGTCAGCAGCAGATGGAAGCATTAGACTTGCAACGGAAGCAGTTAAGAAACAAAATCAAAGAATATAAAAGCCGTGAAAACCGCAACCTAGCAGACTATGCAGAGCTGGAAGATGAGAATATCAATCTTCAGAAACAAGTGTCTCAGCTACGGCAGAGTCAGGTGGACTTTGAAGCCTTAAAACACAAGAAGCAGGCACTCCAAGAGGAAACAGATGATCTGAATGCTGAGCTAGTGCAAACAAAAAATCTAAAGACAATCATAGAACGAAACCTAGAGGAATCTCATAACTCCTTGCAACAAGAATGGGATCAAAAGCACATTAAAAAAGAGCTTGATCACCATTTAACCAGAGAGTCAGTTCAACCTTGCTCACATTGGTGGTTTAAGTGATGAGCTAAAGTTTGGTAACAGCCATGATCTGAATTTGAACAGTGGTCACAGGGAGACAAATGATGATGATGAGGGTGAGTCTCAAGATCAATCACCCTGCTCAAAAAACGGTTGGAAGCTGACTTCATTCAACCCAAAAAAGAAGATTACAGAATTCCCAAAGCATCTCCAGCGAGTGTGAATGATTTGCTGAGTGAGATCCACATGAGTGAAGTGCAGAAATTGCAACAGCTGCTTGATCAAAATGAAAATGAAAAGATGGAATTGCAGAAAGGCTTAGATGAAGCTCAGAAACTGATGCAGGACAGACAGAAAGATCTGATTGAGCAGCAGGCATGGGCAGCTCAACTGAAGTCCTACATGAATGCTATAGCAAACATCAATGAAGCCCAAATCAACTTGCCTCAGGATGAACTCACAGAAGACCTTGCAGAGAACTAGAATGAAAGTGATCCTGAAAAGTGAGAAATCATGCTACTGAAGCATAACTACCACATCAATGAGAAAAAATATATGGCAGCTCTTAAACAGATTAGCAATCTTCAGTCTGAAATTAATTCTCTACAAGAAAGAATCCAGAATGCCAGGAATAACAAGACCATTGATCCTGAGGTCAGGGAGACGTCTAATGTAAACAACAAAAGGATCTGTCTGGCATGACTGATTCTGCTGACAGTGCTCAAGGAAGGCTTACTGTTACTCAGGATCAGTTAGTGCACATCACAGAAGACCTAGCTCAGTGATATCTTGTGTATGAGGTCAATGGAGAACTCCCAAGCAGAGTCATGCTTGACCATGCTAAGGTTGCTGCTCAGATGCCTCGAGAGGATGTGGCTAGAGATGGATCTGAGGAAAAGAGTGAAGTGACTCAGAAGAGCGATGGTGAAGATGAGCTTGTGAGTCAAGACTTGAAGGGGCAGGGGAATCCAATATCTTGTGGAAAATTAGTCGAGATTATCATAAAGTACTTAAGACATGCTGTTGATTTCTTTTTTTTTCTTTTTTTTTTTTAACGGCATGCCAACCCATTTGGGTTCTTTTATGTCAAGATTGTTTAAAGGTGAAATGTTATGCTGTTGAGCATTTGGCAGTGATTCAGAGAACCAAGATGTGAAGGAACTGCAAGAGCAGATAGTAAAGTTGAAGGCTATGCTGTCAACGAAACGAGAACAGATTGCCACTTTGAGAAGTGTGTTGAAAGCAAACAAATCAACAGCAGAGATTGCACTGATTAATCTGAAACAGAATGAGAAGGTGATTGTAACAGATACAATGCTAAGAAATGAACTAAAAGCCCTCAAGGAGGGTGCAGCTACATTTGCCTCTTTGCGGGTAATGTTTGTCCAACATTGTGATGAGTATGTCACACAACATGATGAGATGCAGAGACAGCTAGTTGCTGCAGAAGAAGAGGAAAAAAACTCTAAACTCTTTACTTTGAATGTGTCAGATATTTAGACAGCCATGGGCAGGGTTCACAGATTTGAACTCCAGGTGTTGAAAGTCATAAGCAGGATATTGACTAAACCCTGAGCTGCAGGTGGTGGGCTGGAAAACCAGTGTGGGCGCTTGAACCTCATAAAAGCAACAGAGGCACCCTCAGAAGGCAGAGTGAGCAATCTAGGCTTGAGGCGAAGACAAGACCAATTTCTCTGTTGTCAAGGACCTGCTGCCTAAGAAAAGTCTGTCGGCTCTCGTTATCTCTCTCTCCCACTCTTCATTCTTCACCACTGCATGATGTATCTGATGCAATATATTTATCATTATATTTTATAAACGAAGTCTCCAGTTTTCGTTTTTCTCAAAGTCCAAGATGTTCCTAGCGGACACGTGGCTATACAACAGAATGGCTATTAAGCAGAAACTAGTACTGACACAGCAATTGGGGAATTTGGAATTTGACAGAGCGTTGTAACATTCGAAGGCAAGGCCGAAACAAGCTTGGTGCACCCAAAGTAAATTATAACTACACACTGCTACCAATGTTAATAGAACAAACATCATAACAGAGAGATGCCTGGAATGCAAAGGGCAGCCATATTTATATCTTGAATGTAAGGGAAGTAACCAACATCAACAATATATACTGACTTTAGTATTTTCAA
>VCCN01000077.1:189278-200840 GCA_006491835.1 Architeuthis dux
TCCTGTTTATAACTTTCAAAACCAAGCAATTAGAAGCAAGATGGCAGTTTGTTCGAATACTTATCACAGGTACTGTATATATATACATTTTAAAATTTAATACGTTGGCTTGTGCAGCCACTTCACTGGTAGGTCATATTAATCTTCTGGTACATTCTCCCCAATCGACCTACAGCTCCTGCTTCTTATTTGGTTACATTTATTTTCTCTCTCTCTCTCTCTCTCTCTCTCTCTCTCTCTCTCTCTCTCTCTCTCTCTCTGCATATGATTGGGACAATTCAGAACAGTATGTGCATCAGTAAGAAGGTTGACATTGAGAAAAAATAAATCTAAAATTACTGGATACACCTTTATTTGGAGTATTCATTAAATACTTTATTTAGGAGAATTAATGACAGTATTAGGAGTATTCATTACAATGCTTTTGGGAATGAAAAAATAAGCATTAAATTAAGAAAGATTTTCACTGGAAATATTTTAGAATGTGATGATGTACAAGTATTTTACTTTATTTGAATATTTTTTATGAATGCACATAAAAATATTCAAGAAAATATTCATAACACGTCTGCTGCACCAGAGTCAAACTTTGCACCTACTTTTACTTCCTTGTGTAATTCTACTATAAATTTTGGAGGTATGTAAGATCACTAGGTCATGAGTTCAAGTCAGGGTAAGGGAATGGGGATTTTACATATCAGTTTACTCTCCTATTTTTGGTGAGGATTGTTCTTGTTCTTGTTACATAGGAAAGTCCTGGAGTTTGACAAAATTAAGAAAAACTAAGAGCGTGTGTGATTTTAACCTGGATTACTTTCAACTGTATTTTGAGCAATTGCTCTTAAATTATGCTTTTTTCTTAACAGGCAGGCAATGAAGAGAGAGAGAAAAAAAATTAGTTATTGTTTAACTGATGCCACATTTTTTTAGGTTCTTTTTCATAAAATTGGACGAGATTTTTGTATATGGGAAAATCCTAATTTACTAACTTGGCAGTAATAACCTCCAACACCAGTGGTTCCTAACCTTTTTCAAGGCTCGCACTCCTTCGAGATTTCAAAATATTTCTCGCACCCCTTAATCTTAAGGCTAAAAAATTAAATTTAAAAAGTCAAATTTGGCAAAGTTAATATTAAAAAGTGTAAATAAGAAAATGTTCAAATTTATCAGATGTCAAAATTAAAAGTCTGAATCAAGATATTAGTATTAAAACCATTTGATGTGCTGGCTGATGCTGCTTTTTCTTAATTATCTTTGAAATGTGTGGCAATAAAACAAAAAAGTTTTGTTTGCCACCCTCTTCTTGCACCCACCCAAAATTGCTGTTATGCACTACTTGGGGGTGTGCACCCACTGTTCTACATCACTGGATTAGACACATTGTTTTACAGCCACTTTGTATACATTTGATGTACAGTATAATTTTATTGAAAATCCAATATTTTAATGTTCATAAAAAATGCCAAAATTTGTTGCTTTTAGGATCTTTAATAAACTGTCATTTTGTGGGGAGAGAATGTAATGATAACTGTCTATGCATTCGGATGAGGGCTGCAGCTTTTTAAAAATGAATGTTTAAAATAAAATTATACCTTTAAACCAGGTGTATAAAGGGTCTGGAAAGGTATAATTTAATAATTTTAATTTGAAGTTGGTCATATTTGCAGCATGAGTAAAGTAAGATTTATTTCTTAATCTCTTAACAATAAAATCCAACCCCGACACCAGGGCCGTATTATCAATTAGGTACAAAAGGTGCGGTGCCTAGGGCTTATGAAAAGATTTGGACCAACTAAAAGTGTATTTCAGATCATTTAACAAAATTTAAATATTATAAAAATATAATTTTGAAACATTAGTGAGACCCAAATTTTATCAGTGCTTAGGGCCTTAGTCCGGCTCTGCCCACACCCATCTTTAAAAAAAACATGGTTTTGATACAAATAAAGGAAAGGTTAATGTGGTTAATGTGTCCTCAAAAAGAGTCACACTAATCAAAAAGGCATTAATCAAACTTGAAAAACTGTGGGGAATAATGTAATTAATCCTGAACTTCAAATTAAAAAAAAATGATTTTTAAGACAGTTTTTTTAATACATAATAACAAAGGAGGTAATAAAAAAAGTTTCAGGATTGTAAGTTCACTGGTTAATCCCCGTAAAAACAATTACGGATATATTTGGATTTATATCCGATAATTTTTTTTTTGAAAAGAAACTACTGAATTTGTTTCAGTGGAAGAGTTTTAAATAGTGGGTAGAACATATTTTTATCAACATAATTGTTGCCTTTGAGTGGAAGAGTCCATTGTTACAGACCGAGAAACAAAGAAACAGACAAATTCATACTGTTTATAATATAGATAGATTCAAAGGAAAGAAGCATTTTATTTTTAGTAGATTTTTA
Organism: Architeuthis dux; assembly: GCA_006491835.1. NCBI lineage: Eukaryota > Metazoa > Mollusca > Cephalopoda > Oegopsida > Architeuthidae > Architeuthis > Architeuthis dux. The sequence continues at coordinate 191,685 of VCCN01000077.1, forward strand.
AAATATTGGTGTAGTACACCTGTCGCTATTGTCAAACGTGCACACATACTCAGGCCCGTTGCCAGGGGGGTAACTGTTTTTCTTTTACAGTATTTAATTTATTCCTGACTGAGCTATTTTAAAGTAAGTATTTATTTTACATTCATTATTTCTTTTATTTTTTCATGCAATTTTTGTCGGAATATTTTTGATTTGAGATGACATGGGCATGTATTCTCATTACATTAATGTATTGGGACCTTTTTTTCATTAATTCTACAGAAGAAAAAAATATGTATTTTCTAAAACTTTAATTAAAGAATAAAATGGTCTTTTATTCTCTTTCACTATTAAAAAATATAGGTAGTTTCATTATCATTCGGTTTTTTTTTTAACTTTTAAATTTCACTCAAATCAGTGTAATTCGGGAAAAGTCGTGGAAAGTTTCAGGCAAATCAAGCGATTTGCCTGAAACTCTCTTAAAGAGTTCCCATACTATGACAGTAACTACCTCATTTTGTGGAGGGGGAGACTTTAAGATTAGGTAACCAATGTTGCCGATTTAGCGCATTTCCCGCTAGATTCAGCGCGTTTCTTCTTTGGGCAGTGCAAAAAAGCGCGTTTGCGCTTAAACATTTTGAGCCATATTTTGGCCACTTTTAGTGTATTTTTGGCCATTTATTGCTACTTTTTAAAAGTTTAGCGGTTTTTAAGCAATCAAACTAGCGCGAAAATATTTTTTGAGTTGGCAACACTGTGTAGGTAACAATAACAATAACAATAACAATAACAATAACATGAACATGAACATGAACATGAACATGAACATGAATATCAACAAAGCTGACCTTTGAAATCTGTTCACTGGTCAATCGACACCGCCGGTAAATAAATGTATTTTTCACTATATTTCCCAAAAAAAGGGAAGCAATATTTTTTTATTTGCAATAATATTGCAATTATAACCAAAATTAAAACTTAAAAAAGATATTTAAATTTTGCAATACCTAAAAAAAAGAACGCTAAAAAAGTGCGTGGTAGCAACACGTATAGTTTTTTTCTTGGCCTCGTGTAACTAACTTAATTAATGTTCGTTATTTTTTTATTTTTCTGTCACATATATAGTGACAAAGTATTCGGCACACCGTCACCCTCGATAGAAAAACGCCTGTTTTCCGCGCTAAATTCAGTGTTTGGGCAGTGCCAGTGCGAAAGGGGGCTAAAGCGCGGGCGAGCTTGAATATTTTGGCCACTTCTTACTATCTTTTTGGTGTGTTTTGGCAAATTTTTGGCAAATTTTTTAAATTAGCACTTTTATTAGCAACACTGAGCACTTCTACTCGCGACCCCCCGGATTTAATGGATGGCCCTGTCCCGTGCCCCTCCTACTCGCTGTGTCCTGGCCCTACTGTAAAAAAAAAACCGTTTTGGATGAAAATGGAGTACAATAGAAAATTTATTTTATTGCAAACTAATTATTTTAAATTAGCTTTTAATTACTGCGCTAATCGAATTTATGGATAAAAAATTGTTAAGCGCGTTAATCGAAAACGTGCTAATCGAAACCACGTTAATCAGTATATGGAGGTTGGCGCAAAGAGAAGTAGGGGTTTTGTCGACGCCATGTGTCAAAATGACAGGGTTATCTGCCCCTGACTGACGGCATGTGACATGCGCATTGGCAGCCATTAAGCTCGGGAATCCCTAAGAGTTATTTTGTCAACAGTCTGTCTCTTTTTTCAGAGGCTTCTTTTTTTTTCATCTTCTGTTGTTGCCCATCATGAGTGAGTGTGGCGCAAATTCATCGTCAAAAGATGGCCAGGGTAGTGAGGATACAACGTACCGACAAGGCGAACCAGCTGATTCTGGAGCATATGAGTGTAATATCTGTTTGGATTCTGCACGCGATGCTGTGGTCAGTCGTTGTGGCCATCTCTTTTGGTAAGTCAACAGGAGTTACCTGCCCTTGATTTAATTTTTTCTCATATTGTAATTTTATTACATACAAAATAATTGAATTTTTCTTTATTATATGAATTTCTCTTCTAAAATTGATAACCCTGGCTTTAAGTTGCTCGAAAAATGTTTTATCTGTCTGACATTTTCTGTTTGCACCATCTTTTAAAGCCGACTATGGAGACAGTGTTGCCAAATTTATTTTCCATCTAAAATTCAGTAAAAAAACATCTAGATTCTCCAAATATCTAAAACCTTGGACATATATTACATATCAATAAATTAAATGTTACTTTAATAATCAACATTTATTCTATTAAGCTTTAAATTATTTTATTGAAAATATTACTTATTTTATTATTATAAATTAAATAAAAATGATTTATTAAAAAATCATCAAACTTTAAAATTTCTGACATCTAGACGCAACTGAAAACATCTAGATCTAGATTAAAAACATCTAGATTGGCAACACTGCACAGTCGTCCATCTTCTAAAAATCTAAACATTTCCATATTTATATCATATTATTTTCTTATTCAATCAACACCTTTGGTTGATTTGTTTATTATATTATCCCGTTTTAATTATAGTAGACTTCATCACTTATTTTTTTTCAAGGGATGTGTTACTGGTGATTTATTGTAATAAATTATCCATTTCGTCTCATAAGTATCTAACCACACCTCGTCATGTTTTTAATATCCACCCTTTTTCCACTTCTTTTTAGCAACAGCTTTTTATTAAAATAAAATTTCCTAAATACAACAAACCATTCTTCTTTATTTGTCATCAAAGATCCGAATATAAACTTTATTATTATTGTTTTCTATAAAGCCTGGAAACCTTTTTAGTATTTTAAATCTTTCATTTACAAGCAATTGGGGGAACGATTTATCACTTGAAAATGATAAAAATTGAACCCCAACTTTTTTAGGTTGAAGAAGAGTGAAGAGTAAGACAAACGTCGTTTTGATATCAAATTTCCGTTATTTTAATTTTTATTTATTATTATTGGATGACGTATTGTAACACAATATTTTTTTAAAATTTATTTTGACTAGTTTTGAGCTTCATCTTAATTTAATTTACTCGTAGCCGTAGATTGACGGGCCAGAGTTATAAGTTGTGATAACATAAACACAATTGAAAATTAAGATGAAGGTAAAACACTAATCAAAATTTAATAAAAAAAATATCTGTTATTTTTTTCTTTGAGAAAACAATTATCTAGTTGACAATTCTTCTAATATATTAAATAATTGATTTTCCCTCATTTATCTAAATACTATGTTTTAACCTAAGCTTAAAAATTTGATTGTATTATTGTTTTGAAAATCTAAACTATTTATTATGTTTTATTCTCTCTTCTTTAATCTTTATGATAAAGTGTTTTTGTTTTAATTCTATTTTAATGTTTACAACCCTTTCGGTTCTGATTTTTTTTAAACATTTTTTTGTAATCAAATTCTTATTTATATTTGAATATCATATAAATACAACTAACTTTGAATGGATAAAGAATAATTTAGGTAAAAATTTGATTCACAAGTATCGTCAGGGATATGTCGATCTCGAATTAATTGACAAAACATTTAAACAAGTTGTACTCGTATTGAAAAGTAGTTAGTACATAAAGAATTTTCAATATGCTAAAAAGTGTTTACTTCTTCTTGGTATACAGGGCCAGCCCGTCCATTAGGCCTAGGGCGCAAAAGTCCTAGGGACGCACCCCAAACTGAAACAAATAGTAGTTAGAATACAACGGGGTCACAAATTTTAAGTCTCGCCTTGGGTGCATGAACCCTTGTAACAAGCCGGCCCTCTTGGTATGTGTTTTGCGTGTTTAGTCTTTATTAATTAACCTACCACCTGCTAGGGCTCAAATCTAATCTTCCCTATAAAAAGGGGGATGGGGGACAAACAAAAACACCTTAACTTTTCCTATTAGCATTTCTTTTAAGTTTTATCTTTTTTTAAAAACTATCAAAAACATTTTGTCTACAAACATTAACAACCAGATATGGGAATCAAGGTCAAATAAATTGGTGTGTGATCTTTATCTTTTTATTTTACACATGCCGTCAAAAATAACGACAGTATTTAAATAATTTTGCAATTGCATTGTATTGTACTAATATTTTTAAAAAACATTAATGTTGCTCTCTATTTTCTTATGTTCAACCAGAATGGACCCGGATCTTTGTTACGCATATGCAAAAAATAAGGGAGATTACTCTATAATTAGCACCCAATAGTTCTCTCCCTTGGCAAATGTTATAGACGATAATATAAATGGTTCATGTGCAGTTTGTCTATTTCCAGATTGTCTGATTCTGGATTGTAGACAAAGTGAACGGTCACCATATAAACATGCACGTGGCGTATTATTACATTATTGCTCGATGATTTGAGAATGATACTAGTTCTCAAATTCATATAATTAAGCTTTTCAGGTATTATCATCCTTACCTTTTTGGTGCATTTAATTGTCTTGTCAGGGAGTTTGTTATTTTTAATGTTTTGCTAATGCCCCGAGAAATGTATCCCATTAACATAACAACAAACACACGGAAATTCAATTATTGTGACTTTACCCCCACCGCCTTAAATTTTAATTAATATTTCACTGTAAATGTCACCTCAAATAAGTCACTGACTAGTTTGTGTGTATTTTAAATAACTAATGTACTCGTTCCGTCGAAAATAGTGGCATATGTGGAATTGATATTTTGTTAAGTCCTTCTTATACCAACAGTACAAATGAAATGAATTGGATAAAAACATTTCCGTGGTCAATGAACGAAACATTATTCATCCCTTTTTTTCCCTTTCATCTGTCGCATGTTAAAGACTTAAAATAAGTTACAGACAAAAAATAAATATACAAATACACTTGGCGTATTATTATAATAAAAGTAGCTAAAAATCGTTTTTGTTTATGAGTCTCTTTGTACGTCTTGTTTTTGTTGGTGTAAACTAGGGGTCGGCAACTTTTTTGCCTCTGCGGGTCAGATCGTGTAATAATGAGTGGACGATGGGTCAGATAAATGCCATTTTAAAAAAGCTTGAAATATGGATATTATCCATTTTAAATACATCTAGTTATATTTTGCCTCAAATCAATGAATAACTTGATATAAAATTTGTGCTTAACCTAGGATGCCAATTAGTAATCAAAGAACTCAATTTACTCGCATTTTTTCTCAATCAAAACATCTTTTAAATCTATTAAAAACACAGAATCTTTAAAACATGAAAGGTAAGCATAGTAGTAGCCCAACATTTGCTCGCGGGCCAGCCAAAATCTCTTTGCAGGTTGGATCTGACCTGCGGGTACTAGGTTGCCTGTAAACACAAAAATGTTCTTGTTACAGCACCAGAATAAAACTCTTTTTAATAATCTCTCTAAAAATACTATTATTCGATATTTCGGAGACGTGGGCATGTTTTTATTTAACCTATCTTCTGCGATATAGTTGAATAACCATGCTGTATGAAGATTTTTTTTAAAAATCATTTTTTGTTGGACTGAACCTCTAATCAATAACAGGACTGTACTTTCATTTTCGTGTGTCCTCCTCCACTGTTGTTGTCAGGCGATGAGAAACTAAATGCTTATCTGGAACAGAAACATAATATCAAAATTAGCATTGCATGAATAAGTTAATTGATCGCACTTAGTTCAGGTATGCCTTTTGTAATAGATAAGTAAAATTAGTTTACTTGACAAACATAAACCACTTTCAATTAAAATTAGTGAATTATACCTATCTTAATGTATAAGACTAAGTATAATTTTAAACATTTATTAATTTTTAAAAAATATACATACATAAATAAAACACCCTCACCATAATTTGTGTCCATTAGGCGGTTTGGGATTTTAATTTAAAGATCACGAAATCAATACACACATTTCAATAAAACTATAATATAATAAATTATTGTAAAAACTGTAAAAAAAAAATGACGGAATATATGAAATAGATATTCTGTCAAGTCCTCACTCTATCAACTGTAAACAGGAAATGAATTGGACAAAAAAAAACATTTCATACCAAATCTAACTTGTTCGGACAATTTTAAATTCTTTTCTCCCATCTTCGATGTAGTCACAATGTTTTCGGCCGATTCATTCTACGGCCTTCTTCAGGTTTAAAATGTAATATCCGTAAGAAAATAGTCTCTCCTATCGGTCTCTTCCTTAATTACGGATATTACATTTTACACCTGAGGCGTCCCCAAAAAGGGAAGTGTCGAGGGAACTGTACAATTTCTGAAACCACCCACCCACACATACGCGTGGGAGGGTCCGGTCCCCACTTTAAACTCGACCCCGTGTCACATTTTTTTCCCCGTTTTCTTGTTTGTTTGTTTTTTTTTTCGTCTTTTTACATCGAATTTTTTCTTTGTTTTTATTCGCAATGATAATTTCAACTGACATTGTGTAGTGTAACTAACTTAACTACCAACCTACTTTTTTATCGTGTGACTGAGTAACACGGAACACGATCTTTTCGGTCAATTGCTGTACCCTAGTATAATGCCAAAGATTTAATATATAAAAAAAACCGGGACATTTGGGGGGTGCATTATACTAGAGTGTTTTTTTTTTAAAATGCGTTACAATACATACATAGATTACTGATTTTTAGCTACAAAAGGTGGGAGTCACATATTCGTGATCGCATTTTACTCGAGTAAATACGGTACACTTCACTTTCTACACAGTGAGTGAGTGTAAATTGACTAAGAAATATCTAGTAAAACTTTGAAAAAAAATTATTTTTTCTTTTTAAAATTCTTATTTTGATGTCGGTGATTTAAAAGCCTACACATTCTAGTTTTGTAATTAATCTGCTTTTTTGTTGTTAAATATAAACAACAACGGAAAACTACTAAGCGTCGAGTTAGGTGTCAGTCGTCACGTAGTAGTAGTAGTAGTAGTAGTAGTACTGATGGTCCTCGACTTACGATAGGATTAGGGACTGCAAATGAGATCGTAGGTCGAATGCACTTTTAAATGTAATCTAGGGACTAGGGTTCTTGTTCTTGAATATTTTCATTCCTAAAACAAGGTTAAAATAAACATTAAATTACCACTATTTTTATTAATTGAAAGAAAACATAGTTAATGTAATTAAATGAAATTAGTCAATTACTGTTCATAAATGTCATACTCGCTGTCAGATGAAACACGTATTTCCACCATCATCGTCTATCTCACATGTACTAAAACAGTGGTTCCTGACCGAAAAGCATGTTGTACCGAACCGCGAGAAAACAATATGATTTGGCGATATATCTTTGTAACATAAACAACAATTCATTTCCTTCAATGTTAACATTAAATTTATTCGTTAGATAAACCCTTTTAGGAACGAAATTGCGTGTATTAGACACTACTTATACGTGACTTATAGTTGACTTTATTACATATTCTGGTCGTGATTAACATCACTTGTCAATATTAAACCGGTTCGCAGTGCAAAAAAGGTTGGGGACCCCTATACTAAAAGATTGAATGCCAATTCTTGTTGAAGGAGCAGAAGGCGTTTTAAGAAAAATATCCAATGTCGCCCGAACATTTATCTTTTTTAGTTGTAGATTATTTCCTTAGCATGAAATGGAGTATTGCAGTTTATTTACTGTTATTTGCAATTTTGAAGAAACAAGCCTGAAAGTCAGACTATAGATGCGCTATTTAAACACGAGTTCAGTTAAATGTTAAAAAAAATAAAGACCGCTGTATGAGATCTGTTAAAAAAGACCGCGATATGAGATCTGTTTAAAAAAATGTCTAGCTTCTTATTAAAAAAAAAAAAAACGACTACTTGTATTTGCAATAGAAGTTCTTTTTTTTCTTTCTTTTTTACTTGTGAAGGAAACCGATGTTCTGCAAAAGAAAAGTAGATTTTTAAAAAAAATAGAAATATTAAGATTATTCGACAGTAAAGACTAAAATGACAATTATCCACAGTTCTTTCTTTTTCATTAGTTTTGGAATAATAACCATTGATGTTCACCCAAAAGAACACCTGTGTTAAGTCAGTAAGACTTAATTGTAATGTTGGAAGGTTACCAGTGTTAGTGTTGAGACAACCAGGGCTTAATTAAATTAATGGTTAAGATTCAGATAATACAAAATTTCTAAAATAAATAGAAACATTGTTTTGTGCTTTCAATCCACAAGACGTTCGTTTCCTCATGGAATTTGTCAGTTTTTGAGAAAAATTAAAATTTTAAGCTTTTGGGTGGAGGTTCTGTTTACAATGTGACTATACTGCTAGACTGGACCATTACTTTCAGTCTGACGTCCAGAAGTACAGCTTCAAAGTATTTGGTTACTTTCCTTGTGAAGATTGTTATCTCGGCTTTTGATATTTTAGTAATAGTGACATGAAAAGCTGCGTGGGTCTGCCTAGAAGTGTGCACATGCGTGTTTCCAAAGCAACCAGGGAGTAATTTTGTTTTTAGAAATTTTGTATAATCCAAATCTTAACCTTATTGACAAGAAATTTCCCAGTTCCTGTGAACAGTGTCAAGGAGGCATCAGGGTGAGCCCAACCCTTCCTTTGAATTGCAATGGCGAGATGCTGCCCCGGGGCAATGAATCCCCCAGGACTGCTCATTTTATATTGTTTTGGCCAGCCACAGGACAAAATCAGGGCATAGGCTAAACTCTATTAAATCAAGCAATTCATCGATTATTTTTTTATTTATTTTTTTCCAACAGTCATTTGTCTAAGGCAGGGGTCGCCAAATTATTTAGACCATCAACCCTTCATGGAATCTTTGATCACTGATCGACCCCTAGGCAGGGCTGACTAAAGAAATTCATCAAACATACCAATACCACAGCTAAAACCTACTAAATCTTCAACAAACGTACTAAAGTCTATCCCCAAATTGTATTTTTATTTACTTCTGTCAACAAAGTTGAAAAGAGGTATATGTTTTTGGTCACATCTGTTTGTTGGTTCGCATTTTTTCCTGTCCGCAAGATATCTCCAAAGGTTCTAAATGAATTTCATTCAGATTTTCTGGAAGGGTGGACAATAGGCAAAGGAAGTGATTTGGAGTGGATCTGTGCACAATTACCTCCCCAACGTCGTAATTATGTCTAGGACTTTTCGTTACATTGATTTCTCTTTCAGCTTCTTCATATGTGAATTTAAGAATATATGCAACAGTCAAAATTTAAACAGTTAACTACCC
>VCCN01000077.1:200975-211534 GCA_006491835.1 Architeuthis dux
CCCGGCATTTATCAACCCCTTGGAGACCCAGGGATCGATATCGAACAATTTGCCAACCATAGAGGAGAAAAAGCTGAAAGAGAATTTTAGTGTTCTTGTCTCTGAACAATATGAGTTATGGCAATTTTTTGTTGTTTTTGTTTACAAATGGGAAAATTCCTCCAATCTTGACCGATTTTGCTGAAATTTGGCTATAATGTTGACAAATAGCCAGGAATTGAAAAATAGTAAGTTACAGTCGATCTAATTGTTTGTTTACATTTTATATGTAAATAGCCATGTCAACATGCAAAAAATATTGAACTTTCCGAAGTTCAGTTTTCCTGGTGTGCCAGGAACTCTAGGGCTTGCCCGTTGCCGGCTGTTGGGAAGTAGAAATATTATGTCTGTAGACAATACAAAATGGTTTTACGTCACTCGGTCGGGATGACTGCTCTTGAATGTCCATCCTTGTTGGAAGTGACTCATTTCTTTGTGCTTTTTCCTTTTATTGTTGTATGATGTCCTCAAGGGGAGTTCTCTTTGATGGAAACTGAGGTGTTTTCAAAGCAACCAGAGAATAATTTGTATTTTCATGAAACTGATTCCAACACCTGCTTTTTAATTCACTTTTTAATTTCTTATTCTTGAAATTATTCAATTTTCTTTGTCAAGTAATTATAGAATTTATTACCTCTGCAAATGAAGTTGGGAGAATTATGTATTCACTCCTGTCTGTCCCTCAGTCTGACTACACAATATCTCAATGAATTCCAATGGTGTTTTATTAGCCATGGGCTAAGAAAGAATTGATTAAATTTTGGGTTTGTTCCAGGTAGTTTTTACAGTGACCTCCCCTGCACTGTGTGTTTCAAGGCAGGAAGGTCTTCCCCACTCTTAAGATTGGCGTAACATAATCTTTCTATCCCCTCCATTTGACCATGTTTCATGATAAAATATTTGAATCGCTCCCTATTGCAAATATAACCATCACCATCAGAGCAGTGGGATCCCAAACAGTATGTGCCTTTTGCAGACTTTAGTTCAAGATCAAAGTCGATGAAACCTAGCATAACCTCCCTGTTTTCAATTTTAAATGTTATGATTGTATTCGGCACAATGTAGGGAAGATGGTCCCAATTGTACAGTTTCACATCCTCGCTCACTCGATGTTAAAAACGGGACACAAATAAAAAGAAATAAGTGATTTAATGAAAGAAAAACAATAAAAAATATGAAAAGTTTAAAATTGAAAACGAGAATGCTTTTTGTTTTTTGGTGACTTCAATAAATAAAATTCATAACTTTTGTTTTTGTGAATTGAAAAAAAAATTTAAAAACTTAATCTACTATAGTAGACTCCCGTTATTACAGCACCCTCGGAGAGTTAAGAGTGCTATTAATAATAGGTGGATTTTATACAAAGTGTACAAATAATGAGAAAACAAAAAGTACTGACAAAAATGACTTTATTACCCTTTCACAGTGGATCACTAGTGGTAAGAAATTCGGTTTGGACTTTTTTTTTGTATCGTAGTGTAGAAGACCCAATGATATATTCAGAAATTAATGCATTTCTACTTACACCTCAGTTCCATCTTAATTATTTCAAGCTTATCATTAATTGATATAATAAGACTTTTTAAAAATTTATTTTCAGATTTCTGTGTTACTTTAGATGGCATTATTTTAAGGGTTTACTAATTTTAGTTTTTAAAATCATGCACTGAAATATTCATGTGCTGTTGCTGCAAACTAATCTCTGAATATATTCTTGCAAGAATATTAAAAACAAACGTGCCGTTAGAATTCGTGTGTCATTAAATAATGCTGTTAGAATGAGTGCCGTTACAAGACTTTACTATATTAACGCTAGTGTTAGAACACTGAGACCAAATATTGTTGATGTTTCATTTTTAGGCAGGTTCATGCTATTCTGTAATAGATTTGCTTTGTTGCTTTTCTTCATTTCTTACTCAAAGGAGAAACAAGAAGTCAAGTTTTAACTTGGCTCACAAGTTTGTGTTTTCCACAGTCCTGATATTAACTTTCACTTAATTATGTTGACATATGAAGCATTCCATTCACTAAGCAGCAAAATATTTTTCTGTAGGGTTGGGATATAAATTTTAATTTTGTTAATTGGCAAAGGGTCTTAACATAATTCATGAACAGCTGCCTCCATCCAACTTTGAATTACAAGTACCTAATTAACCTATTAATTCTGGAAGGTTGTGAAAAGTAATAGTTATCCATTGCATGATAATAGCCCTGACTCACAAAACTGAGTTGTCATCAATAATAAAAAAAGCGTAATTCTTTTGAGTTAGCCATAGAACTGCAATGACGGAAATTCCCGTCATTTGCAATAATGCGTTAACATCAGTGAGATGTGTTGTAACTTAAAGGAATGTGTAAAACCTTATAATGAAGTTGGCTGTTTTGTGGCTTTTGGAAGTTTTGAATCTTGTTCAAAAATGAAATTTTACCTTCTAGATATGCTAATAATTTAGTCATTTTAGTAGTTCATTCTATTAGTCATCTGAATGCTATCAATGAATTTTAGAATGTAAGATTGCAGGTTACCTTATTTTCCTGTCTCACCTTTGTACCCAAATATCCCTCCAAAATATCAGCCTGTTTCCTTTGCATTTTAGAGGCAAAAAACTTTTTTAGAAACTTTCCAATTGCAAAAATTTTTATACTTGTAAAAGCTTATTTGTTATAATTTTATATTTACAGATAAAGTGATATTCGTTTCCTGGTATTTTCTCCTAAAGATGATAAAATTCCAGTTTTAAGCCTTATATTCATCAATTCTGACAATATTTGAACTGAGTACAACATCTGAACATTGTATAGGTTCTTGATATTTATGTCTTACCAGGGAGACCTTTCTATTTTGTCTCTCCATCTTGTGTCTGGTCTTCTCCTACTGCATTTGCTATCTCTTGGGTGCCAATTGGTTAACTTTTTGCACCAGCTGTCATCCTTTCTTCTTGCTATGTGTCCAGTCCATCTTCATTTTTATTGCTTAATTACATCTATGATACTACTTATTAAATTTAACTAGTTTTTTACCATCATCCTAATTTCAGTTGTTTTTATACAACTTATTAATTCAGGCCACTGTTTCTATGGCAACGAATAACAGTGCAATCAGAAATAAAGAGTAAGCCTTCGGTGAGAATCGAACTCACACCCTCATTGCCAGAGGGAGACTAGTTTATGCTTAGCTGCTTTTACCAAATTAACAGAAGCTGATTTACACTTATAAACTCTTTATAACCGACTCACTGCGCCATATTTATGTTTTACATATGAGACCTAGTAGTTTTTTTTATAAATCAATCTTTATTATTATTGGATGAAGTATATTGTGCTGTTATTCATTGCCATAGAAACAGTGGCCTGAATTAATAAGTTGTATTAAAAACAACTGAAATTAGAATGAAGGTAAAAAAAATTTAATAAAGTGGTATTACAATACTTCATCCAATAATAAAGATTGATTTACTTCTGATATCTTTTTTCTATCTCTTAGAGTTATCCTAACATTGCTATTTCTATTGCTCTTTGTGTGATTCTGAGTTTGTTATCAAGTGATTTTGTTACTTTCCATGTTTCACATCCATATGTCATAGATTGTATTACACATTTGTTGTACACTTTACGTTTTAGGCATATTGGCAAGGTTCTTTTCAATATATCTCTGGTTGAAAAGTAATTAGTAAACAATCATGTTGTTTTATTTTGCTTTCATGGTCTTTCTCTAACTTTATCAACTGACCTAAGTAAATGTATTCCATAACCTCTTCTAAATCTTCACCCTCTATTCATGTGGTCATTTGAATGCAAACAAGACATATACAATTCTATTAACAGCTGTCACTCTTTTTGAAGAATTTCCTATAACTTGAATCTGTTCACTGTTTCCTTATAATGGCTGCTATTTATTAACCTGACATTCCTGAAAGAGATTTTCATTGTTCAAATAGTCAGTCTGACTATCACCATTTTGAAATGGTTTTATAATAGGAGTATGCAACCTACAGCCCACGGGCCAGATCCGGCCCGCAAAGGATTTTGACCGGACTGCAAAACAAATATTAGGATACTATGCTTACTTTTTAAAAATGTTTTTAATAGATTTGAAAAATGGCTTCATTGAAATTGTGACTAAATTGAGTTGTTTTTCATTTCATTACTAATACTAGGCGTCTTTGGTTAAGCACAGATGATTTTCTAGCATCCGTTATTCATTGATGTGAGGCAAAATATAACTAGATGTATTTAAATGGATAATTCCCATATTTCAAGCTTTGTAATTGCATTTATCTGGCTCGCCATCTACTCATTAATACGTGAACCGGCCCGAAGAGGCAGTTCTCCACTGAAGCTTTGACTATCACCACCCACCCTCTTCTCTCAGATACTCATGGGTCATTGCAACATTAACGGCTTCATCTAAAATTATCCTCTCAATGTTTGCCTTTTATCATTCTGTCCTCTGTAATTGGCCTATAATTAATTAAACTTCCAGCCAAATTAAACAGTTTCTCTTTCTAAAACCAGATGGAATTCCTTGTGAGGACAGTACAAAGATTTCCTGAATGAATAGATATATCCCCATTACTAGACATTCCAGGAGGTGTGAGGTGGCCAAGCAGTTAACTGCACAGAATGGGATCAGCGAGCAGAGTTCAAACTCTGGCTGAGACAGCTTGTGTTCACTTCACCCCAATGTCCTTGAGAAAGGCATGTATCCATCTCTTCCCACTGCCAATAACATCATGGGCCAGCATGGCAGGGTAAGGCCCATTACTCCCCATGTCCTACACCAGTGGTTACCAACCTTTTCGAGTCATTCCCCAGTTTTGTCAATAAGATTACTAGTATCCCCCCCTTCCATTTATTAAGTTGCAACAAAGAATAATTTCAAATAATAACTTTATTTTACATATAATTAGACAGCTGCGCACTAAGAATTAGTTTAATTTTATAATTGTACAGCTGCTGCTGTGTATTTGTTACTCAAAGAAAGCAAGCGAAAATAATTAGAACCCATCATTTGAAATTCCAATGTATTACAAAAAAAATAAGATCTGTTCTTGTTTTTGCTACTAGTTCTTTGATTTGTGGGTCTATTAGTGAGAGAGCACATCTTAAATCATTCTCAACTTGAAGCTTATTCCGAGCCTTTGACTTGATAGATAGAAGTGCAGAAAACCCTATATCTCTAGACTGGACTTTTATTTTTACTTAATAGCATTATTCCCCCCTTGGACTACCCAAATTCCACTGTCCTACACCAATGTCCAACAACAGACCTTAAAAAAGACTGACATTCTGGACTTGTTGGAAGTGAGAAATAGTCTACATAATTCTCCCCTCCCTGTTGTAATAGAAACATCTTGCTTGAGACTCATGGGAAGGAAAGGCCTTGTGGATCCCTGTATGTTTTGTCACAAGTGATTAAAGATTACATTCATCAATTGAGCAGTTAGACAAACTGACAGACCATTTGATTATAAATGCAACTGACCACCACATTTGCTATGAAACAAACACACCAGCATTTTGCTGATTTTATTATTGGCACACTGATAACTCTCTTGCAGAAGACATTCCATGAGATGTCTTTTCCTAAATTAATATTATCTTCTCATATAATAAGAGTGAAAGTTTGTCTTGAAACAACGTTGCCATTTCTCAATGAATCTTTACCAATTTTGGTCCAGATGTACCCCAGAATGATGCAAGAACAAAGAAACCCAGGGTCCGTGTTCCCTCCGGTGTGATATCTGATGTAACTTGTTTTTTTAGATATCTAGATTTAGTGGTTTTGGGTTGTGTTTAGATGTCAGAAATTGCTATTTACTTTATTTTTTATAATTTATGTTTTTTGACTCCATTTTACATGTTAACCTGACAGTAAATTTGGCATTTTATCTTCGTGATCTTTCACTTTCGGTTGACATCACTCCAACTTGGTGAAACTATCGCGGAAACTTTTGCACATACGTGATATTTGTTTTTATTACAGTTTTTCAGTGGATTCACACACACGATTAGACAGTATTTTCCGCTGTCCGTGCTATAAAATATTCTAAATTCCAACATCCAGGCTCTGTCTAATATAAAACTTCTCAGTCATTTTTCGGACAGTTTCTACATTTTCTTTATTGCTATAGTTCGGTTGTTGTTTTTGTGAGAGTACTCTAGGCCATTTAAAACAGAATACTAATTAACCATATATCAAATCTAATAAAAAGACTAACCATATATCAAATCTAATAAAAAATATTTTCAAAGTCATTTTATTTTTATTGCTATTTGTATTTTTTTTACTGATCTTTCGGAAGTGGTAGAAGTTACTCTGACATGGTGAAACCTTTGCCTAAACTTGACTACAGAAGGATGGAAAGTATACAAAAATATTTTTTAACTGGAAACTTTTGCGCACACATAATGGTTTCCACGAAACCTTTCACTAGAAACCTTTGGAAACTTTTGCATACACACATTTTTCTTCATTTTTAAAAAAGATTTTAATGGAAACATTTTTTCTTATTACAGTTTCTCTATGGAAACATTTACACAAACTTGATATTTTATTAACAAATTGCAGTTTCTCGAAAGGTTATTTTTTATCCGCTGTAACAATGATGTATAAATAATATTAAATGTTAATAAATATCACTGAATAATACTAAAATTATATAAATAAACTACCAGTGATTCCTGGCGTTGCCCAAGGAAATATAAATTCAATTTTGACTACACCATAACATCTTATGTTCTTTAATAATAATATATTTCTCTTTACAAAACACAACTGGGGGGAAATGGGCTGAAGTGAAAAAAAACTACTATACTTGACCCAGGAGTATGCAGTGGGCATGCCCGGTGAATGCGAGGAGTTATTTATTCTACCAGGCAATGTCAGGATTCCCTGCTAGTTTATTATATAAAACAACTGGCTCTGTCACTGTGTCCCTCCCTTAAACATTGGCGTAGCTCAACCAAATTTGGCATGCATACTCAATGGACCTAGGGGAAGATTATCATTATCGGTGTGAGGACAAAAGCAGACCACACAAACAATTTTGATTAAAAAAATCTTTTGGGGTGGGAATTTTCAAAAATTAATATGCTAAAAGCATACTCCAGTGTCCCATTAGTAACCACAGAAAATTTGGTGGTCATAGCTCTAGCCGTCCCTGAGTTATGCGATGACAGATTTGGTGAATTATAATAAGATGGTATCAACTTTTCTTTTTTTTTTTCTTTTTTTTTTTTATTTTGAAACCATTTTCTTTTATAAATAGACAATTATAGGATTGATGGTATTGTTTATTAGAAGTTTAGAGGAAATGATTTAAGATAAATTTGTACTATAAAGGTGTAAATGTGTGTGTGTGTCACATGTATGTCTATTTTTGTCTGTAACATTTGTCAAGGAAGATAACTATTAAATGCTAATTTAGAGTAGTCTCCCTTATTCTTTTAGCAAATGCGTAAAAAGTCTGGATTCGTTCAGGTTGAACATAAACAAGAAAATGCAGAGCAACATAATGTTCTTGATATTTTTTAAGTACCATTTTAAACTAGCTGAAAACCATACAGGCGGGATACTTTGTTTGGTTGAATAAAAAGATAAAGATTTGGTTTAACTTGAGGGGACGCAAAGTTTAACTGTCCAGTTTAGCATTATACTTACATAGTAAATCGAACCCTCACTAAAAACTTGAAAAGTTCTGGAATTTTCAAAAACTAATATGCTAAAAACATGCTCCAAAGTCCCGTTAGTAATCACAGAAATTTTGGTGGCCATAGCTCTAGCCGTCCTTCAGTTATGTGATGACGGACAGACATTTGGTGAATTATAGTAAGATTCTGCTGTCATTTTCTGACCGCATGCGTAAACTAATATATATATAATGCGCTGATCAATTTTCATTAATGCTTTTTAAACTAAAATACTGCCCTTAACACATATGGTATAATTCCTATCCCCAGGCTATGTTGGCTGTGATTAAGAACACAACTACCCTCTCCCCCACTTCTAACCTATTTTTTCTCTATACAATAATCAATGTCAAGCATTATTTAATGAATTACTTCGACAGGTCAGTTTCCTGTAAGCATCAAGTCAGAATACTACCTCTGTCCTATAATAGTTGTTACATTTGCATATACATTTCATACACTGTAACAACTATTATAGGACAGAGGTAGTAAAATTCTGTATTGTCTATGCTTATTTTTTTAGATGCGTCCACGTATATCTGTAAGACACTTTTTCGGTTGCTAATATGTTAAATATCAATTTTCTCAACCATATCATATTGGATTGATATGACACTTGGTCCAGACCTTCAAGTGAACTATCCACTTCTTCTTCCTACTCCTACTACCACTGATGGTAGACGCATCATTGAACTTATGGTTCTTGTTTTTTCAGTATGCTCTCTGGATAATTTAATTCCTAAAATTTCTTACATATTATATTGCATTATTATATAATATAATATAATTATATCAGTTATACATTATCTTCTATTTTCAATAACTCTGTTTTTATCTATCTATATAATGAGCAGT
Organism: Architeuthis dux; assembly: GCA_006491835.1. NCBI lineage: Eukaryota > Metazoa > Mollusca > Cephalopoda > Oegopsida > Architeuthidae > Architeuthis > Architeuthis dux. The sequence continues at coordinate 209,562 of VCCN01000077.1, forward strand.
GTGACTTTTTCTGTTTCTCTGTCCGTAACATTGGACTCTTCCGCTTAAAGGTAACAATTTTTGGTGATAAAAATTATCTCCTACCCACAATTTGAAACAATGGACTCTTCAAATTGAGTTCAGTTACTTTTCTAATAAAACTTTAGATGAAATTAATTAGACCTAAACATTTCAATTCAAATATATCTGAATTTTTCCATCGTATATTTCACACTTGAAGCATCCAAAATCACCCTCCAAAAATGGGGTCGTCATATAGGCCACATACAAAAACGGTGACTAAACAGTGACCAAAACCATGAAATTGTGGTCTCCTCTTATCTAATGGTTACCTTATCCACCAAAAAAAATAATATAAGTAGATTGCTCTCAAGTGGAAGTTCTCATGGTGGGCAGGAGTCTTTTAATCCTACACTTTGCTGGTTTCTCTACTCTCATGTTCGTATTTTAGGCAGGAATCTAATGAGACTCCGTATGAAATCAAATGATGGATAATTTTATAGCGGACAGAATATAATTATAAAGACATTTATTAGGTATTTTCTATAGTTTTGAGAAGGGTCATTAATATTCAAATGGTTCTTCGAACGATTGAACTCCTTGTTATTTGTGTTGTAAACACAACGTTTCGGCCGATCCATTCTTCGGCCTTCTTCAGGTGTAAAATCCAAGTGTGATGGGTTAAACAGAAGTTATGTTTTACAGCACAAATAACAAGGAGTTCAATCATCTGAAGAACCATTTGAAAACATTTATTAGTTGAGAACCTATATTTGTCCGGCGCCTGTGTGAACAACTGCTAAATGAGCAGCTTAAATCGTAATGTGTAAAAGGGAAAAAAAATGTTTTGACACTACCATATTTCTTTTTGTATAACATGATTTTTATATAATAAGTGTACTGCATTTAGAGGTGAAAAAAAATCTGTTCTAATTTCAAACCTAATTAAGATTGTTAAAGTAACACGGTTCATGTCTCAAAGTACACTGGTCAGTTTATTAATAGGTCAATTTTTATGTTGATGTGACCTAGATGAAAAGCCTTATCTTCTTGCAGTACCTATTTTTAAATGTTAACCTATTGAATGCTATTCCGTCATTGCTGTTCTAAAGAACAGAAAACTCAATAAAAATTTCTATTTTATTGCAATTGATGCCAACTCGGTTCTATCATCTTTCAATGGATAACTATTACACTTGACACCTTCCACAGTTAATGAGTTGATATACATGTCAGTAAATGTATGTATCCAGGTTACTTTGTTAACCCATTATCTACAGCAGGAGCAGCTCGGTTGTCGTGTTCTAAAGATTAGTAACTTAGATTATACTGGGTGGCGCCAAATAAGCTGAACAGTTTTTCTCTGTAAACAATGTGTTGTATACTGGGATGAAAGTCTTGAACTTGAACAATCAAAAGGAAGGGAAGACACAAAAGTTCTTTATAAAAATATCCGGACATATTTTTATTTCCTAAGATACATTTTGTCAGCCAGAGAATGAAGAGTAGGAGAGAGATAATGAGAACCGCCAGTCTGTCCCCAACAGGGACACCGGTCTCGTGCTTTCCGGCCACGCCTAGGCGGTCTGCTTCTCTGTTCTGAGCTTCCACTCAGGGTGGCCGGTGTCTTTCTTTTATCAGGTTTGAACGCCCACGCTTGTGTGTTCTACATTCTGTTTTCGGACACCCACGCATATGCATATTTCCTAAGGGTTACTTCTGCCCAGGTGTTGGCCTGGAAATGACCTCCCGTGGCAGCATATCATAACAAATGGTCCCTTCCACCTAAAGTTACAGACAGAAATATAGAAACAAGAAGAAAGTCATTTGCAGTTGAGCCATGGATCTGTAATGACCGAAATTTCAGTCATTTGCAGTTAATGGATTAATTCTACTTTTTACCTGCAACGAACGTCGACAGGCCTATGAATGCCAAAATCTGTTTCAGAACCTATTGAAAAAAAGGTTCAAAG
>VCCN01000077.1:230463-241439 GCA_006491835.1 Architeuthis dux
ATTTTATATGAAGTGTATTGATAACGAGAAACCAAAAAGTACTGACAAAAATGACTTTTCAGTACCCTTTCACATGTCGCTTTAGGAAGCATTATTTTACGGATTTACTAATCTTAGTTTTTAAACTAAAGCATTGAAATATTCATGTGCTGTTGCTGCAAACTAATTTTCCAATAATGCGTAGTCTTACAAGAATATAAAAACATATGTACCATTACAACTATCGCTTTTGAAAATCTTTTATGTGTGTTTGGAAAAAAATTATTTCACAATAAGCAAAAAAGGTTTTGAAATTCTTTTTCATAGAAAGTTGCCTGTCTAATGAAAGCTTTATTGGTTTGTAGAAAAATCCTTGATCCCCAAACTGTCTGAATACCAACAAATACTTTAATCCATTAACTGCAATGACGGAAATTTCCGTCATTGCAGTTCTAAGGCTAACTCAATAAAATTTCCATTTTATTGTGATTGATGGCAACTCAGTTCTATCTGTGAGTCGGTGCTTTTATCTTGCAATGGGTAACTTGAAATGGACAAGAGATTTTATCTTGCAATGGATAACTATTACACTTGCCATCATCACAAATAATGGGTTAATTGCAAACATATGGTTGCATGTCCTTTTGAGCTAAAGACTGTCATTTTCTGTGGACCAACCCCTGAGCTTACTAATTACCAAGAAGTAAGTTAATGAGTTTAATTAAAAACTAAAGTAAATTTCAGTCTTTTGTCTTTAAAGCTCTTCTTTTCATAGATTTACAACATCAATGGAAGCAATAAGTTCTTAATTTTTGTATATTTCTTTCACCTTGAGTGAATACAGTAATACGCTATACGCTATAGCACTCTTTTTCAAATATTTTTTGTAATAAACTTAGTAATGATAAATTTCCTAAATAATGATAAAAAACAGCATTGACAGTCTCTGAAATAACTATATATGGTACATTTTGGTTAATGTACCATGTGTATGAGAATAAACACATACACATGCACAATAATTTATCATGTAGCGATATACATAGACACCTAGCAAAGGAAGTAGCTACCAGATGAAATACACAGCACTAATCCATTCCATCTTGTTGAGGCTCAACATCATATATTTTAAAATGATTGCTGGCACAATCTCTATATATGCTATGTTATAATGACCCTGTTTAGTCCTGCCTCGTTTAACAATGTATTTTTAAGGAACGTATCTCCAGTGCCAATCAAGGTATTACTGTAATGTATTAGATTTGGGAAATCAGTCTTTTTTTTCCTGCTGCTGTTCTGAATTTGTTTCTTTGTCTATTTCAGCTGGCCCTGTTTACATCAGTGGTTAGAAACCTGTCCCCATAGACAGGTGTGTCCTGTCTGTAAAGCTGGTATCAGTCGAGATAAAGTGACACCTATCTATGGTAAGGGAAGTAATGACAAAAAAGATCCCAGGTGAGAAAAACACTTTCTTTTTTCTTTTTTCTTTTTTTTTTTTTAATATTCCAACTTTTCTGGTTCTTTTATTTGTGAAAATTTACTGGAGGTGCGAATGGCATAGCGGTCAACAATACAGACAATGGAATCAGCATGCAGAGTACAAACTCTGGTCAGGAAAGGCACAAATCCATCTCTTCTTCTCCCAGCTATGGGTAAAATAGCAGGGCAGACTGGGCTCTTGTGAGAGTGGAAGGCAACCAGTCTAGGAGATGGACAACTCTGATTCCAAATCAGGGAGTGGAGCCCCTATTAAGGTTTTGGTTAGTGTCCACATCTGACATTGCTAGGTCAGTGTGAGCAGAAAGATGGTGTTGATTTCTATGGGAGTGTTTCAGTTGGGGGAGTGGAGGCAACAGGAAGCTGACGCTATTGGCTTTTTTTACTATAATCTCAAGAGCAGAAAAGACTCGATTGTATATACGCTGTACAGGTATTGAGATAAGACAGACACAAAGAAAAAAATATATTTTGTGTGTATGAAATAATCTACCAGCAACCCTCAAGACTTTTTATGGTTAATTACATCAATATCTAGTGCAATTTGGGATTAAAGTTGTATGCAATGAAGAGGTAAGTAAACAACTTGAATGATATGACCTATTTATTCTCCCTTGGAAATTTGGCCAATAAATTATTTCAGGTCTGATAAGGAATATGACTATTTTGTTTATGTCATCTCCAACACAATATGTGAAGTTGCTTGGTTAAATAATTAGGGTGGTTAAGTGGATTGAAGTAAATGATGATTGCTTTCTTTGGCTCCAAATTAACCCAAATTAACTATAGAAGACGTAAATATCCGTCATTGCAGTTCTATGGCTAACTCAATAAAATTTTTGTTTTATTGTGATTGATGGCAATTCAGTTCCTACTCTGAATCAGGACCTTTATCTTGCAATCAGATAACTATTACACTTGCCAACTTCTGCAGTTAATGGGTTAATATTCAACCTGGTATCTTTTTGATAAGCTCTTCTTTCCATCACACATCATGTGACAATCCTCAGCCAATCAAATACTGACTAGTCAGCACCCATTAGCCAAGCAAACAAACATTAAAGAAGATTCAGTTTTCAGCTGATATTTTCCCCACCCAGCATATACAGTAATACCCTACTTAGTGTTGATTCCCTATAGTGCTTTTTTTCAAATATTTTTTGTAATACATTTAGTAATATTGAATTATCCAGAATAAATAATGATAAAAGACAGCATCATGGGAAGTCTCTAAATGGACTGTACACTTTGCTTAATGTGCCATGTGTATGAGAATATACACAATAATTTATCATGTAGCGATATATATCAACACCTGGTAATATTTCACCAGCTCTGGAAAATAACTAGCAGCACTAATCCATTCCATCTTGTTGAGGCTTAACAATGACCTTGTATATTTTGAAACGATGAGAATGACCCTGACTGGAAAGTGCAGCAGCAATGCTAAGAGGGGTGTTCTGGACATACTATTTATGCTATGTTACAATGACCCTGTATAGCACTGTTTTCTTAGGAAAATTGATTTCTCTACAAACCTCCATGCATTCTTTACATTTCACAATGAGTAAGAGTGACATTCTGGTTGATAGTTATTTACTAAGTCTAGCTTAGTCTGGCACAAGGCCACATTGTTGGGGCACTATGTGAGCTTTTTCTGCTAAAGACTTGTAATCATTGCAAACCTGGGAAAGGCCACTCATGCTACATTTCTCTTTAATATTGAACAATTCATTCAAGTCTTTTACGACTTGAATGAATCGTTTAATTAAGGATTTAAAAAATATTTTTCTTAAGATATGTAATTATTGCAATGTCAGGAAAGGCTGCTCATCCTATGTGCAATTTTTCAGCTTAAAATATGTAAAGCGGGTAAGGGCCACTCATCCTATGTGAGCTTTTCCTGTTAAAGACTTCTAATCATTGCAAACCTGGGAAAGGCCACTCATCCTACATCTCTCTTTAATATTGATAATTTTCTATAATAGCGACTTGGTCTGTGAGACTAACTTGCCAAACATTGTGCTTAGAAAATTAGCATTGAAAATACTCGCTAAGCTTAGCTTAGTCTAGCACAAGGTCATAGTAATGGGGCACCCTGTGAATGTCAATCTCACTTCAGATCTCACTAAGATATGTAAACAGTACAATGCCAGGAAAGGCCCCTTTATAATATATTCATTTTTCCTGCTTAAGATGATTAATCCAATGCAACCCTGGAAGAGGCCCCATCATCTTATGTGCACTTTTCCTGCATAATCTGTGCCATGCCTGTGAAGGCAACTCAGCCTGTGTTCATAAAAGCCACTCACGCTAGATGCATTTACCCTAGTTATGTCTATTTCTGGAATTTAAGTGTTTGGAATTTTTTTTTTTTATTATATATATATATTTTTTTTTTTTCTGTTTCCAGGAATAAATTGCCACCGCGTCCTCCAGGTCAGAGAACAGAACCCGAGAATCACAACGTATGTATTTGTTGTTTTTTTTTTCTGTTCACTATTGATAGCATTTCCTTTCTATTTTGCTTTCATTCATCTTCCAAACCTGAGTGAATGTTTTTCTCTAAAGAACACTTAAAAGTGATGCCATTTTCCTTCCAGGGTTTCTCAGGTTTTGGCTTTGGGGAAGGGAATTTCCAAATGTCTTTTGGAATTGGTGCCTTTCCTTTTGGATTTTTTGCGTCTACATTCAACTGGAGTGACGTGCGACCTGGACCACGTAAGTAAATAGCAAATGTGCATTCATGCACTTACTTTATATGTAGTTGCTTCGTTTTCTCTTTTGGAATGGTGGGTCATTGCAACCCCTGTAGGGAAGGATATGATTCAATCTCTGCAAGTTCATTTTTTATTTTATCTTCCATGTGTCCTGCAAGGTGTCGGGGGGTGGAGACAGCGGTTGATGGCTTGGTCGGTCACCTCTTTGATGGGCTGGCCATGGGACTTGAGCGTTTCTGCCACACTCTCGATCCAGCAACTGTGAGGTCGTCCTCTGGTTCACAAAGTTTATCTTCAACGTGTACAGCGAGGTGTCATGGTGGAGATGGAACTGTGGGCTGCCTCTGTGTTTCTGCCACGTCCTGGATCCAACGACTGCGAGGTCGTCCTCTGACCGCTGGTTGGTCAGTAGTCATTCTTATCAGGTGTCCGAACCATTTAATTCTCTGGTGCTGGATGAATATATGGACCGGCATTGCCTCAACAATGTTTCCGGAAGCTGACGCTGTTAGCTTTTTGTGCTAGTTTCTATTGAAAAATTAATACTAAATAAAGTGTTGGTTGACACTGCATGACCCAATGTGCCATAAAACTCATGACTTCAAATCAAGGTAGATCGGCTTCATTACTCAGATGTCAATGTAAAGATAGTTGGTTTAGGGTGGCAGACTTGTTTCCTTGTGCAGAGAGGCCATCTGTAAAATGGTGCACCCTGCTCTCCTAAAATCTATCAAAATACCATCATTAATAGGAATAACAGCCCATCCACTTTGAAAACTTTAAAATAAAAAAAATGTTGATACCTTCTCTAATTTTGAAATGAGTCATTATCATTCCTTATCTCATCTGAAAATTGCATAAAGTATCAACATTCGAAATGAGTCATTATCATTGGGGGGTGGGTATGAATGGCATAGCGGTTAACGGGTCGAACAATGGAAGGCTGTTTACGTTCAATTCGCACTAATGCCCTTGGGAAAGACAGGAATCCGTCTCTTCTCCCCTCCAGCTATGGGTTAAATAGCAGGGCAGACTAGGCTCTCTATCCTTTGGAAAGCAACCAGTCTAGGAGAAGGACAACTCTCATTCCAAACCAGGGAGTGAAGCCCCCTTAAGTTAATTGGAAGCCAACTTTGACATTCTTCCGGGAGCCAAGCTAATACCAAGCGTATCGGTCCACTTTCCTTTGGACAACATCGGTCGACTGGGCTTCCCTGGATCTCCATAAGCTTCACCCAGGCTTGCGTCCTGCAGAGGTTACCTCTGTGTCTTTCCATTGTCTATTGAGAAAGGAAGAGGCCTTTCTTTTTTATCATTCCAAGAGTTGTTTGGACTATTGATCCTGTTCTTTTTGTCACTTTTATTTTGTTGTTCTATTCATTGGCCATCCTTCTAACACACACACACACACACACGAGTCCAAATAACTTTTTGGAGAAAAAGAAAAAAACATTGATGCGAGATGGTATTAACAAGTATCTTTTTTTTCACTTATTTTTTTTTTTTTTCTTTCCATGCTTTCGCTCGGATCTGATCGGCCAACAGCTCCTGCAGGCTCACCTCATCATGAAGAAGAACAGATCTTATCAAAGGCTTTCCTCCTTTTGGCAATCGTCTTTGTTTTCTGGCTCCTCATAGCCTGACCACAATCTAACACCAACGGCAAGAGTATAATCAAGTTCTTATTTCCACAATGAGTTTCTGCCTCGTACCCTGTTCGATAAAAGAGAAGAGAAACGGCCGGCAACACACAGTTGAGAAAGAAATCAAAAGGAAACGCCAGCATTTCATTTTCTTTCTTTTCTTTTAACGTGGAGGAAAAAAAAGAGACGTTTTTCTTCATCTTAAAAAAAACAAAACAGGATGGCAACTGACTCACATGAGGAACTTTGGCTTGACAAGTTTTCTTTGTTTCTGAACCAACAACAAAAATCCCTTCTCCCCCTCCCCCTGGGGTTCTTTGTCATCTTTTTGCGGGGGTTGGGGGTCCCTTTACCTATTTGAAGAATTTTTTTTTTTTTTTTTACTTCTCCATTAATGAAAAAAAAAAACAAGTATGACTAAAAAAGAAAAAGAAAAAAGTGCAACTATTCTTTCTGTGATATTTAAAAAAAAAAAAAAAAAGGAAACGAAAAAGAAAAAAAAACCCAAAAATTTCTGTGTAAATTTTCATTTCATCTATTTAACTGTGCTGCTAGGACGTTTTGGTTTAGAAAAATCTTTAAATAATTCTTAACTGAAGAAGAACAGTGACAGAGCAGTCAGGCAAGCCCCCCTCCCCTACCCCCCTTTTTTGGTTGAGCCTGTGGCCCCGCCCTTGATAGCTGCCTCTCTTCTTCACGCCCACCCCCAAAGACCAACCCGACAGAGGTTTTGCCACTACACCCTCTTTACCAGAAGTACTTATTCAGATATAAGAAAGGAGGAGAGAAAAAAAACTCAACCTCGCTCTTGGAGGAAACGGCATATTTAGGGGTGGCATTGTTGACCTCCGCTCCCCAAGAAACATTACCAAAAGAAATATTTCTTCCATAATGTTTGTACAACTGATGTCTTTAAAAGCAGAAAAAAAAATCTCTATATGCAAGTGTTTTGTGTTGGTTGGTCTGACAACATCTTGCAGGCTGTTTGCAGTCGGTTACTGATTCCTTCAGAAGAAGGTTTGTCTTGTTAAAGTTCGGCTTTTCTTTCAATTTATTGGTTATTTTTTTTTTGTGTGTGTGTATATACCCGTGTATACTTATCGATGGGGGCTGCAGAAAAAAAGGGCTTTTCAAAAGGAATGAACACACTGTTTCGTTGGCCTGTTTGTAGGGAAAAATGTATAAAAAAAAGATTTTTTAAAAGTGAGAAAGAGAGACATACATGAAGGGAGAGGTGGGGGAAGAATGTCTATTTACATCTAAATTAGACTACCTTAGATCTATCTTGTGTTTTTTTTGTGTGTTTAACTCAGTTTCTAAATGTCTTAGACTTACTCGGGGAAGGCCTATGTCCAACAATGGACCATAACTCTTAAATTCATAAACCGCTGGCAAATGTTAGCATAAAAAATAGTGGAAATCTTCTGTGAATTTAATTTTTTTTTTTAAATTCACCAAATGGTCAAAGGGGGATAATTTTAATCAGGAGTTATTTCCCTTGAAAATGACATTCTACTTTCTTGGATGAATTTAAGAGTTAAAGGCTGATAAAAAAAGAATTTTATTTTAAATATCCAGATTCTTTCTGGTTTTCCTTTAAATGCTGAGTGTAAAGATGTGTTTCTGTTGTATCCCCACCCCCAGCCCAGCCACAACCATACAGCCTCCTCATCCTCATAGACAATGATGTGACCACTCCTTGTCCACATGAGTGGACCCTTGTCACTGAGTGCAGGATTATCAAGGTTTATTTTCTGACCAGACCTCGAGGGGCGGCGCATGTTTCTTTGTTGTCGAAATCTTCAGACAGAAATGTATCAATGTCTCTCGAAATATAGAACTTCCTACAACAAACAACTTTGCAATTGTTTTGGTGTCTCTTAACCCATTACTGCAGCAGGTGGCGAAGAGTAATAGTTATCCATTGCAAAATAAAAGCTCTTGTCCATAAAGGCCCTGACAGAGACAGAACTGAGTTGCCACCAATTACAATAAAACAAAAGTTTTATTGAGTTAGACATAGAACTGAAATGAGGGAAATTTCAGTCATTCGCAGTTAATGGGTTAAGTTCGGTAAGCAACAATTTAACGCCAACACTGCCAACCAAGTCCTTCATTTTTTATTTAACAAGAAAAATTTCAAATGCTGTGTTTTTTTTTTTTTTGTTTTTTTTTTTCAACCGTAACCTTGTATTTTTGGATGTACCTTTTTTTTTTTTCTCCTTTTTTTTTTAAATCTCTTAAGTTCATCAACTGACTTTTCATGGTCATAGAAAATAAATATTTTTAAAAAATTGAGAAAACAATTCTGAAAAAAATAGTTCATCCGAAAATTGACCAAGTAAATGAAACTTTGAGAAGAATCATTAACATTCCAAATTTTTTTGGACAATCCAATCACTTCTTCACATCTTTGATGTTAGCACAACATTTCAGCCAACTCATTCTACGACCTTCTTAAGGTGTAATATGTAATATGTAATATCCGTACAAATAAGAACAAAGAAAGAAACTGAGAACATTTCCATGTTACAAATTATGAAGATGCTAAAATAAAATGACTTTTTGACAAGTGTTGCGGTTAACGTTTAAATTTTCTGTTTGATACTGTTGTTTTTTTTTGTTTTTGTTTTTTTGGTTTTTTTTTTCACTACGGGAGAAAGAGACCGATAAAAGACTATGCTTGCGGATATTATATATTACACCTGAAGAAGGTTGTAGAATGAATCAACCAAAACGTTGTGTTAACATCAAAGACGGGAAGAAAAGATTGGATTGTCCGAAGAAAAGTTGGACTATTTTTTTCTGTTTAGAATAGGACTACCTCCAAGGACTATGTTCAGATTATTCCTTACTTTTAACTGCAGATTTTTAAATATTTGTTTCATATTGCTCTAGAAAGACTATTAACCTTTAGCACTCTGCATTCTATTTCAAGGGCGCCAATATTTTGTGCCCTTAGTAACTTTGAAAGCCTGTTCATGTATGACTGAAATTGACATGACAACACAACTGGGAAATTCAAACACACTATCGTTTGGCGATCAGAGTCGCCTGCAGTGGCAGGACAACCTTTTTCCTCGGTGAACAAAGTCGCCTGCAGAGTGCCAAAGGTTAAATGTCAAGTTTTGTTTTTTTTTTCAAAGATATTTTGAAAGTAGAAAGTCTAAAGTCCTCTATAATGAAATAGTGTTATGTATGTAAAATAAGTTTGAGACAGACTTGAGTAGCTGGTCACATGGTCAGCTAGCTAGCATTGTCGGGCAGAAGTGCCCTATCTCTAACCGATCATTAGTTGGGCTACAAATTCTGTTGGCGCTTCATCACAAGAGCCTGCTTAGGGTATCTGTGAGTGGAAAGAAACTAACGATAACCCTCGGACAATCATTGCAAACTTGTCTTTGCTGCGGGGTCGCCAGATTGGGCAACGAGGGGAAATAATCTGAACTTTATTTCCTAGGCTTACCCAAAACAGGCATTGGAATAGCGTCGAAATTAAGGCTCCAGACTTGCTCAATTTTCCAAGTTCGATAACTATTCCAATGCTTGTTTTGGGTAAGCCTCTTAGATAAAGTTGGGATTATTTCCCCTTGTAGCACAATCTGGCAACGCTGCTTTGCTGTAAATATGCTGACTGCCAGACGAGGAGCCCAAATGCAAACAATTCAAGGCCGGAAATAAGTATTGCACTGGACAAAGAATTGATTCATTATAAGGTTTATGACAACGGGGCAAAGCAATGGCAGATAACCCCACCCCCCACCCACCTTTTTCTATTTAGTATTTATTACACTTTTACTTGGGGAAGGCCTATGTCCGACAACGGACTTTAAAAGACTGATTTTTTTAAATTTAAAAAATAAAAAAAATATTGATAAGATTTATTTACATAATTTGTTTAGATCAGGGGTCTTCAATGTGGGCGGTACTGCCCACTAATGGGCGGTTTGAAGAAAACTAATTTTTATGTAAGGTTTTAAAAATCTCTTTAAAATGTGTCAAAGTGGGTGGTGAGCGAAGGAAAGAAGAAAAAAAAAAAATAAAATAATATGGTTGAATACCCCTGATTTAGATGTTTTCTTTTTCTTTTTTTTTTTTTTTAATTCTATTTATAATTTTTTTTATTTTGGGATTTTAATTCTATTTTAGCTCTTTGAATAAAGGAAGATACAATGTGAAAAAGCTTGAGAGGATTTTTTTAATATATTTTTTATTTTTAACTTTTTTTTCTTCATTGTAGTTTGGTTGAAAGACTCACAGGTGCAGAGTTACCATATTGGGCTACAAGGGGAAATAATCTGAACTTTATCTCTGACACTTACCCAGGCATTGGAATAGTTGAATTTGGAAATCAAGCGAGTCTCGAGGCAGAGGTTCAATACCAGCCTCTTGAGGTGATCCCACCTCAAGAGGTTGATATATAACCTCTGCCTCTTAAGGTGGGCCTGCCTCAAGAGGCTGGTATTGAACCTCTGCCTTTAGACTCTCTCGATTTTCCAAATTCAACGCTATTCCAATGCCTGTGTTGTGTAAGTCTGAGATAAAGCTCAGATTGTCTTCACTTCTGGCAACCTAGCTGTGAAAAAGGAAAGAAAGTTGTGAAAAAAGATTATGGGAGTGGAGAATGGGGAAGGAAGGAAGGAAAGTCTGTATGAAGAGGAAAAGGGGATGGCATGAGAGAATGGTTATTCCAAGAATTTCTAACCCCATATTCCAAATAGCAGCTAATCGTTTGTCTGTTACAAGGCCTCAATAATGGAGCACCCAGTAAAAACCAAACTTGCTACCAATGGCCTGCAAGATGAGCTTGTTAACCATCACTCTACAGTGGGAGTTCTTAATCATCTTGGTAACTAGTTTACCCATGATGTCAAAAAATGACAGACGTATTTAAATAATTTTGCAATTGCATTGTACTTGAAAAAAAAAAAAAAATATCAAAAAACATCAATGTTGCTATGCATTTTCTTGTTTATGTTCAACCAGACTGAACCCGGATTTTCAATGCATTTGCAAAAGATAATTAAGGGAGATGACTATAATTAGCATTTAATAGTTATCTCCCTTGACAAGTGTTACAGAAAAAATATAGACACTCTGGTGGCATATTATATAAATTGGCTGTGGAAGGGGAGTC
>VCCN01000077.1:248079-258490 GCA_006491835.1 Architeuthis dux
CCCACCATGTCTAAGTGGCATTTTTACTGAATAGATGTACAAGAGACTGGAAATATAAGATATTGTATTACTTAAGGCTGACACTTAAAAGTATGTTAAATAAATATATATATATATATAATCTAAAAATAAATGATTCAGCTTTATCCTGAGATGAAAGGGAGGGGATAAAAATTAATATAATGTGTTATTAAATGATGTTTATATAATAATGTTATAATAAAAGACAATCGTTTCACCAACACAAAATTCACAGAAAAGTTCATTCCTGTGGGAGGCCTATATGGGTTTTCCAGCCCCAATAAGAGATCAAAACTTTTTTTATTAATAGGAGGTACCTTGCTGTCAGGAGTGGTATAAAGTTTGCATTCTTTCCTGAGAACAATTACAAGCGTTTCTTAAATTGGCTCTGATGAGCCAAATTAGTGGTCTGTAGAGGGTCCTTTAGAATCTCAACCAATCAAAATGTAGCTTACGAATCCACATGTGGAAACATGTAACTTATTTCTATCAACGCACTTTCTAAAAATGGATTCTAGTGACCACGCCATTCGAAATATGAAGGATTTTAGCATGAAATATTTTACAACTGGATTCTATGAACATATCCGATGTTGATAGAAGTGATTTTGATGAATATTCAAGCTATTCAAAAAATAATATATTTAAATCATTATCAATCAATAATATCTTTTTCAAGGTATTATTTCACCAGACTTGGATACATTGGGAATAATCACTGAAAATTTAGTAAACATACATTTAACATTAAAAGAGATATAGCAATTTATTTACTGCCCATTGTATTTTTTTGTTCAGCAACAGGCTGTTAAATTAGTTTCAGGGCACACAGGCACTTTGATTACTTGCCTGACTCCCTTCGTCTAACAAACATGCCTGCTAGGGAGGAAAGAGTTAATTCAATACCTCTGCCTACAATGTTCCGGTTCGGCTACTTAAGGTCACACATATAGAGTCAGACTTAATATTATTTAAGTGTGTGATTCTTTTTTTTTTTTTTTTTATTTATTAATCCTTTAGAAATAATTAGACATCAAATTTCGAATTGTTTTTAGGGGCTCCATTTTGGAGCTCCTTAAATAATACCCCCCCACAATATACAAACTATGACAGTTCTTTATTAAGAATTAAGTAAAAAAAAGTTATTTTGGTAGAATCTTTTCAATAGTTTTATAATAATACAAACTACAAAAGTTGGAAGGGAAAGAATAAATGGCCAGTTATTGGAATCTAATTGGACAAAGTCAGAGTTGATTTTACTTTCCTATGTGACAAGAACAATCCTCACTAAAAATGTAAAATACTCATTCCTCTACCTTGATTTGAACTCATGACCTAGTAGCCTGCACTAAACGGACAAGTCTTACATACCTCCAAAATTTACAGTAGAATTATGCAAGGAAGTAGAAGCTTGTTTATATTATTTTTGCATATGATAAGCTGAGACTCCAAAAAGAATGAAAATATCTTCATAGGTATATATTTTGGGATTTTAAACTATGTAACTAATTTCAGGTTTCATTATGTGCTGAATGATAAAATACATTGTATATTTATATTAGAGGTCAACCAATTAATCGGGCAGATATTTGAAATCGAGATAATCGGCATAGGCCGATAAAAAGAATGATATCTTTCACAGCATCTTATCTCCAAATAAGTTTAATTCAAGAAATAAGCATGAGGCATATTTAAATTTTAGTGTTATTTTTCATATCTAAACTTACCCAATATCTAGAAAATATCTACAATTTTTTATATCTCAACACAACAAAAAAACTTGTTATATAAAATAGCTAAGTTGGCAATGCCATCTTTTATTTATTGATGCCATGTTTATTTTTAATGTGTTCCCCTCTATCACATTTACACTTGATAATCAAACTTTTAATGTGCTACGTAGAATGAGCTTCTTCTGATCGCACATCACGTTGACACTAAAATACCAGAAATCAATACCTTACAAAAAACAAAAAAATCTGAATTTTGTCTCATTAGTAAGAAGAAAGATTGGGGAAAGAGGAGATAAAAGTCATTTGTGTACACCTTAGAACTGGATATTATTGAAAACAGTGGAAAAAAAATCTAGCTATATATGTAAACTGAAAATTATGTATGATAATTTGATTTTTCTCTTTCTACTTTATTACTGTAACAAAAAACAAAGTGCCGGCTGGAGAATCGGCACCAAAGTCTTTAGGAATTTAAAAAAGAAAACTGAAAAATAAAGTAAAATTTTGCTCTTCTTGGCAAGTTTTTGCTAACCTCTATTTTATGGCTATTTTCCATAAAAAGAAAAAATTTTGACACTTGACAGTAAAATTTTATTATCACAAATTATTAATTAAAAATTTCCCATGTATAAAATAATCATAAGTTAATGGATTTAAATTACATTGTGCTAAATCATGAACGTATGATACATTTTTTTAAAAATAAATGCACTGCAGATTCTACTTCCAGAGACAATGCAGATTTGTCTCAAACATTTATAATTGTTGTATTTAGATACAAACAAAACACAATGGCCATCGGCCGCCCTGCTCTCTAAATATCGTCAGACCACTAATTTATATCAATAAATTTCTGATTTCTGAACAGTTTCCCCAAACCAAGATCATTCTTGGCTGATGATACAAAAAGTCAAATGCAAGACTCACCGTTTTGTTGTTTGCACAGTTTAATAGCTTCATTAAATCCTGTGCACAGAGTTATGTCCCCTTGCTTCTGGGCACAATCCATAAACTGTTTGATCTCAAACTCGCACGGATTCATTTGACTGGCTCCAGCTGGTTGATTGTAGATTGGCTGGGGAGCAGGGGCAACCTCGGCAGGCGCTGGGGCTGCGGCAGCCCCACCGCCACCGAAAGAACCAGTCAGGGCGTGGCCAACAGTGTGACCCTGAAAAAGAGAAGACAGCCGTCATACAACAAACAAGTAAAAATGAAAATAAAACAGGAATTGTCAACCACAGATAGGGGGGAACAATCAGATGTTGCAATAAAAGTTAGGAACTTGAACTCTGAATTAACAGTTAAAAACGAAAGAGAAAAAAAAGTTATTTTTTATAAGCCTATCTGCTTGTATAATATGCCAGGTGTACATCTATATTTTTTTGTCTAACATGTCAAGGGGTGAAAACTATTAAATGATAATTATCGAGTAGTCCCCCCATATACACTTATTTTGGCAAATGCATAAAAAAAATGTGGGTTCATTCTGGTTGAACATGAAACAAGAAAAATGCAGAGCAACATAATGTTTTTGATATTTTGTAAAAGTTCAATGCAATTTCAAAATTATTCAAATACTGCGCTCATTGTTTACGCAATGGGTAAACTAGTACATTAATAAACAAAAATGGGTTTATAGATCGGCAAGGATATTTTCCAGTAGATAAAAATTCAACTAATAAATAGGAAAGTCATTGTAACGATAGTTCTAAGTGGAGTTGACACATTGAATGTCATTTATTCACTACAGTATTTATTAGTACCTGCTGAAACTGCACTACGGGCCGGATTTTCAGCTAGATATCTTTAGACGGATAAACAAAGGGTCCAGTTTAGCAATAAAAACTAAAAACTTTGAAAACATGCTCTGGGGTCCCATTAGTAACCACAGAAAATGTGGTGGCCATAGCTCTAGCCATCCTCGAGTTATGCAATGACAGACAGTTGGTGAATTACAGTGAGAAGATTGGCTTGAGAGTGAGTAAATAATGTGTGTCAGGTATTTTTCAACAACATGGAGTACCTCCCCATTTTCACTAGTCACCACATTCAGATTTTACTTTATTTCTTCTTGTGGTGGGAGATATGAAAGTTTAGGTCACAATACCAAATAAACAATTATTGACTAACCAAAAAAGAATTGCTTAATTTCAACTCAAAGAAATAACTTGTTTCAGGAGAACATTTCAACATACTTAAAATGATTTTCAGTCAAGATATATATATATAATCTTCTATATTATAATGTGCAAGTCTGTCTGTGACTGAAACAGAAAGAGAGGAATGTGGTAATGCAAACACAAAATTGGCTGCTGGTACATCGAGAAAGTATAAGGAGGTGGAATTGAACTTGGGTGAGGGAGAGAGAAGCAGGCTATGAGTTGAAACAAAGATATTCACTAAAGGAGAACTGTTGAGTGTGCACATGTTACTACTACTACTGTTTCATCATATATGCAAATGAAAACAATGCTCAGTTGGTATTATGAACTGTACAAATAAGAGTTTTATTCTATTAAATATGGCTTTGTTGTCCCTTACACTCCCAACAACAGATCAGTATCATCTACTAGAAGGCATGCATAGATGCAAACTCACCACAGCTGAGCCCACAGCAACACCAGCGGCTGTTGCAGCCATTTGTTTAAAGAGTCCAGGTTGTTGAGGAGCAGCCATCACAGGTGCAGGAGGAGGTGGTGGTGGTGCATGATGAACTGGTGGTGAAGGCCTGCAAAAAAGAAACAGAAAATTTAGCAACATTCAAGATAAAAGATAAGATTATTAATCACTGCTACCAGTTTAAGCACTGTTGCTGGGTTTAGGTTATTCAGGTGTTATTGGATTGTACAAGCCAAAACAAACTTTTTACATAACATCAATGATATGCCTATAAACTGGGATATAATATCTAATCAACACCCTTAGTGAAATTTAAAGTTCAGTGGGAGTGTCATAAACGCAATGAGTTGAGTGGGTGGCGGTGATTCATAATTTCTAATCGGACACTTTCAAGGTGGTTTATTGGACTAATCCTTTAAGGATTTTGTCAGCAAATTCAGAGGAAAATTGTGCTTTTCACAGATTCCTCTAGTTTATGTGGATATGTCAGAATGTTCCTGTTTGTGATTAAGGATTCAGAAGAAAAAAGACTTGCATGACCTTTTTTTGGCCATCTCATCTTGTATAAAAGCCGATGTCACTTTTTTGGTTTGTTAGTTGGTTTCTGTCATGCTAAAGCAAACAAAGAGAGAAGGGGGTAAAGCAAAGCTGGTCTCGCTTGCGTCTACATCACTACTACTGTCACTGATGCCTTCATAGTGGAACAAAAAACAAATTTCGTTTGAGATATGCATTTTATTGTTTGCAATAAATACATTTATATTAAAATATATATTTGTATAATTTATCCATACGTAAATAATCCCATCATTTTTTACTGGTACTATGCCAGTCAATAAATATTAAAGCATTCTCCACAACAAATTCACCCCCAATAAAAAACAACACAAAAACACAAGATTGAATATTGATGGAATCTGGATCTGACCCCTGGCTCAAAAACCAAGATTTTAAATGACCCATACTGCTCAACCATGTCACTGTCATTATTCGGTAAGGATCAACAGTTTTAATTGCAATTTTACTTTTAGTAATAGTTGAGGTTCTCTTTTTTTTCAATGCGTATATCAAAAGATACAGACATATTCCCCCATAACTTCAAAACTATTACTCACTAAATTGTCTTGCCAACACTAAATAAAATGCAAACTTATATCCACTGCACTACAATATATAATCTTATATAGACAAGTTTTCTGCGTACCACAAAATATACACAAAAGACAGCACATTTTTTGGTACCCCATTTACCATTGAATTACTAGGATTGGGTTCTATGCAGATTTTCTGTTTAAAGTAGCAAGGAGGAGATATTTACCTCTTATAAAATACTAAACTTGCAAACTTAAATCCATGTTCAAATTTTAAGAGAAAATTGTGTTGTTATTGCTCACCAAAAATCACCATCCCCAAGTTGCAACAGAATATTTAGAAATGCAATTGTTAGCAGTTTTCCAGAAAGAAACAATAATCAATTTGAGATTTAATGTTTTCAAAATATTATAGAGCAAATAAGTGTCTTTGTACCTTTTAAAGTACATATACCAGTAAAGGGACGTAACCCACTTAATGATAATATAGAAGAGTTGCGTCCCTTGCATCATTTTCTCTCTCTCTCATCCAGGTAGATCAGCCAAAAATGGAAAAGTCCCCATGAAGTTTGCGGCATCGTTTGTTAGCAGCAGGTATCCATGTGGGTTCATTTCAGTGTGGCAAGGTAAAAAAAGATGTGTGTAGATGCCATCGCCAAATTTCATTTAAAAAGGTCACCATGTGTCAATTTTGTAGTGAATGTACAATTCTTCCAGTTATGACTAAAGTCACTGTGCATGGATCCTTGAAAATTTAATCACTTCTTCCGTAGCCTATTGCCCACCCTTCCACAACAATTCATTGAGAACTTTTGGAGATAGCGTGTGAACAGACAGGAGCAAATAAGGAAATATACAACAAAAAGTTTGTTTTTTTTTAAATAAAAAAAATCTCTCAATCAAAAACAAATTCCTGTATCCCCAAAAATATAATCACTTCCTTAGAATGTTAGCCTTCCACAAAATTTCATTGAGAACTTTTGGAAATATTGTGTGGACAGACAGGAGCGGATACAGAAATATATGGGAAAAGAAGAAAAAGAAATCTCTCAATCAAAAGCAACTTCTTGGATCAACGCCAAATTTTGATCACTTCTATGGCCCACCCTTCCAAAAAATTTCATTGACATTCAGTTTGGCAATACAATATCTTCAAAGGTTCAATGAATTTCAATAAAATTTTATGGAAGGATAAAGGAAGAAGGATTAAATTTTGGGATGAATCCAAGAAAGATATTTTTCCGTTTTTTTCCATACATTTATGTATTCGCTCCTGTCTGTCCACACAATATCTCCAAAGTTCTCAATGAATTACAAGGAAATTTTATGGAAGGGTGGGCAATAGGCTACAGGAGAAGTGATTACATTTTGGGATGGATCCATGCACAATGAATTAGTCATAATTGGAAGAAAACTACATTCACAGTTGTCCATTTTGAATTTCAAAGTTGCCGCAATTTCTTTCTCAATCTGGATAGTTTTTAGATATGATTTAACCTGGTTGCCAAGATTCTACACCCCAAATGATAACTTCCACTTTTTGATAGACTATGCTACCAAACTAAATGAAAATGATTTTTGACCTTGAAATTGAAACTCCAGGGTGGCATCTACCCATACCTTTTTCTTTATCCTATGACTAATTGATCTGGCATGGTTGCCTGCTTATATTGGTAAATGAGGAGGTAAAGTTGTAGGAATTTTGATCAATCAAAATTCTAGTTAACTCCTGTGAAAAAATTCAGATATATTTGAAGTTCTAAGAGATGATGTTTTTTGGGTTTTTTTTAGAAAAGAAACTACTGATCTTGTACAAGTGTAAGAGTCCATTGTTTCAAATGGTGGGTAGGAGATATTTTTTTATCAGCAAAATTGTTATATTTAAATGGAAGACTCCATTGTTACAGACAGAAGCAGAAAAAGTCACACTAGTGTTATGTCATTACATAGATCATTTTCTAAAATTGAATTCATATAGTTAGGCCAGAACAGAACAAAATATCAATATTTTAAAGAAGGTTCATAAAAAAGATTAATACAGATAAAATATAGATAAAAAAAATGTAGATAACTGAAACCAACGTATATTACAAATTTATTAAATGTATCTTTTTATTAAATTTCAGAAAACTTGACTTTGACAACAGATAAATGCTATCACTTTGAGTAGTTTCAATTCTAGTTGGTAAAGATTCAGTATTATGTATTAAATAGTTTCATTATTAGCTTTGTTGTTTGGTGCGGTCTTTTGCGTGTTATACACTAGAGTTATATAATACACACACACACACACACACATCCACGCAAAATAAACAAAGGTAATAGAAGATAAGAAGGTCATTATGTGGGATGGTAAAGATATTTGTCTCCCTTGATTTCGAGAAAGTTCAGCTCAAAAATAATCAAAAATGATTTCCTACGTTTTAAGACATTTTTTTTTTAAATTTCCCGTTTTCATCTCATTTTTTAGAAGAAAGTGGAGAGCAAAGTTTGTTTTTTCTTTGCAATATTTTTTCTACGGAAGTGTAAAATTAGCGTTAAAACTAAAATTAATGCTATAAAAATATTCGAGCATTGAAATAAATAAAATGCTTACAAATTTATACACGGAAGTAAACAATAATAAACATAGAGGTGACAGGGGAAAAACACTTAGTATTTGATTGCCACAATTGTTTATTGTATTGATTGTCCACAATAAAAATATAAGTTATAACCCAGATTCAGTAAAAGACTAGTATTAGTATTAATTGGCAAGGGGTTGCATCATTGCTTACTTTTAGTTTTTGTATTGCGTAGAACGTAAAAGAAATGACGTATTTTATTAAATTATTACGTAATTCATTGTTTAGAAAATTCAAAAGTAAGACATATTCCCACACTGTGACAGAAAGCCAACAAAGTTTGGTAGTATCATTAAAAATGTACTGCTCGGGGGTGCCTGGGCAATGATGCTTCGGTCTTGAAACTATGCCTGTCCACAGAGTCATCAGCATCTGATGACATGGCTGGTGTTTTGGGGCAGCAACATGTGCAGTGCATGAAATATTATAACAAAATACATTGATGGCCATATTTCTCATTAAATATAAAGTTTTAAATTAAAATAGAATTAGTGAAGTCATACAATTAATTTGTGTGCAAATGAACCGTTTTAGACATCAAAAGTAGGTTTTTAGAGCTCAGAATAATATAAACTTCCGACACAACTTAGCGACGATGGTCCCGATTGGAATTCAGCAGACGTCACCACAGATATGATGTATTTTTTTCTTTTTACACAAAAGACGAAAATTCAAGAAGCGAGGCAAAACAATAATATAATTTATGTATTTATAGAGTTGTGTAACAGTTATATTCACAAAGACAGTAAACCAAAACCACAAAGTAAATTCCAATTGGGACATAAATGGGACAATTTACAACATCGATGTTGTGCCCAAATCACTTCAAAAGTTTTAGAGCGAAGATGAATAATATAAATTTCCTATATAAAAAAATTAAATTTAAATAAATAAAGCAATCATTCTTTTTCTTTTTGTTAATTGAAGGTTGTAAATCATTGTTTAATTTTATTATTATTATTATTTACCTTCATCTTAAAATAAACTGGGGGTGGGGGAGATGAAAGTAGTCAAAAAGAATTGAATGATGATTTGCAAAATCCTAGTTTCAAAATCTTCAACTGATTGACCAACCAATAAAATGAATGTCATCCAAATTGAAATATGGGAAAACTGACCGAAAACACTTATATAATTAATATTTTAAATCCTTTATCCATTTAACTTTTTTCATTTACGTCCGTTCATATCCCGATTAGATTTTTTGATTTGATAAATAAAAAAATAATTGCGAAATGTAATGAATGAATTACAATGAATGTGAACCTACAATATTTTATTTGGTCGAAATATGATGAAATCATTTAGAATTTTACATGTTATTAAAATATCACCTACTTTATAAATTAAATAAAAATATTACTTATTTTATTGAAAATGAATTTTCCATGACGTTTTTTCTAATCCAGAGAAAGTTAAACCAAAGTCATGACTTTTCCTATGACATTTTTTCTGATCGCCTAAAAATAAAATGGGTAGTTTAACTTAGAACAAATAATTTGATGCAATCGTAATCTTAGTTTATTAAAAAAAAGAAAAGAAAAAAAACCCAAAGGATTCCAGATGTGTAAGTTGTGGTCAATAAAATCATTTTTTATAAAAGAATAAACAATGAAAATTAAATCAATTTAAATAAACTCCAGAAATAATAGACGACCTTTCAACAACACGGACTTTATGAAAAAGATGTGTGTGTAGAGGAAGATTTGGTCAAAAAAGTGAAAGATCTCCAAGAAATTGCGAATCTCCCATCTTACCTGTAGGCCGGTGTCATTGAACGTCCTCTCCTTGGCATCTTGGAATTGCAATTACAACAGTTCTGGCCTCAAAACAGAAAATATATAAGAAATTGACTTATAATCCAAATAACACGTGTTAATTCCAAGGTTCACCTTCAGTTACCTTGACTGAAGATTTCTCCACTTATTTTGTATTCTTGGCGCTGATTGGTTGATACGAACCAATCAGCGTTGATCTAATAAATATATTTCACAATATTGGATTTGTGTACAACTAGACAGTGTTGCCGATTTAGATATTTTTCATCTAAATCTAGATGTTTTCCATCTAGATTTAGATCTATATGAAATATATTATATTTTGGACGTTATTTTTCGTTTTATTTCTGATGCAACTCTTAACAAATCGTACGTACGGTAAAAAGGTTTAAAAAATATGAGGTGGTAATTGCGAAATTTGTAACTGACAATAACCTAGATTTTACCTGTATAATTAGCTTATTAGTGCTAACAAAAGTTAGTAACATCATTAATTGAATATAATTATTATTTTCTATAGTTTTGAGAAGGGTCATTAATATTGA
>VCCN01000077.1:293210-312396 GCA_006491835.1 Architeuthis dux
TCCTTGAGTCAAGTTACCCCTATAGATTAATTATCAG
The DNA here is from genome assembly GCA_006491835.1 of Architeuthis dux. Taxonomy (NCBI): domain Eukaryota; kingdom Metazoa; phylum Mollusca; class Cephalopoda; order Oegopsida; family Architeuthidae; genus Architeuthis; species Architeuthis dux. The sequence continues at coordinate 293,248 of VCCN01000077.1, forward strand.
CACCCAGGGTCTAGCTTTTTGGCTGGCCATAAGACACATACAAGCAAACAATCGGCAGAATTATATTAATAGATAGAATGTATTTTCTGAATGTAAATACCAATCTATTTCAAGTACTTACAGAGTAAATGCCTCCATTTGAAGCCGGGGATGCAGGGGAAATGAGACTTTCCTTTGATGCAGATAAATGACGAGCATTTTCTGGAAAAGAAGAAAAATTAAAAACAACAAATTTTATTTTTATTTACCAAAATAGTTCCGGATTATGTTAGTGCGGGGCCTGTAGCATATGTTATAAAGGGGCCCTAAATTCTTTTTAAAATACACTTATGTGTATTTTAAATTAGAACACACTTATTTTTACTTGCATAGTAAAGTAATTATTTTTTCATTTGCTATACAGCCAGATAATATGACAAATATGTCTGATACTTCAGTAATAGTATTCATTTACTTTTTGTGATGTGGCTATGACTTCAGTTTCAAATATCTTTGTATTTATGCATCGTATATGTATCACGTAGATATCACATTCCTATTAATTACTGTATTAAAACAATGACTCCAATTAGTTTGACTAACCATAAACACCAAATTGTTCATGAAAGTTGAAGGCAGTATAGTACTTTAGCGCTGGGCCCTTGAAAATGCAGGGCCCGTGGCATATGCTATTTTTGCAACATAGTTAATCTGGTACTGTAACAAAAATGTTAATATTGCCTACATTAAAACACGTCTAATAATTTACTGATCAGAGAAATCTCACACTTGAATTGTAATACTAAAACTAAAGTCTGTGGTTATATCGTAATTCATTTGTCATCATGGTGCATAGATTGAAAATATACTCAGTTTTGCTTTATTTAGTGAAGAGGAAAGGTCAGTCACAGGTGTTCTAAGTACAGTAGTAAGATGGTCACACTAGCGAATAATAGAGACTTGGATCCTCTACCATTGATAGCCTTGTATAAGGCTTTACTAAAGAAAAAATTGAGCAAGCAAATTACTCCTAAATACATAATTCCACAATGACCAAAGTTAATGTTATTTTATTTATACTAGTTGGCCTTAGCCATATATATTTTACTTTTTGGTTGGGCGAATCAGACTTTTAGTACTATATGGAAATCAGATCATTATTATCAGGGTGAGAGCAAATGCAGATCTCCACAAATTTCTTTTTTTGCAAAAGGGGAAAGCCTGTGTGAATTTTGCACACATATATACAGCCTATTTTGTGCCTACTGGAATCATTTAGGCCCTGGGTAAAGTCAAAAGTTACTCCAGATAAATAGATGTAAAACTTGCATTATATACTGTATTTCCTGGTGTCAAAAACACCATTTTATCCCGAAATAAATCTCAAAAACTTACTCTGCATCCAACAGGTCAAAGGTTACCTTTTTTTATAGACCTATTCTATTTTTATTGTATTTTTTCAAAGGTTTGCAAGTCAAAATTGCAGTGCATTTCAATGCTGGGAAATACAGTAATTTGTACTAAAACTAAAAAGTCTCTTAGTTAAGGTGGGAAGTTTTCTTTACAATAGGTGATTAGGTGGTAATTGGCATCAACAAATTAATTCCTGAAACTAGAGAGCAAACATAAAAATCCAATGTAAAATCTTATCCCTTACCAGATCCTGTAGAATTAGTCATATTGTCATTCTTTTTGTCATTTGGTTCTTCTTCATCCTCAGGAACCTCATTTAGATCCTGGCTCTGACTGAGACGCTGAATCTCACCAGACTCACCCCCGCTAAAATCATCGTCCACGCCAGCACTGTCGACGGACGTTTTTGTCACAATTATACCACGTTCTCGATCCAAGCTGCCGTCATGGGTCAGCTTAGAAGCGTCGGTGCTTTCCGAATCCCCAGCAGAATCCAGCTTGGAACGGTCTGGGAGAGATCCAGGACGAGCTATGGAATCCCCGAGACCATCGTCGGGGCTGCTGTCAGGGACATTGTTGCCCTCGCTGTCACAATGCTCTGCATTGTCAACCTCGGTCTGAGTGTCATGGTCTGCTTTCGGGGCATAGTTGTAAATCTCACGGCCGCTGCTCCATTTGCGCTCAGCAGTTGGGGTCGTACCTGCTGTTGAACTCTCTTCAGGGAGCGTTTCAGGGTGGGACGAATCTTCAGAATCAAAACTGGTTGAAATGAAAACGTCATTGCTGAGGCTGGAATCTTTACGCACCAATGGAATGTGACCATTGCTTTCTGAGGACAGTTTGGCCAGATTGGCTGCCATTATTTCTTTGTCCCTTTGTCGGACAATAGCCTCAACGGCCAACCACTCTGACATTGTCTGCTCATAAGCAGTGTGCACAGCAAGGTCTGCTGCTTGTCGATCTTCTTCACTCCCACTGAACTCATAATGACCTAACAAATACGGCCAAACCTGGAAAGAGAAAAAAACTCAAAGGAAAATCAATAAAACAATTACAAAGATAAATAAATCGAATTACAATGAATTAAAAAGATATTATCTATAATTTTCAGAAGAGTCATTAACAAAGTGTTTTTTGGACAATTGAACTCATTCTTTTTTATTTTTTTCCCACAATGTTCCAGCTGATTCATTCTATGGCTTTTTTCAGGTGTCATATCCTTAAGTAGAAAGTTTAAACCTTAACAGCAATGCTTGTAAAATAAGTTATTATTCTTGTTGCTGAAAATACAAGGAGTTCAATTGACAAAAAAACAATTGGAAAGTGAATTAATTCGCTATCAATTCAAGATTGCTATCAATTCAAGATTGATATCAATTCAAGATTGATATCAATTCAAGATTGATATCAATTCAAGATTGGTGGCTAATTTCATCTGACTATAGAAAATGGAAAATCATAGGAAGTTGGTGCTTACTTACCTCTTTTCGAATTTCATGAGTAACACCCCCATAATAAACTAAACGATACAGTTCATCTGGATTAGCAATCTGAAATAAGAATTAAAAATATTCTTGATGTTGCCCACTTAAGAAACAGATGCACATCTCCATAACACAGTAATGCATATTGTATCATTGTTTTACTTTAATGGTGTTTGTAAGTATTTGGATGGATGCAATGCTTCCTCTTATTGAACAAGTGGAAAGAAAAACACTTGAGTGTGAGCAGTGAGAGAATGAATGAGAATTTACCTTTCCATCTTGGCATATTTCCTGCCACTTCTCAGGAGTAAGTCCCATGTTGGCATTGCAAGGGTGGGTAGGTGAGACAATGCTATGGTGAACCAAGCCAGACAAGTGCGTACGCACAGTCTTCAAATGGCGACAGTGGGCCAGCCCTAAAATAGAACACAGGCACAGAAAGGAAGAAATAAAAAATAAAGATAGCAAACAACAATGAATAGGAAAACAAAGCACAGTGTGTGTGTGTGTGTGTGTGTGAAAAGTAGCTTTGTATTTAATTTATTCTATTCATATACCGTAATAGATCCGTTAGCACTCTCGTTACGTTCCTAAAAAATGCACTAAACAAAACAGCACTTATGGGGTTATTATACCATAGCATACATAGAGAATCATTTTAAAATGATGTTATTGTGTGAGCCTCAACAAGATGGTATGGATTAGTGCTGTGTATCTCATCAGGTAGCTACTTTCCGAAGCTAGTGAAATATCACTAGATGTCAATATATATTGCTACATGATGAATTATTGTGCATGTATATGTGTATGTTCTCATACACATGGCACATTAACCAAAGAGTACAGTATACAGTTATTTTGGCACTTTTCATGATGCTGTCTTATTTATTTTGGAATTTTAACATTACTAAATTTATTACAAATAATATTTGAAAACGTGTGCTATAGTGTATCAGCATTAAGCAGGGTATTACTGTTTTACTATTAAACAAATTACAATCTCATTTTAAGATTTTATAAATATTTAAAATAGCTTTGTTTCAGACACAAGGTAGATATTGGTGTTAGCATAAAACTCTTTGGTATACATTCCTTCTGCTAATTTTTTAACCTCACAAAGAAGTGCTTTTTAATATCATGTATCCATAAATATAGTCCTGTTAGAAAGCAAAATGAACAATCTTTGCAGCAGTATAATCTTTTCTCCAGTGTACACACACACACACACACAAAAGCAATTCATGTAAACATATTTAACATAGAAAATAATTAAATAAGTTAAAATTTGTCATAAGAAATCTACAACCTTTCATTGCTAAAAGTATATAGAATGGATATACAGGTTTACTAGATAAATACTATATATGTTGGCGTATAAGTTGACCCCAAAACTAAGGTGTTAATTCAAGTTTAGTCCAATATTTGCTGGATCAGTTGACACAACAAAATAAGGCAGCACAGCATCCATCAAACTGTCAAGTCCAAACAGACTAATATGATCCGTTAGGACAATTATTTATGTTTTAAAAGACTACTTATACGCCAGTATATACAGTATATTACTTTAATGCAATCATACAATGTTGCTATAGTAAACATCAATTCACAAATAAAGTACAAAATTCAAATCTTTGACATTTAAAAAGTTTGCAAATAAGGATCTTTAGAGAGGTCCTATTTTCACCAATACAAACTATAACTGGTTATATAGAGCAATAAGCAATTTGTCAAGCATTTAATTCTGCTTTAACTCTTAAATTCATAAACCGCTTGATACCGCTCCTAATTGACAGTGGAGCTCTTTTCGATGGAGGAAATAAATTTTGTTAAATTCATCATGTCAGATGGAATCTACATAATAAAAGTGAAAGTTTGTTTGTCATGAAACAAAGTCGCCATTTCTCAACGAATCTTTACCAATTTTGGCACGGAGGTCCAGATGCACCCCAGAATAATGCATGAACAAAGAAAACCTGGGTCCGGATTGTGGTTGTTGTTTTTCTGAGGGCATTCTGGGCCAGTTAAAACAGAATATTAACTAACCATATATAAAATCTAATAAAAAATAATTTCAGAATCATTTTATTTTTATTGCTATCTTTCAGAAGTGGTAGAGGTTACTCTGACATGGGGAAACCTTTGCCTAAACTTGACTACAGAAGGAAGCAAAGCATACAAAAATAGTTTTTCACTGGAAACTTTTGCACACACAATGATTTTCAGAAAATTATTTTTCCACTAGAAACCTTTGGAAATTTTTGCACACAAGATATTTTTCTTTATTTTTTAAAATTTTAAATGGAAACATTTCCACATGCCTGATCTTTTTTTTCTTATTATAGTTTCTCAAAAGTTTCTTTTATGTCAATTTTTTTATTGATTCTACCGGGCAATGCTGGGATTCCCTGCTAGTAAGAAATAAATTTTAAAATTCGCCTAAAGCTGGAAGGGAGGTATCTTTGATCAGCAGTTATTTCCTTTGATATTAACATTTTGGTTTATTATATGAATTTAAGAGTTAAAACCATAGTGAATTATTCAAAATTAACAGATTTTGGGCCTGATCGGTTTCTTTTTGCCAAAATGTCCATGATTTGCACTTGATGACAAGTCATTGCATAACAAATGTCAAAATTTCAAATCCTGAAGTGTTAATATCTGTGTGGTTGGTCATTTTTACCTCTTAAATTCATGAACTGCTTAAAACCACTTGTAATTGACAGTGGAACTCTTCAATGAATAGAACAAAAAAATAATGGAACTCTTGTGTGAATTGAATTTTTTTAAAATAATTAATAGTTGAAGGGAGATCATTTTAATTATAAGTTATTTCCCTTAATATTGACTTGAATTTAAGAGTTAATACCACTTTTATTATTTTCATATATCTAGGAGCACAAAGGATTATATTCTGTCCCACCATTTTGTTTAGTACTCAAGCTGATCAACAGATGGTGGGGTAGTTCAAAGTAGAAGAGAAAGTGCATCAAAAAGTTAACACAAATATCAAAAGCAATTCTTATTAGGCCAATAACAAACAACTTTATTCAGGCAATACATGTTCTTCTCAAGGTAACCAGAGTGATGAAAATTAATTCATGGATAAATTAGAGGCAGTAAAAATCACCCAGCCCAAAATATACAAAATGCCATGTCTTTTATGTATGAGAGAAAAAGGATGTGGTGATATATCCAGAATCTTAGAACCAGTAAGTAGGATTATTTAGTATTTACAAATTTATTAATAAAATGTTTTTAAATCAAAATATCACATTTTGGAAAAGGAATAGTTTTACAAATCAGTTTTCCCTTTTCCCAGGATATGTGTGAATGTGTATTTTTACTTCTTTACTGAAATACCTGGGCTAATTTTAACCAAACTGAGTATATGATTTGGAGGATTCACTGGGTTAGCATACTGTTCTTGCAAGCTACTGTTAAGTTCAATCCTTATGAGATGCCTCTATATTTGGCTATGTGTAAACTTAGCTTTGTCTAAGTAAAATTAATTATTATCGCCTTTATGCTGGGTAGGGCACAGCTCAATCTCCGGCTAGTCTTCTAAGTTCTTTTAGTTCATCCTCTGTGTCTATTTTTCGATCTTCTTGCTTATGTGTGGTCTTTGAGAGTGGAATCATATATCACTTTTCAGAATTACTGGCAGGGTTGGTCTTGGCCTTCCTCTGTATCTTCTTTTACTTTAACTCTTAAATTCATAAACCGCTTGTAATTGACAGTGGAAAACTTCAATGAATAGCATAAAAAATAGTTGAACTCTCCTGTGAATTGAATAAAATAAATTCAACAAAAGGTTAAAGGGAGATAATTTTAATCAGAAGTTATTTCCCTTGAAATTGACATTCTATTTTTTGTATGAATTTAAGAGTTAATGACTTGTGGAATGATTGGACTTCTTTATGTAGTGGGGAGCATAACAGTTTTTGAAAAGTTTTAACATTCTAAGATGAACTAAAATGTCTATTATTAATGTTGATTAGGGTTTTTTGTTCATCTTTTTCTCAGTTTATTTATGAGTTTCAGATTCAAGTTTGGTGATTTAACTTTTTTTAAAAGTAACCTTTCAATTCCTATTCATAATGACTTATGAAAGGAGTAGTAAAAATCTTTGAGCTGCATCTTGTGTTAATCTACTTATATAATGAACAGTGTGATTTTCTTGGTCTGTAACCCTGGACTCATCCATTTGAAGGTAACCATTTTGCTGATAAAAATATCTCCTACCCACCAATTGAAATAATGGACTCAGTAACAAGTTTTATAGTTTCTTTTCTAAAAAAAAATCATCTAATAGCATTCAAGTACAGGTCGTCCACACTTTTCGAAAATTCACTTTATGCCACTGTTTGGGAAAAAAGGCAAAAGGAGTGTCCAGCTTTTGTTTTGCAGCAAGCCATTATAGAAGCAGTGACACACTTTCCCCTCTCTCTTCTACACCCCAGTCTCCAGTAATTCCCACTACCACAACTTCCTATGACTTAGCCTGGCATACCATCCTCACCATGTTTGGTATCTGGGGATGCTTAAAAACTTTTACCATATAAATTAATGGTAATTGCTTCTTCGCTTTATGTGGTTTCCACTTACAAAAAGGCTTTTATAGGAACGCTCTACTTTCAGATAGCGGGGGAAACCTGTATATCCATGAATTTTTTCACAGGGTTTAACTAGTTTAAAATAAAATTCAACTAATATAAACATGACATTTTTCAGACCTTCATTTCTTTCGGTAGTACAGGTCATTTCATAATTACTTTAAAGATTATTTTTAAGTGAAGTGTATCAAATTCAACGACTAATTTTGAATTTTTTCAAAATGTACTGTATTTGTTGACATATAAGACCCCAGTGGAGGAACTGGTTCTCTCTATCTTTACATCCCTTAATATTTTGTCTATGGAATTAAGAAGAAAAACAGAGCAGCCACTTGCTTATATTTCAACAGAATTTAGATAATTATAGTAATGCTAACATGCAAGTAGACAAGGATCCTCAAGAACTGGTTCTGTGAACTTCTGCAATTTTAGTAACTGGTTTGCATGAACAGGTGCGAACCCCATCACGCCCCTTATTTCAGCAGGAGATATTAAGAAAAAACGCATTTCCCTGAATTCTTAATTATCATTCAGTTTTTAACTCCTCAAGTTCTGGCCAATGTGTGGCTTGACAATGATGGTTATGTTTACCATTTGAGCAATTTTTTCTTTTAGAAAAAAGAGGGGGGGGAGTCTTACATGCTCTCAAATATGGCAAACCTCTTTTTTCAGTTTCAATAAAAATAAGATAATTCTTGAATTTATGAACCACTTAATACTGTGCCAAAATTACAAACCCTTCCGTGAATAGAATAAAAAATAATGGAACACTTTTGTGAAAAGAATTTTTAAAAAACAAAAAAATAACCTAAAGTTAAAAGGGAGGTAACTTATACCAGTAGTTATTTCCCTTTAAATTAGATTCAAATTTTTTAATATGAATTTAAAAGTTAATTTTGATTGATAAGGATAGAAGATTGAAAAAAATAACTGATTTGTGGTATTCAAATATAATTATGACTGGTGTAGGAAAATAAATGTAATAAAATCTACTTACATCCATAAAATGCTCGTGATATGATCTGATTCTTCATTGTGTCACACAGCTGTTTGATTGTGGCTCTGCTTGGAAAGAAAGGACAAACAAACTATTCAATATGTCAACAAGAGCATATATTACTTATTAATCGAACACCTTAAAAAGTTCTTTTTTTCTTATGTTTAATGCAAATTTTTCAACCAATACAAAGAAGTAAACGTAATTCAGTAAGAAAAATATAAAAGTTGATTTTTTAACTGAATTTTGGTAGTTATTACCAACCATTACAGTGAGTGCAAAAGGTATCTGATACATTTCAAAAAGTTCATTTTAACATCCTTATACACCTTCAAAATTGACAGAATTTGTACCAAAGATTTCTGATATTGTACATACCATTTCATTGTTCGATCTTGTTTCAATATTTTTTAATCTTTGGTCCAAATTCTGGCAACTTTGAAGCTGTATAAGGTTATTAAAATTAACTTTTGGAAATGTATCGGATACTTTTTGCACTCATTGTATCTTATTAGTGGACAAAGAAACTTCTTCATACAGCAGTTATGATTGTAACATGGTGTCATTTTTTTTTTACAGTTTGTTTATTTAGACTGTATTCTTAAGAAGCTTTAAAACTTCACAACACTAATCAACAAGTTCCCAACCATTGCCAGCTTTTGCTATGTTGACTTATCAAATTAGTGCTTTTAACTTAAGATGAATGGAGTCAATGCTTAAAAATTAATTAAAAAATTACAGAGCTGTTATATAAATGTTCATTTCTTTAACCAGAAGCATACCTAGGATTCTTATTGGGGGAGGGTGGGGAGCATCTAATTCTAATAAGGTTAGAAATTTTCTGACAGAAAGAGCACCCACCCCCACCCCCAACCAGTCTGTTTAGATCCTATGAACTTGACAATCTGATGGACACAATGCTGCTTCATGTTGGAGAGTTGACTTATCCAGTGAATATTGAACTAAACTTGAATTAACACCTTAGTTTTGGGATTGACTTATACACCAGCATATACAGTACATTAAATTTCATTAAAATTCCATCACAGCCAAACTAGATTTGTTGTTGATCTTAATTTTCACTTGACCATTGCATCAACAGTTACCACAATGAGGGAATTATTTAATCTGGTACATATACTTCATACTTTATATTCAGCAGAAACAATTGTACAAAAATTTCAACCACTGTGCCCATAGAGGGCTTCAAACTATTGACTAAAGAATTCATTAATACTGTATATACCGGATTATAAGACACATCGTTTACGCATCGCTCACTGCAACTTATCTAAGCCCCATAACTGTCCATATTGAGCTTCAGTAGACAGTCCCCTGTCATATTAGCAGCTAATTGGATGCAGTGTAATATTTGCATAGTCTTTTGTTTAAATTAAATGTCTGTCTTATATACCCTGATATATTCTGTATTTAGAGTATGTGTTTAAGCAATAAAATATGAACTGGATCCATTTTAGAACATTCTATTTTAGTGTGAAAAAAAGTATACAATTTGTATATACAAGCACACATCAGTCCCTTATACCTGCTTCTAGTAAAAAATTCATCAGGGTTTACTACTTCCAAACCATGCATAATCTTGAACATTTCTATTAAGTCTCCTTGATCTCTCCTATTTTCTAACAATGTTAATCCTAACACTTTTAGCCTATCCTCATAACTCGTACCTTTTGATTCTAGTACTAACTTAGTTGCACGTCTAAAAGCTTTTTATCTCTCTCCAAGTACGGTGACCCGGCCTGTGCACAGTACACTAGATGTGGACGGACATATGTCTTATATAGTATAAGGAACGAATCCTTGTCTATATATGAAAAGGTATGCTTAATCAGTACTAGTTATTTGATTTTTCTTGTATTTAAAAAAAAAAAAATTATTCAAAGATATTGTTAGGTCTGAGGAAATTAGCTCTTCATATGAGAAAGGTGTTAAACAATGAAAACAATCTTATCTATTTATATGTCCTCCGTCACACTAAAGATAACGTAGTAAAATAGAATTTTATGTTTTGATGACATAGTAAAAATGCCTAATTTAAAGAATAATAAACAAAAATATAAAAAAAACAAAAACAAAAATAATAAAAATCTGTTTGTGGTCAACAGAACACTATTCTCCAAGCTCGCTGCAATGCAAATCTCTATTATCCACGTACATAAAATGCAATGTGTATCCATATATGTCGTCATTTTTGACGGCACTGGTAAACTAGTTGCATAAATAATTTTGAGAAAGATGCAATAAGAGAAGATGAATCAGTGTTTATCAAAAAGACCTATTTACCTGTGATTGGCTGCCGCTCGAGAGAGGCAAGTATTGTTTTGTTCTTCCTGAGCACGAGCGTAGGACTGCATGGTTGACTGGGGAGGTGGGATTGGGTCAACGTTTTGGAAGGGCCAGGGGAAATTGTCCATCTTCACATTTAACTTGGGGTCCAGCATTTCTGGAGCTGGAAAAGAAACATTAAAAACTTACATTGGGATTTATTTATTTATTCGTCTTCTGTCACACTTATTATGTCATCACATGATGTAGTAAGAATATAATTTTATGTTCTGATGATGTAGAAAAAATAGAATGTTATGTTATATTAAACTTGATAAATAAAACGATATAATTCAATGGTGAATTGAATGTTATTTGTAAATTTTTTTGGAGAAAAATATTTTTTATCTTATTCACTAAAAAAGTCTGAATTTTCAAAAAACAAGAGGACACAAACCATGGGATCAATTTAGCATAAAGTTACATCGCAAATTGATCCCCCCGCCTCTAAAAACCTATTTAGGTGGGTGATTTTCAAAAAACAAAAAAGCTTTTTCTAGACATTATGTCTAGGAGTGAATGTTAAGATTTTCAGCCCTCTAGCCCCATCAGTGCAGCCTGAATGTGTGATATACACATAGCCAGCCAGACCAACTTGAAAACTGAAGAAACCTATGTTGATAGATTTGGTGACAGTTTTGGTTGATGGTTTCTAAAAATGCTGTAAACATAATGTCTTAAGACTATTCGAGGCCCCCTCATACTGCAAATAGCCTGTTCTGTGAATCTGGAAGCAAAAAAGGGATTTTTGGGGGTCCTGCCAAAAACTAACGTCCATAATTTTAAAGTATATCAGCAGGCCTCATTTAGGTCTTCTGCAGAAACTAGCTGGAAACTTTCAGCTAGTATGAATAAATATTAGTTAAGTAATAGAAGATTATTGATAACAGAGTTAAAGTAAAAAAATCACAGCCATCTGTTTGAATTACTTTGTATGTTTTGGGACAGTTTTAGCCTTCAATTGCCTTTATTGAAATTCAAGAAGCTAGCAAAACCTATTTTAACCCATTGACTGTGAATGACAGGAATTTCCGTCATTGCTGTTCCATGGCTAACTCAATAAAATTTCCATTTTATTGTGATTGATGGCAACTCAGTTCTATCTGTGAGTCAGGGCTTTTATCTTGCTATGGACAACTTGCAATGGATTATCTTTCAATGGACAAGGGCTCTTATCTTGCAATGGATAACTTATTACTCTTCACAACCTTCCGCAGTTAATGGGTTAAAGCAGAGGTCAGCAAACTTTTTGGTGACGGGCCAGTTTAGAAATGTTTTAATGTCATGCAGGTGTAAAATAATACAGGCAGGAATAATTTTGGAAGCAAGCAGGGTTAGATGGATATGTAGTAAGCCAATCACACGCCCTTCCACAGGGTTTTTGAAATAACTTGTTGGTGGTTGGCTGAACCATCTAAACAAAGAGTTTGATTCTTTTGGCGGTAAAAGACATTGACAGGACAGCGGAAGTCGAAAAAGAATCTTGACCAAGGCAGACGTGGTTGTTGGCTACCCTGCCGGACATGGGGAGGCAGGGAGAAAGAGTGGTGGTTAGACCTTAAAGTGGGAGCAGGGAGGCAGACAACCAACGACTATGATAGTAGTTCTCATAGATTGCATTTATAGTTGTTGAGAGTATTTTTTATTCAAGGAAAAATAGCGCTTTGCTGAACTGTTGGGAATCGAACCGTCGTTGCACCCGAGAAGTGATTCCAGAAATAAATTAATCAATTTCAGCAGATAACAGACGGACTGTTGTTTTATTTTCTCTCAAGATGGAGAAGTTCTGTATAATTTACATTTTTCCCCTCAGGTCTCCACCCAGAAGATATGATATATTTCCCGTATTATATATATATATTTAAAAATTGCCTACATCCGCCGAGGTGACATGGAGCATTGGTAAGTTGTCGGACTGCTGGCCCAGAGGTCCGGTTTCAATCCTGGCTCGAGGCACCAAGATACTTATAGTCAGTAGCTACACTGATGAGTCGTAAGACGACGAAACAGCGCTGTATGTGGATTTGACAATATATATATATATATCTCCTCGTGTTTGGTGGGGCATTTTCGTGCCATGAACCGACCTGGTCTCCAACTTCACTGCATCATCGTCTTTCCTAAAAGCCGCTGCAACTAAAACATGTGCATGATGTGCATGCATCATTCTATACAGGAAAAGGCGAATAAAATAAAATAAAACAATGATCATACAAGGCTATGGCAACAGCTTGTGTAGTGTTAAAAATTTGTTAGCTATAAAACATTGATTCATTTGAGGCCACTGCAAAAAGGAGACCTTTGCTCAATTTTTCAATATTGAATTTTATTGTTTGCTAACCAAAGATAGATAAGGAAAACAAAGAATTTTTGTATGAAACGTTATATATTCAACCCCGCAGACTGTAGTTTGCTGACCCATGGGTTAAAGTAACAAAGAAAACTGAATATGTCTTACGTATATTGTCTGGTTTAAATGTTGCTACAATACGGAATACATAGTCTGTGGCCTCATCCTCATCAGTGCTGGAGCTGCTGGTGCTGCCTTCTTTGGTGGTGGGAATTTTGTTGCCTTTACGTCGCATCTTTGGAAAGACTTTACCTAACAACAAAGAATAAAAGGACAATTAGTAAACACTAGCTGAAAACCAGAACTATGGGTAGGGTTTTCAGCTAGATGTCTACTTCATATGGTTAAATAGATGATGGACACAAAGTAATGATCCAGTTTAGCATTATATTTACATTGTAAATTGAACCTCTAGCTAAAATCTTAAAAGTTTTGAAATTTAAAAAAACAAACAAACTAAAAACATGCTCCGGAGTCCCATTAGAAAATTTGGTGGCCATAGCTCTAGTCATCCTTGAGTTATGTGATGACAGACAGATAGATGAATTGTAGTAAGATGATTAAGAAAGATAAATGCAACTCAAACACAAAAAAGACTTCTGCAGTTTATGAAGAAAGTACTGTAAATGATATGAAAGAGATTTATCACTGAATTAAGCGCTTTGGTTGGGAAGATCAGTTGAAGCTGATAGTGATTAAATCAAGACATTACTTGAGAATAATCAACATTATACAATGTAGGAGATAGCCAACCGGTGGTGGAAATGGGGTGATATGCAGGGGTACAGTGTATACCTACTTCTCAATTTCCAAGTTTTTTGTGTTTCATAATGGCCTCGAAATTGGCCATATTTTTTAAATTATTCATGGGGGCTTACAGTGCCCTGGAAAACCCAGCTGCATGGGTTCATTTGGCTTATCCCTGATGGACCTCACTGAGCATAAATCCTAGATACAGCCTTACCATATACTTAGGTCACAAAATCCATCACTGTAGCCAACATACTCAAAATATCCTAATTAAGTGATGAAAATCATTTGCACAAGTTTGATTATGTTAGTAGCTTTGATGTTTGACTTCCACATAAGTTTAGGAAAAAAAAAACCCCAAAACCATTGTACTGTATTTAAATGTTTCATTTTTAGAAAAAGTTGTGACAGGTGATGAAAAGTGGATACAACTATGAATACAGAATTGTCTTAATGAAAAAAAATTTCAATTCCCTGGAAAACTGCAAAAGGCACAGTTCTTTTCTGAGAAAGATAAAAAGTTCTGGGAGGATGGAATTATGAAGTTGCCTGAAAGAGGATGCAAAATGGTAAATATGTGGTTCAATAAAGTTAAATGTCGAAAATAAAAACTGTACATTCCTTGTACATTCTTCTAAAGTCAAATTCATAATATTTTGATAAGTCCTGATAATTCCTATATGAGGTTTAAATATTTTAAGAGTGAAAATTGTACACTAAATAAAATTGATAGTTTGTTATAATTTATTTCAAAAGTATGACAGCAGAACCTGCTATATCATAAAGAACTCAGAAAGTAATAATCATAATGTAATAGATAACAGTTAAAATTAACTTTAATGTGATTCTTGTAAATTCTTTTCATTGTTCAGTAGTAACAAAAATTTATTTACGGTCAGTCTAGCAAATTACGATTACAAACATGTGGTGCACAAATATTTTTTTAAAAAGACTGTTGCTAAAATGGCGTCCAAGAATTTTCAAATCTTGTGACGTCACTTCCTTTTCGATATAAATAGAAAGATCAACTTCGACTTCACTCATTCTTGCCTAGCCATGCATAGCGAAAAGACACTCCTCAGTTATCATAGGTAAAATCACTTCTAACCTTTCTTTCGAAGCTAAAATCTCACTGTGCATATTTTAATCTTATTTCTTCTTTCAACATGCTTTAGCTTTATCATTTTAATATAACATTGCAGCATTACTTTTGTTTCTGTACTCAACATGTTTGTATCACCTTCTATTGAATGCTCTCTGTTGTAATTAAATGTGTGTTGGTTTAATTCCATGAGACGACGATGCATCAAGGTCGTGCTCATAACTGAATGCAAAACAATACACCAAAGACCTGGTTATTTCCAACTGGCCACACCGTTAATTAAGATCATACTTAAACAACACAAAATCAGTCATAGACAATCACATACACACACAAGGCATCGGATAGAATACAGATCATACCATACACACACTTTTATCCACATAAAAACAGACACCCACCCACATATGCATATAAGCACGCACACGCACACACACACACACACCTCTTAGTGACACACAAACACACACGCACAATAGCAATAAATCAGACCCAATCTAAAATAACCAGAGAAGACAACCACAATTAAATGTGTATATTTTTGTTTAAAATATATCTGTCTTGCTTGTATTTCGCATTGCATGTATTCTACTATTATATTTGACATGGGTATTATTGAAACAATGATGACCCCAAACTATTCAATTTCAACACTGAAATAATTCTCGGAAAATTTATCTTCCAAGCAAACCATTAAGAACTCACCACACATTTATCAACAAATTAATAACAACATTCTCAACAGTTCATAAGAAAATAATAATAATAATCCTTATGTAGGAGATAAAAGGATAATAATTAGTAAGAAATGTTTTTACCTTTTCCACGCTGTGTCCAAAGAGGCGGATCAAGCTGCCCATGAGGTAAGAGACCATTTTCCAGACAGGATAAAAATGCCAATAGATGTCCACCTTTTGGGAAATGAATAGGAGGTCTTTGGACACCATCTTGACCAACCAACACGATGGTGCCACCACAATCAGCTGTAAAAAATGAGACAAGCAATTTGTGAAGAGAATACATAAAAGAAATAAAGAGGCATTACAAATATCTATCATTTTAGGAAATGAATGTTGTAAATGAAACATAGAACATCAGTTGAGATTAACAATCTGAAGCTGTAAATTTGAAGATTGGTTAAAGTTGACTTAACTTTTTAGTCTTTTAGGCTTCATTAACCCTTTCAAGATTAATCTATTAAGCTGCTTAATGCCTGAATTAAAACATCTCAGTAGAATTATAAAAAGAAATCTACGGGACATACAGTACTGCTTATAAATATTTGAACAAAACAGAAATTTTGCTTGTATGGCTTGATATAGAGAGTTAAAAACCAGAACTTTATGCAAGAAAAACCAAAATTTATTGTAATCAGCAAAACAAAACATACATTTAGGCATGTTTTGTGGTTCTGAATGCTAAATTTCTAGAAAATGTTTTTTTTAACAGAATTAAATTGTTAAATGAATCAAACCAAGTATTTATTTCTATCCTGCTAAAATCTTGAAGGAGATTGAAAAGGCTAACTAACATTGCTTTTTGAAAGAGTTGCCTTAAATAGACTTGAACTAAACCAATACACATTTTTGAAAGAATGCAATCATAGGCAAGAAACACAAAGTTTGTGCTTGTTCAAATACTTATGAACATTACAGTATGTTTGTGTAAGATAGTTATTTGGTTTATATATATGTGTGTGTGTTATATTGATATAAAATAGTTACTTGGTTTATACTTATGAGCAGTACTTTTTATATAGTCAGCTGCTTAGTTCATTAAAATTCTTGTAGCACAAGTTACCATTTGTTCTTCACTATGAAATTTTGTACATATGCCAAAGGCCAGACCAATTGTTAAATTTAGAAAAAAATTGGTCAACATGTTCAATTACCTATAAAAGGTCAAGTTTGAGGTCAACTTTTTTATTTGATCTCTGAGATAAAAATGCATATAATAAAAGTTTTAGATCTACTTGAGTACTTTAAAACGGTATATAAATGAGCTGTCTATGTGTAAAAACATCCAAGATATTGATTTTCAAGATTTGCATTTTTTGCAAAGTTCAGAGGTCAGTATATCCGTAACGCTTTGAGCTAGCAATGTGAGACAGGTGCCATTCAATTTGTCTCAAAGATCTATAACTGTGCCAAATTTGAACAAAATCCGTGATGGTCATGGTATTTTTGCCTTAAAAATTTGTTGATTTGACATAGAATGACTAAACTTTTTATAAAATTACTGCTCATAAATATTTGAACAAGCACAAACTGTGTGTTTCTTGCCTATGATTGCATGCAAGTTTTTTCTTCATTTTCAAGACCAATTTGTACAGCGAAGAGCTTGCCAGATACCTACAGCTGGCCACACAACAACTGATGATGCAACAATTGTGAAAAACTCAATATAGGTTGTTCTTTTCAAAAGTAGCAACTCTTTATCCTGATTAGCTACGGTTTCTTTGTGTATTTGAAAGGCAAGGCATAGCTTTATAGGAAAGAGGATTATGATACTTACGCTGTTGATGACAATGGATGTAGACAATTTCATCGACATAAATAGTCAAGGCGTAATCCCAGTAGAGACTGAAATTAGATGACAGTCATTATAAAAGATGCATGTAAAATTTGTTGTTACGTCAACAGTTTGATATACATAACCTGAATTATTACCATTAATACCATTTAATCCATTTGAATCAAACCAGAATATATATCTTGCAATCATTGATTTTAAAATCTTGTCAGAAATACTAGTTTTTTTAAAATTATTACTATAAAAAACTTCAAATAACAACAAAACGAGCATTTTATTAACCTCTACCACTCTGAAGGTGACTTTGTTTGCCAAGCAAAAAGTCTATCCTGCCACTCCAATACTGAACGATAGAGTGTTTGAATTTTGTGGTTGTGTGATTTAAAAAAAAAAAAAGACAAAATAAGAAGTAAATGTTTAAATTTTCTGCCATCTAACTCCATTGATGCGGCCTGTACGCACAGGCTGCACCAATGGAGCTAGAATCACTAAAAAAAAAAACTGAAGAAACCTATGTTGACAGTTTTTGTAGATGGTTTCTAAGAATATATAAGTTCTGTTCCAGCTTAGCAGCCAAGTTTCTGATCCGGGTTCTACTTTTGGCCCCAAAAGAAAGAAACAAATAAATGACCTGAAGGTCAGTCAGGATTCTTGCTGTAGAGCAAAGGTTCTCAACTTGAGGGGAATGGGACCACAGATTGGCAGAGTCAAACTGTTGGAATATTGATCTTTCTACCAACTACAATTCTGGAATTGAGTGAGGGTGAATGACCTTCTGAAATATGATGAAAAGGGTGCATGGGCAAAAATAGGTAGAGAACCACGGTTGTAGAGAGTAATTGATTATCCTTAGACTGGGAGTTATTGATCTCTTGGGGGTAGGGAGAAAAGTCAATAAATCAGGTTCAGAGATAATAGAACTTTTGCTGATTAAACAACAATTTGAAAGGACTACTGAATTTAATGGCATATAAGACCCTGCCCCCCCCCCCTTAAAAATGGCTCAAAAGGTAAATATAAACTCTGTTGTCCAGCCCCATATTAGTTAGAACTTGAGGAGTTTAAAAACTGGGTGATAAATGAGAGGAATACAGGGAAATGCTTTTTAAAAAATATTTCTTGCTGAAAGTCTTATATGCCATCAAATATGGTGATTGTTTTCAATAGATCTTTAAATATTCATACAAATAAAATGTACAGAACATATATTTGTATATAAAATTTTAAATATTTTATTCTTATATAGTTTGTATTGGATGAATGCACAATGGTCCAGAAACTTGCCTTTGAAGCACTGGATCAGATACTGAGGGACATTTAAAAAAAGCAATCATGAGCAGAATACATAAAACCGGGCAAGGCCAGGTACTTCAGCTTTTTTGAATTGATTGGATACAATAATTCAGATTGAATCTACATTCCTGGATCAAGTGAAGATTATCAGCATCTTTTTAAAGCAATTGATATCAAGTATTGTTAACCCATGTTAAATGTTTAGGTATTTAAAAACCTGGGCAATGCCGGGTATTTCTGCTAGTTTCCTAAAGATTAATTTCCACAAATCCTCAAAATGAATGGTGTTT
>VCCN01000077.1:320266-333507 GCA_006491835.1 Architeuthis dux
CCCACAATATATATTTTTGATTTTCTTTCCCCACCATATTTCCTCTTTTCCCCACAAAGTCTTGTTGAAATATACACTTGGAACCCTTGATATTGGTTATACTCATACTGTAACAGCTAATTAACTATTTAACAATATAGCTAGTTTAAACCTAGAGGTTCACTCCTAATCTTGTTCACCCAAATTTTCCCCTTTTCCTCCTCCTTTTCCCTTCTCCTTCCCTTTAGATTTTATTCCCCTTTAATTTTGCCTTTGATTCACCCCCCCTTGTAGGAGGGGCAATAGTCAACTTTATACACCCCTGAAAAAAAGAAAGAAATGAGAGAAGAGCCATATCTTATGCCATTTGGTACAATGGGTCAAAGCCTGTACACGTGACACAAAAAGAATTGGTCAAAGATTTTGGTTCCAGAAAATGCCATGTTGTACCATTCCAGGGCAAGAGCCAAACCAAGTGAAGAAACACTCTCTCTAGACAGGGAAGAAGTTATTCCTGACATGCATTTGCAACCTACACCACCACCAACACACCCAGAGCAACTCTGGAGAGATCTTTTAGCATCAGCATGTGTAGCAATCAGAGCAATAGCAGCAAAAATAATAATAGTAGTAGTAGTATTAGTTGTAATAGTAGCAGTAGTTGAAAGCTAATACTGGGGAAAAAAACAAAAATGTCCAAGAAGAGTCCATGCAATCATGAGTAGTCTGTGATACCAATCTGGAAGCAGCAGCAGCAGCGGCGGCAGATGCTGCAGCTGTGACACCAGCAGTGGTTTGAAGTGAGTTAATGGTTGGTTAGTGACAGCTGGAGGGCGAGGCCATGGATTGGGCCACCTACTTACATGTTGCTGACCTCAGGAGGCTGGTAATAGCGTTTGTAGATGGACCTCGATTCACGCAGGAATGCACACAGGTAACACCAATTAATAAAATAAAAAGATAATTAAGCTTCTATATGCTTTCGAGAGTAAGTGTCAACACCTAGAGAATTTAACCACCAGATACAAATCGGAAATTTTAAAAAGCCATTTAGGATATTAAAGTTCCCGATGAATGGATATAAATATTCCAGCTTGATGCGGGGGGGTATGGAAAGGTCCTCATCCAATAAAAAGAAAACAATATTTACAAATTATACTGCAAAAAAAAAAAAAAAAAAAAAAAAAAAAGAATTAACAAATTATTTCTAATAACATTCTTAGGTAGCCTAACAGTGTATAAAACCAGCACTCATATTCACTACTTTACTGAGGCAACAACAGAACTATTATAAACTGTTTGTCCTTATCTTAGTTGTTTTTATGCTGTACTCTCCAGCCTTCTTCAGGTACCTGTCATATTTGGTAAGGTTCTCGGAATTTCAAATTAAACCACGGGTTTCAATTCAAGATTCTGAGAACATTACTGAATAAGATAAGCACTTGAAGAAGGCTGGAGGGCACAGCATCCAAAACATTGTGAATATAAAAACAACCAAGATAAGGACAACAGTTTGAATAAATCAGTTTATAATAATTCCTCAGCTGAAAAATTCAGACGGAAACAACAGAACTACACAATGTCTTATGTACACTTATATAATTAGTTAATATATTTTCCAGTTTAGCTATGACCATGACCTCTATGAAACATTAACATTTGAACTCTTCCCATCATTAATTTTGTTAACACAACATTTCAGCTAATTCATTTTTGCTTTTTTCATGTGAAATATGTAATATCCATAAGGCAAGAGTCACTTTTTCCCTGTCTCTTTCTCCAATAGTGCAAATCAAAAATGGTATCAAACAGAAAATTTAAATTGAACTACTGGAGAAAGAGACTAGAAAAATAGACTCTTTCGTTATGCATATTACACCTGAAGAAGGCCGAAACGTTGTGTTGACAACATCAAAGATGGGAAGAAGAGATTTGACTGTCTGACTCTTCTCAAAGTTATAGACAATTAACATTGGAATTTTTACTTTATTATGACCAGTGCGCTTATTTCAGATTTGTTCTGATAGTGACAAATCTTAGTGCAAACAGAAATAATTTTTTAAAAGTCTTTGCCCGTTATAATTTGGGAATCGATCAAAAAAATAAACTTACAAAAAAGGAAAGATTTTATTGAAAATGGTCAATGAAAATGAAAACGACAAAAGATGCAATAAATTCCAGAGGGCAACTGCAACAATCAAGCATGAGGACAACTGGATAGGACAAAATAATAGTAATAATATCATAACAAAAAGAGATTGAGCCATTTAAAAAAATGTATATATATCTATATAAAGCTGCAGAATCAGAAATGTTTAAATTAAGCATGATATTCTAAGTGTTTCTTCCTTCTTCAATGATGTTGGAAACAATATTCTAATACATAGCATCAAAATTTTCAAACATGTGAATAAGCCTTTGATATTGAGATTGCAAGGGAAATAAAATATTGCGCAATGATACGGATCAGCTAAACAAATCTGTTACTTCTGGTTCGAAAACAATTTAGTTCTCCAGTAGAAACAACACAGAAAGTCCAGAAAAGTCAATAATCCTTAACATGCAACAATGAGATTCATGCAATTTTAATTAATACAGTAATCCCCCTTTATAATGCAGGTATTGTGGTCCAAGAAAGATAACTGTGCTATAATGAACCGCGCTATACAGAGGGATGCCTGTACTTTGTTTTTATATCCACCACCAAACTGAAAAGATCAGGAAAGGAAGCAGATAAAACTAATATTAGTTGTGTGCAAAAGTTCCCAGTTATCTTTTTAGAAAACTAGACACTCAATAATACACAGTTGATAACCTGGTTTTTCACTGGAAACTTCTGCACTCACTTAATATAATAATGAGAAGGTGACAAACAAAAAGTTCCTGAAGAACTGAAAATGGAGCAGTATTTAAGAAAACTATCTTTCCTTTATGTTAAAAGGAATAGTTTTCTTAAATGCTGTTCCATTTAAGTTTAAGTTTATAATTTTTCTTCAAATGTTCCTTATTAACAGTTCTAAAAAGTAACTTTTAATAATTACTCATAAACAGTGATGGAAATGGGTATGGCATATCATCATCATCAACAGCCTTTTAGTGTCCGTCGTTGGACATAGACCTTCCCCAAGATTTGCCAAACCTATGTATCATGGGCATCGCAGAGCCAATACTTTCTGAATTTGTCTAGTTCATCATGCCATCTTATTTTTTGTTGGCCGCAGTTTCGCATATGATCTCTGGGGATCCACATTGTAAGTTGTTATGTCCAGTGGTTGTCTGACATTCTTGCAACATGACCACTCCATTGTCATTTGAGTTTTCTAATGGATTCTATGATATCTCTGACTCCTGTTTTTTCTCTAATATACTGTGCTGTCTTGTGACCTCTCCATATGATGTTGAGCATAATTCTCTCCTGTGCACATTGCATGGTTCTCAGTTTGAGGGTCAATCTACATACTTTTAAACTGTTCCAAACGGCCCCGAAATTGGCCATATTTTTTTTAATTACCCACAGGGCTTACAGTTCACTGGAGCCCCCAGCTGCACGGGCTCACTTCACTCATCCCTGATGGACCCCAGGGCTTACAGTTCATTGGAGCCCCCAGCTGAACGGGTTCACTTCGCTCATCCCTGATGGACCCCCCTCTGATCCCTGAGCATAAATCCTATATACAGCCTTACTGTATACCTAGTTCCCAAAACCCATATCCATCACTGCTCATGAAAAATCTCTATCTTTTGAGCTGTTCACAAATGAAATTCAAAAAGGCCAAAGGTTTGTTTAAGAGATTTGTAAGAATTGATATTTGACTTGAAGTTTCATGACAGTAGAGAAAGTGACTCATGAGGTTTCGAACAATTGAACTCATTCTTTTTTGTTATATTTGTTGTTCCCACATTGTTTCAGCTGATCCATTCTATGGCCTTTTTCAGGTGTACTATTCGTATGTAAAGAGAGGCACTCTTTTTCTGGTAGTGCCAAGTAAAAAATGGTAGCAAACAGAATTTTTTGGCTGTTAGCAGCAATGCTTGTAACATAGGTTGCAGATATTTTCAACTCCTTTCTTTGTTAAACAAAGAATTCCATACAGTGCTCCTGTTGAGCAGCGAAAGCCACACTGTGTTGAAATCCACACATCTGACTTATACATTTAGCCGTAGAAGGCTGAGGAATGGGTCAGCTGAAGCATTGTGAGAACAACAGATACAAAAAAAATGAGTTCATTTGTCCGAAAACTCTTTGAATGTTAATGACTCTTCTCAAAAGTATAGGCAGAGAAAGTGATGTTTATTTTTAGTTAAATAACAAAAATGTGTAAAAAATAATTAAAAATGCAGTCAAATGAGGAAAATGAATCTTTCCAATCATAAAAACAATTGACACAAAACAGCCATTGTTGCAAAAAAACACACCAAAAAACATGACTAGTCAGATAACGATTTGTAAAAACTTAGAATTTGTGGTAGATGTTGAAATTGATTAGTGAAAATTGTTGCAAATAACTCATAACTAAATAAGAGTATGTTTGGTTTGACAGGTCCAGAAGACAGTAGCCATTTTAAATAGCTAAATGTGGCTAGTTTTTTCAATGACTGGCTTTATCTGATCTGATCAATAAGTTGTATATTTATACTTTTTGGAGCCGTTATATGAGTTTTTGGAGCGTATAACATTTTTAGCTATACAGTTATCTGGAAATTAAATCTAGCCACTTTTAGCCATTTTAAAAACGAATATCTTACAAATCCAGCCACTTCAAGCCATTTAAAATGGCTACTGTCTTCTGGCCCCATCAAACCAAAGATTGTCCTAAATGATCCATAACTCTATAACTAAGCAATTCATGATAACTATAAAGCTAAATACAGATATATCATGACAGAGAAACTTTGATAAAAAATAGCTACTAGGATATCTCAATGAAAGGGGGATGTAGAAGTAGCTTAATAACTAAAATGTTAGATATGGTCGCCATATGAGAGTAAATGTTAGTATAAGACTAGATATTTTTTAATGCAGACTGAAAAAAAAAAAGTGTAGCCCAGTGATATAAGCTCTATTTACTCCTGTTAATGAAAGGTGGCATCTTTTTTTGCATACAATCAAATGCAGAATCCGGACCCTGAAATTTATTCAAATAAAAAGCACAAATCTTCAGATTACACTGTAATCAAAATTGAATTTACTTTAATCAAAGCAAGGGTGAAATGTAGAATTCAGAACCTTTTACTACATAAAAGAATATTGTGAAGAAATAGTATCACAAAATTTGAAAAACTTATTAATTAAATAAAATTTTGAAGACCGTGAAATCTGATAATTTGCGCCTTTGACTTGAATCAATTTTGGTGTCCTACATTTGATCCCATTCTACAATCAGAAACACGCATTTAACCAATGTTAATCTTATGTTAATCTTATGGTAGATTAGTAGTTAAAAGGGGTCCATCCCATTCAGCAAGTTATAAGCGCTTGTAATGGTTCAACTGAAATTCCTTGCAGAGTGCAAAAAAGTTAATTATGTTTTTACCTTCGGTCAAAATCATCTTCTTTGTCTTCATAGCATCCATTCATTAACTGATTTGGGGTCCACTTGATAGTGAGGCCCTCAGCAGACTGGTGAAGTGACAGATATCCAGGCAGGGCTTCAACATCTTCTTTCTGCAACAAAGTCAACTACTTTTAGTGTAATAGTGAATAAACAAAAAAAAACAACAATTGACAGATTGAATTCTTCATCGCTACAGTGGAAAGAGTACTAATATATGGTGCTGTTGAACACTACACTAACAAAAAGCATGGAGAATCACTTTGATGGAAACTATACCAGACTGTTAAGAATGGCACAAAGCATTTCATGGAGAGAGCATAAGACAAATGAATATATATATGGAGATCTTGATTACAACTTTAATGTGATAAGAACTTGCAGGCTAAGATTCATCGGACATTGCTGGAGAGGGGAAAACCAACCACAGCACCAACTGCTCCTATGGGAACCCACTCAGGGGAAATGATTGAGAGGCCATCCATGCACAACATACTTGGACCAAGTCTGTAAGGATATTAACCTGCAAAGGGAAGAACTCGCAACAGCCATGCAAAACCGGGTTGTGGCAGAATATAGTCAGGAAAGTCTGAGTTCACTTAACCCATTGAAGTGAGGTGATAGGCTTATGAGAGCTAGTCTAAAGGATTTTCAAGAATGGCATTAATCTATAGGAGAAACAAGAATTGCATAATCTGTAAAGGGAAGATGTTATTGTGCTTTACCATGATATTGGGACAGAAAGGGAATTAGGGATTAGTTGTGTAGAACCTTAAACAAAGTGTAACATTTTTGAAGTTTCAGAGCCTCAGAATGTTCAGAAACATTCCAATATTGCATTGCTTGGGACTAGGCTCATGATATGAGCATAGAATCATCTAATCTTGATGCAAAAAGCCTGTTTCTGAGATGGACTAATGAGTAAAAATGCTGGAAAAGTTTCATTTGTAGCTACTTACAGGTTGAACCAAAACATTATTCTTGCCATAGAGAAGAGTATTCTTGGAATTTTGGTGCAGTGATTCAACATATTCCTTAGCGGAGATATGTTGTCCCTTCATGCTTTCTTCACTGCTCGAACTTGTGTGTCGTCGAACTTGCTGGGAAAATGAAAGAAAAGGTAGATCCATATTATCAATAGAGTAAAATAAGATAATTATGAAAAAATAAATCCATGAATAGTTAAAATCATTAAATTATAATCTTTGCTGCATTTATTAGTACAATATAATTCTGTTTATTTTTGTTTGAAATTACTTTTTCTTGGCTATGATAATCAGTCTCCTCAACTTGATCCTAGGGTTGAAACAAGTGACTTCAGTCCAATGCTTTTCTATTAGACCATATTTACAAATTTCTTTTTCAATATATCAAAGAAGTTGTGAAGAAGAAATTTCTGCAATGGTTCATGTTATAGACATGAGGTGTCAGCATTCAATGGACAGTTTATTTTAGATTGTTAAAGTGAAATTCAAAACTTGGACAAAATTATTAACTCTACATTAGAACTTTGCATTTATAGTTTATGTGATGATTTTTTCGTATTTCTATGTGATGATTTTTTTAGGAAAAATAAAATACTGAACTTGTTTCAGTGCAAGAATCAATTGTTTCAAATGGTGTGTAGCATATATTTTTATCTGCACAATTGTTACCTTTAGTGGAAGAATTCATTGTTATGGACAGAGAAACAGAAAAAAACTCACACCGTTCATTATATAAAGTAGATTTTATTTTGTGAAAGAGAAAAAATGCCATATTTGGAAGGAATGATAGTACATTGTGGTTCTCCTATGAAATGGCAAGAATCCATTGGTTCACTCTTATAAACTTAGCTTAAAGATTATTCCAGAATGATTTTTGTTCCTGGATAGTGAGTGTTATTTTCTAATTGCTTATGTATAAAAAGTAGAGAGAATGGCTATTATTCCCTTCAAATTTCTTTTATGACCAGGACTGTGATATTCATATGCAGTTTTTTTACTTACTTTATGTGATTAAAAAAGTGCGAATTAGCCTGTAGTCCAATTGAAAATAAGTAGATTTCAAATTATCACTGCCCTGGTCACAAAAGCAAAGTTAGAAGGGAATAAGTGACATTTTCTATAGTTTTTAGACATAATCAGTTAGGAAATAAGACTTCTTACTCAGGAACAAAAAAAAAAAAAAAAGACTAAAAATATGTTGTATAGTTTTATATATATAAAATATAGAGTTCAAAAAAAATTTTTTAAACTTCATTAAGACATATACCACAGTTGAAAAAAATTTCAAGGAAAGTGACAAAATGTATGGGTGAGAGTCAGTACTAACTTGAAGTCCTGGTCTCTTGGGAGAGCCGGGTCCAGCCAAATGATGGGTGGCGCCACTGTGAATGCGGTGTCTTTGGACCAATTCATCAGCAGGAGGATCAGTCCAAAAGTGATCTGTGGTTTTCATTTTAGTATAGTCCAAGGCACATGGCCCAACTAGAATAAAATTAAAGAAAAGAATACAATCTTACTGAATAATATTTGGGGGAAAAAAGCATACAGTCCCACTAACATATCTTCCTGTTTGTCAGCTCAGAAACAAAAAAAACACATCAATAACAAATAAATAATAATTCTTCACAATGGCTACTTTTCATGCTAAAAATAGCATTTTAAAAAACAAAAATTGGCCCATCTGAATTATTCCATGCTTATTTTTTTTTAAATAGTGACTTTTCGATGTAGTTAGAACATCAAGATTGGCCAAGAAGTGCATAGTGACAGATCTAATTTGCCTTGAAAATAAACAGTCATAAAGGTATCATATGGTAATTTGTAGACCAGAATCTAATTTGTGTAAAATCCAGACCAGTGAATAAAAATTATTTTTTCATATAAACTTTGATAAAAGCCTTGTATTATGCTTAACTTTATTAATATTAGCCTTTGATTTGAGTAATTATGTGTGATCTATGGCAGCTGGTTATTGTGCAATACAGTAAATTACAGACCAGTCTGACTCCTACTCCACCTCAGATCATATACATAACTTTGTTCATATGAGTTTTGTAATTTAGAACATATTCATAAATATTTAACAACTCTCAAGTAGAAAAATATACATGAACAATAAATATGAACAATAAATATGAACAAAAATAATGCATGACAACTTATAATAAAGTATCTTTGACAGCAATTATAGTAGTCAACCTTTTGATCAATATGAATGTCATAACGGGAACATTGTATCAGACTTTTGTGTACAATTTCCTCACCATTGTTCATGTAAAATCTCAATGAATATGAACATTAACCAACTGAAAATAAAGATTGCTTTTTATAAATGTAACAGAATGAGCAATGTCAACATGATCTTTGTCCGATTAGAAGACAATAAAATACAAGAATTGAGTACCCATAATCCTCTTTTTCATCATCATCTCTCCAAAATCGATTTGACTCAGTGTACTCCAATTTGTTCTTGTGGCACTTGTATCACATGGTGTTGCATCCTTTCTCACATTTGCAAAGACTCATCTCGATTACTGCTTCAGGTGCTGGAAGTCATTGTCAGAATGTATGTGTTGTCCTTAAATTCCCAAGCATACTTTTCAGGATAGGGTGACAATGGTTTCTGGATATGTGATGATTTCCAGATCAAGCACATCAGTTGAGTTCGACATATCTTATACCTCAATGAAACAGCTGTTGAAGGAAGTTTATCTAAATGCTGAAATTTACTGTACAGATGCCATATTGCCTCAGCCAGTGTCATTCTATCCTTCGCCAGTGGACCACAATATAGTTTAACAACAAACTGGACAAGTCCATTGATGACCAAATCTTCTAAATCATCTTCACTTTGACCAAGTCACTGAAAAGATTCTGTTATGTTCTTACTGGCCCCTGTAAATTCTTTCCAGCATGTTAATTTGGACTTCCCACAAAATTTGCTGGTTTGGTCACAGCCGGTAAAGATGTGGAAACCAAGCTATGCAACACTTTTAACTGCCCCCAAAGCTTCATGTGCTCTCCCAATTTCGATTGATCGCTTGTTATTCCCTCTTCTAGTGATAAAACTTGTTAGTGTTTGATGATTAAGGAAATAGTGTATAAGAAGTACAAAGACATCTGTGTCTGGAGAGACCACTTTAAGCTGCCAGAATGGATTCTGCTTTGCCAAGTCTAATGCATGAAGTATCAAGAGTGTCTGCCTCTTCATGACTGTTTCCATCTAGTTGGGGATCAATGTTAGCAATGTTAGAAACAGTAGTTGTGTCAACTGGCAGAGTTTCACCACTTTAGAAAAAAAAAAGTAAGGACCAGCAATAGTTTTGACACTCAGCAAAGATCCTGTTTTACAGTTGGGGATAGAGCCAATCAACAATGATCAAGTAGTAGAACATATAATTGAAGTCCTTGATAAACTGTATCTGAGGGATAGGACTCAGTTGGCTTTTGAGGCCTTTGAAAGTTATAAAAGGCCAAAGGAGCTATGCTCGTCCTGTTGGCTATGCTCCCTGAGTTTACCACAAGTTTATTTCCAATATGAATCAAGACAGCATTTTCTTGCCAATTTCATTTTTCTGAGAATTCAAAATAAAAGCCAAGAGCTTCTGAGAACATCTTCCATCACAAATGTTGCATTATTTTTGCAATGCTGATAATTTCAAGTACCAAATGGCTGTATTATGAATTGATGATGTTATGCTTTATGATCTTGTGCCCGGCTTGCGATCACTGAGATTTGATCTCTTCTGTGCCCATTTCTTGCATATTTGAACTTGCAACTATGCATGTGAGACTAACCTGTTGATATGGACATAGTAATACGAGAGCCACTGACAGAATTATTATCATACAAAAGAAAATCTACTGCGCACTTGTGAATACCCCAAGAGGCTACTCTAGCACAAGTATGAATAGGCTCAAATAGTTGCAGCATCCGACTGGATGTACTGGAATATAAAATGGTAAGTGTACCAATCAACTAACAGTTGCCAGTATTATCTGAAGATACAAATCTACTTAAGATTCTACAATAGATACTGACACAGGATTGTTAATCTGAGACATATTCTTCAGCTTTTATTCAGTAATTTTCCATTGTGTCATAATATTTAAAGTCATACTATTCTTTTGAGAGCACAAGTTACTGCAGGTGTTCACAATTTGTTTATATTTGTTTTTTTAAAAACTTTATAAGAAAAGTCATTATTAACAAAATATGCCATAAGTCTTATATACCGGTATATACAGTACTAGCTATGCATAAAAATAAGATGAAATTTACCTTAATTCATTAACAAGAAAAAAAAATACTTACCAAGTAGGGATGCAAGTATTGGTCCATCAACTGGATCAGCAATAAGTGCGTCCGCTTCATAGTATTTGCTGCAAGATAACATCACAATAAAAATAAGACCGAGCCTTTGATTTAGAAATTCATTTCACAAATAGCCTCAAAAATAAAGAAACAGGTGAATGCTTATCAAATCTGCTTAACTCATCAGGTTTAAGCCAAAACATCATACAAATTTACATTACATTGTTCAACATACATATATATATATATCTTCTATGCAAGCTTGTAGCGATGACACTTAACCGGTCCAAAGCATGGCTCCAATATACCCTTGTTATTATATGCAGTAGGTGAACTATAATTTATAAAGATTTTGGGAGCCCCCCTTCCATTTTTCAAATACAAGGAAGCATTGTAATACAAGATGTTTTTATTAATTTTGACTGCATCCAATGTTTAAGGCACAAGACATATACTGGGCTCACTCTGGCAATTAGGGTGTGAGGCTTACTCGTTATTTCTAATTGTGCCAGCCTGAATTGAAAGTTGTATAAAAACAACTAAAAATTAAGATGAAGGTAAAAACTAGTCAAAATTGATAAAAATAATGCAAGCAGTAGTTCCCCAAAATTATTAAGATTAAAATCAATTATTCCTGCTGCACGGATTACAATAACGTATTATATGTGTTTTTATAGAAAAATAAATTTATAGAATATCTGAAAATATTCACCTGTTATTCTGCACAAGGTAATCCAATATTTTGGCTAGTTGCTTTTCAAATATAGCAATTCTTAACCACAGATACTTTGGACTGTAGGAAGGAAGAGTTTTCTTGGGTTGAGCTTTTCCACTATCCAGGGACTTTCTGAAAAGAGAAGAGGAAAATGGAATCTTCAAGCAATGAAAACTGGACATGGTGATTAGGCAGGCACGGATCTAGGTGTGTGTGGGAGAGGGATCCAATGGGGTCTGGACCCCACCTCCCTGCTCAGGCAAAGCACAATTGAAATTTTTTTGAAAAATATTTAGATAAAGAAATTTTATGAAAAAAAAAGAAAAAATCCCAAGTAATCTTAAAACAAAAAAAATCATTATATCCATGTGTAATTAGACAGATGGAGTAAAATGAAAAATCCTGGACCTGTCCCTGTTAAGAAAATGAAACCAGAAAGATAGACTCAATGAATCAATAATAAAATAATAAAATAATAAAATTATTCAAGTTGTCAAGTTGTCAAAATCCTTTGAAACCAACCAATGCTAAAATGAATGAATGAATGAATGAATTACACCAGGTGTGGATCCATGGGGACAGGACACCCATCCCTGCTCAGGCAAAGCACTATTTAAGAATTAATTAAATATCTAGATAAAGAAATTTTATAAAGAAATTACATATTACTTTCTTGTTTTTGATGTTTGAAATTTGTTTTCTTTTTTACATAGTTATTTGTAAAAATGTTTTTTTTCCATCCTCTTAGCAGTTTCCATGACTATAGCATACAAATTCTTGCATGGTCATCAACACATAGCAGCACTGAATAATTATAATAATAGTGATAATAATCTATTTCAATCTTAATTACATTGAATATGCACTTAAAATGGTAGAATTGAATATGCACTTAAAATGGTAGAGTATGCAATATATATATTCCCTGAAACAGGTGCATAGAAGGCAGCTGATGATCCCCTATAATAAGTGTGATCTACATCAGCTAATTATAACATAACATCTACAGAAATAGTAGTTAATTCGAAATGTAACAAAACAAAAATTTATTTATTTGTCCTCTGTCACGCTAAGAGATGCAACTCATCCATCCATATTATCATTAAGTAGGTTACCACATGATGACATAGTAAAAATAAAATCTCATGTTCTGATGATGTAGTAAAAATGCTGAATTTAAAGAATAATAAAAATACAGGCCTGGTTAGTCACTCAATAGAAACTCTCATGAGACCAATGTCTTTTGGCAGCATGCTGTGTTGGGGGTGATCAATTAAAAAATTGGAAAACGGGGTGATCAATGAATCAGTTACTTCTCTCACCTTTTGTTAGGAAGTGATCACTAAAAAAATCCAATTTTTTTTAAAACAAGGGTGAATGCTGCTGGACACAAACTTAGGGACCAATTTAGCATAAACTTACATTGCAAATTGAACCCTCAACTAAAAACCTATTTAGGGAGGGAATTTCAAAATTAAAAAAACAAAAAACAAAAAAAGTTTTTTTCTAGAGATGAGTAAATATTTAAATTTTCAGCCCTCTAGCTCCATTGGTTCAGACTGTATGCACAATACATAGATAGCCAGCCAGACCAGCTTAGAAACTGAAAAAACCAATGTTGACAGTTTCTAATAAAAAAGTAACAAAAACAAAATAAAAATCTGTTTGTGGTCAACAGAACGCTATTCTCCAAG
>VCCN01000077.1:335462-385576 GCA_006491835.1 Architeuthis dux
AGACTGTTCAAGTTTTACTTTCAAACAAACATGATTGAGTTTGAATATGAGCAGGTCATTTGGTACATCATGAAATACATGTTCAAGGATGAACCCAACAGTCCTGGCTTCAATGCACTCAGCAAGGCAGTTGTATCAAATGCTCCAGAGGGGGAATCTGTCAGAAAATATTTTGGAAACTAGCTGAGCAGCACTTGGGGTATGCAGTTGATTGTCTTAAACCATATTAAATCCCATGTCTTGCTAGAAGAATTTCACTGCTTACAAACACCAGTTCAACTGCACATCTATTTAATTTATTTTGAAGGACTCTGCATTATGATTCATAGTGTTTAAACAGTATGAATCATAAGGCAGAGTCCTATTAATTTCATATATTCAGCTGTATTTTAACCCATCAGGATATCATCCAAGAGTCCAAGAAGTGCAGAAGATGGTGCTAGTGCTAAAAGGTATAAGCATAACACTTTATCTATGCTTGAAAAGGCGGAGTTACTGAAAAAATTAGACAAAGGAACTTCTGTAAAGAGTACTATGGGATTAAATCGTCTAGTGTTTATGATTTAAAGAAAGAAAAGGAGCAAATTTTCAAGTTTTTTGTTTTAAAAAAATGGGTCTTAAAAGGTCAATTTCTGTAGTCCGGCAATGGCCAGGTCCCAAGCTTGCCTGATTAAAGAGGTTCAATCTGTAGTAATATCAAACTTGAATGCATTTCAATGCTTGATGGAGTAAGAGGAAGATAATGTGATACATTTTTTTTGTTGTAAATCAAAAAAGAGCTCTAAGTCAATTTGGTCATCAAATAAAACAATTCAAAAGATCCAGACAAGATTGAGCGAGTAATTCAAATATCTTACTATTTGTGTTCTTAGACGAGTGTTTAAAATCATTGTATCTGTTTTTGCTGGCCTTGTGACCTCCCGCTGAGCTTTGCACACACTCGCTTCTTTCGGGCCACGCCCACATAATCCCAAGTTCATAGCCTGCACCTTCTTAATAAATAGTTCCCACTAGCTATTTACGTCAATACTCGGTCTGACGATCGAATTATCTGAGCATTAGTATGTGGGCAGATTCCTTCAGCTGTTTTATTCGCCAACGTTTCTCTCTATTATTTTGACCTCATTCCATAAAGATCAGTGTGCACACATGGTCAGCCATACCAGATTTTATTATCTTGCTTGGTAATTAAATATTGATTATCTCTAAGTATTTATTATTTATATCTTTGATGTTTCTAGCAAACTTTGTATCTTTTCCTTAATGTTTATATATGCTGTCATTTGTATACATTACAATATGCATTTTCATTTAAAAAAAAACAATATCCCCATTTCATTTTCTAGTTGTGCTCCTACATCATTTTTTATTTATCAATATTTTTCTGCATGTGTTGTTCTTCAATATTTTGAGATCTGTGTTATAAGGATCTTTAAAAAAAAGGGAAAGGTAAATTAAAAGACACTCTTCTATCACTTTCAATTATAAAAAAATAAACAGGTCTGGTGAGTGACTCAATAGAAACCATCACATGACCAATATCTTTTGGCAGCATGACTTGTTGGGGGTGATCAATTAAAAAAATTAGAAAAAGGGATGATCAATAAATAAGTTACTTCTCTTGCCTTTCGTTGTCTGAAAGTCTGAATTTTCCAAAAACAATCGTGAATGTTGCTGGGGATAAACTAAGGGACCAACTAGCATAAACTTACATTGTTAATTGAACCCTGCCCCCCCTCACTAAAAACTGGAGGGGGGGGGGGGGTTAAAAAAAAGAATTTTTTTCTAGACATAATAAGGAGTAAATGCTTAATTTTTCAACCCTCTAGCTCCATTCATGCGGCCTATACGCGCGACACATAGATAGCCAGCTAGAACCACTAAAAAATTGTAGAAACCTATGTTGACAGTTTTGGTTGATGGTTTCTAAAACACTTTTTTTTTTAGACACTATGCAGAGCCTATCAATTCCAATATATTTACACAGCATCCCCCAACTCAATGCTATAATCAATCAAAAGAAAGAAAAGAAGAAAATCAATCAAAACCAAAAAGAAAAACATCAATTTCTGTAAGAAAGACATGAATGAAAATTTGCATACCAAAAATACCATTAAATACAACCACATTTATTTGAAAGGAAAAAATATAAGTAGAGAGAACCATGATGACGTACTAAGATTAGCTACAAAGATAAGAGTTTAAATCAATAAATGGTCTTCTCTGATGTACAAGAACCCAGGCCAGTAAAAACAAAATGCTCTCCATCCCTATTAATATGTGCATCTGAGTAAAACGGATAATTTGTAAACTAGGTCAGGGTATATGTACCAATTATTGTCTATGAATGAAAGGGAATTCCCACTGCTAAGTGTTGGGTTGGTTATTTGACTTTTTTACTATAACAAATAACAAAGAACTAGAAAGCACTCTGAGACCGCATACCTCTGCCAATGCCATCGTCAGGGGAAGTAATTGTGCATCGATCCACCCAAAAATTTAATCACTTCTTCTGTGGCCTATTGTCAACCGTTCCACCAAATTTCATTAAGACCTTTTGGAGATATCGTGTGGACAGTCATGAGCGTATAGATAAATGTATGAAAATAAAAATGGAAACATCTCTCAATCAAAAAAATATCCCTGGATCAGTTCCGAAATATAACCAATTCTTTCTTGCCCCATTGTATACCCTTCTACAAAATTTCATTGAAATTCATAGAGAACTTTTTTGAAATATTGTGCAGACAGACAGAAAGACACACAAGTGAATATATGTACCTCTCCAACTTTGTCGGCAGAGGTAAAAAAAATATCATAAAGTAAGATGATCTATAACAAAATTGGCTTGAGAGGCACCTCCCTCAAGAGCTTGTCAATTCTGTGAGCAATGTCTTGGGAATATACAGAATTATCCTGCTGATAGTCCAGTTCCTGAGCATCTTTAGTGCCACGTGAAGTATTGATTAGTATTTCAAGAGGTTTTTTTTTTCCACAACAGTTTTCTTTCACTCCCACAAACTTGTAGAGAAAGCTACAGCAGTAATAATGTTGTTGGTGGTGACAGGTGTGTGTATGTGTGTGTGTGTGTGTATGTGTGTGTCAGTCAGTTATTGAGACTCCAATACTGCTTTTAGATAAAGACCACAAAATAACTAACAACACATGCAGATAAAATATTTGGGGAAATTCATAGCCACAAACACCTTGGAAATTAATTTTTAGGGAGAAAAGGCAATAAAAAAATAAGACATTGAAATAAGCCATTCAATTAGAAAATGATAGTCTCACAGCTTAAATGTGCATCACCTCACCTTTTTATTTGCAACTGCTCACATAAGACCAGCTTGTTAAATTGAGGAGGGCCAGGTGAGTCATTTTAATTTCTCAAGTTCATGTTTTTTGCATAATTAACTTCCTTGCACAGTTGAATTTTATATTCATTTAACTCCAACAAGGATATTTAAACCAGTCTTGTCCTCTTCAACTTTTTCTAAGGTTACAGAACTAAAAGAAATTAGGAGAAAAATCTAAAATGTTTTGTAGAAGAGAATTCTATATTATCAGCTGCTTCATGCGCAAAACTTATCAATCTAGAAAGTACTCAGAGAGCGCATATCTCTGCCAACACCGTACACTAACTCAATCGAAAACAAATTCCTGGATCTACCCAAAGGTTTAATCACTTCTTCCTTAAACCATGGTCTACCCTTCCACAAAATGTTATTGAAATTCATTGAGAACGTATGGAGATATCATGTGGACAGACGGAAAGATAAAAAGACAGACACAGGGTAATACATATACCTCTCTAACTTTGTTGGCTGAGGTAATAAGATTGGTTTCCCACCTTCCAATAAAAAGCAAAAATAAAAGCACAATTTGAAAAT
This sequence comes from Architeuthis dux, assembly GCA_006491835.1. Classification (NCBI taxonomy): domain Eukaryota; kingdom Metazoa; phylum Mollusca; class Cephalopoda; order Oegopsida; family Architeuthidae; genus Architeuthis; species Architeuthis dux. The sequence continues at coordinate 339,353 of VCCN01000077.1, forward strand.
AAATACCATTATTTTGCAACAACTTTATATGAATAGAGGCTGAGATAGATGTTCTGAAGAATAATCACAAAGAAAAGAATAATCAAGAGATTCTTGTTATGGTTATGGTTCTGGAACCAAACTGGCACTAGCAAATAAAATGATTTTTTTTTCCTATTGTTTTTTCAAGATCTGAGATCAAGTACAGGAGAAGCCATTTATAATAATCATGGATAATGTTATCAAACGATTATTGTTATCAAAATCAGTCAGTCCCAAACACTTCATTTTAAATAAAAATGAATTAAAAATTCATATTAATTTCATATTAATTTTTTATAATGTAATGTTGGTGTAAGAGGCTGTAATGGATTACTCTATTACAGCAACACCAAACAGTCAGGAGGATCTTTTGGTGGCGAAGATTTGGTTTTGGAAAGGTTGAGGGGGGAGCAAGTTTGTCAACCCCCAAAAAGCCACTTTTCATCAACTGTAAGCACACAATCAAGAACAGGGTCATTTTTGAAACGGTCAAGCAAATTGCAGCAAGTGTCAAACTGTGCAAGCTGCTGATCAGTCAAAACATGGGGTAACAACTTCTGCATTTCCTTCACTTTGCTAATTCGTGCCAGATGTCTTCAGACTGTTGTTATGGGTTACCCACAGCTTTGCTCCCAACACCCGAATGTTTGTTTCAGGATGGTCCTTTCTGAAGCTAACCTCAGTGGGTGGCCTCGGCAGAGTTTGGACTCATGGAGCATAACGACACAGAAATCGTGTTTATTTATCTTTGCTTCAATACCCTATACAAAAAAACCCATAGAAGTAATAAAAAAATTCAAACAACACTCAAAAGAGGAGACGCAGAGCTTTAAAATGATATAAAGATGTATACATAAACAGAAGAGAACAATGGGAAAAAAACTGATAGCACTAACGCAATGCAAAAACGGACATTTATTTTGTTCCAACCTAATATATATATTTGCTAATTTGGTGAATAAAAAGAATTAGATTATTTTGTAGGACAATACTAACAGCATGTTAGTAGAGAAGGAATTACTGGAACTGGCAAATATGGGTTAAATAGTTCTACTTTCCCCATAATGAAGGGAAGTGGTTGAATGGGATGGGAGTAATTTTTATGCCTCCCTCTGGACAGAAATCAATGAAAGAAGAGGCTCCGAGGTGGGTGTGGAAGTGGAAATCAAATATTTACTGTAGCCTGACAAAATGAAAATACAGTAATATCTCGGTTAGTGCTCTAGATACGTTCCTAAAAAATGCAGTGCTAAACAAAACAGCACTATACAGGGTCATTATAACATAATATAGATAGCATGTTCAGAACACCTCTCTCTCAGGGTCATTCTCAGTATTTTAAAATATACGTCGTTGAGCCTCAACAAAATGGAATGGATTAGTGCTGTGTATCTCATCTGGTAGCTACTTTCTGGAGCTGGTAAAATAACACAAACATGGAAGATTAAACAAAGTGTACAGTATACATTTATTTTGGAGATTGTCCATGATACTGTCTTTCATCATTCATTATTTATTCTGGAAATTTAAACATTACTAAATTTATTAGGAAAAATATTTGCGAATCAGTGCTAAATGTGGTAGTGCTAAGCAGGGTATTACTGTATATCACTGTATCAGCAGACATTTGAATACACTTACATAGATATAGATATTTTGACAATTTTTTATTTTATGCATTTACACCAAAATTAATAAGAAGCAAATTTATAGTTAACAAGATTGTCTTTCTGTCAATCTTAATGAACCTGCTAATTAGAAGAATTAATTCTTTCCTATATCCTTACCATCAAAAAGAATAAATGATACAGATAAAAAGTATGCATAAACCAGACACATGAAAGATATTAGTATTATTTAAAAAGGACAGAAAACTTTGAATATTAAAAATTAATTTAATTGAAGACTGATTTTTGTCTGAATATATGAGATGAGGAATTATCATACACTGATTTACTTAGATAGTGTCCTCATTTCGGTTCTTATAGTCACAACCAGCCTGCTAGCTAGTTAGCTAGCTAGCGCTCTCACTATATATATTAATTTAATTTTTTAAAATATTCAACTGAATCATTATCAGGGAAGGACTGAGCAGAAATAAACACCAATAGATTTCTTGTCATACGAACTTCAAAGATGACAATGTTAATGTAACCTTTTCTCTTTGCAAGGTTTGTTCACCTAGGAACAGGAAAAGTAAAACAATGAGATCAAAGTCATCATAGTTAATTACACTTTATATGATTCTTTTCTTTTAGGCAGGAGTCAATCTTCTTTGTATAAGTATTTCGGATGAGACAAATTATTTTGGGGTGAGTAAACTTTCCCTCTAACTGTTTATTTTTGAGTTATTTAAAAAAGAAATCTTACAGGCTGGTCACAGCGTTTCAGCCGTTGTACCCTCCGGCCTTCTTCAGGTGTCTGTTTTCTGGGATTTTTTAACCAAACCTTTTATTCAATCTATGGGGGGTAGCATTTTTTGCACTAACCGACCCAGGTATTGAATAGTGACTGCCAGGCTGGTTACTAAATATACTTAATCAATGCTTTTATCCACTCGAATACATGTCCTACATCACAAGGAAGAATTAACTGATATGAGATATCCTCTGGCAAGGACAGCGAAATGAGAATAATCTATCCCCGTGGATTGAATAAAGGGTTTAGTTTGAAATTCACAAAATGCTACCAATTATGACAGACACCTGAAGAAGGCCAGAGGGTACAACAGCTGAAACGTTGTGACTATAACAACCAAGATGAAAACACTAGTCCGAGTAAATCAGTGAATAATAACGTAATAGGACTATTCAACTTTTTTCTGGATCAATATATATTTATGTATACTTAACACATTTTTGCTGTTTCGATGCCACAAGAACCATAGAAAATGTTATGAGATGGATGCTTATTGGAGCATGAAGCAGAACTTTTTTGCCTTTTACTACTATCAAATCAATATTCAGAGTAACATTGTAGAGGTGGCATATATTTTGATTGGATACTACAAAAAATGAGATAGTGGCTTTTCATAATGACTTGTTGGTATCAATTTATATTTTTGTTTATGAAGAATAGTATTCATAGAAAACCTTAACACTTTCAATGCTACTCATTTTTTAGTTATATTCTCTATTGTACTACCGGTTGCCTTGAGACCACCAATGACACAGGAAACTGGGTCATACAGTTACATCAGGGAAGTATAGGAAGTAAAGTATTGCTAGAAAAAAAAATGAAGATCTTTGTATTTAGCAGTTGTGACCCAGGAATGGTATCTATGAAAATCTTTGTAGAAACCAGAGAAAGTTAGAAAAATGTGAGACTTGTTAATTAAAATAATTTAAGCTCCCTGAAAAACAAATCTTACAAGGAAGAATAATATTAAACAGAGAAACAATTAAATTAGATCTGTTAGGTTTGTGCAAAAATAATTGCAGTTTTTCACCATCAACTTTAAAGCAGTATATTTCAGCTTTGAATAAAAGTCATTAATCGAAATAAGAAACTTCAGAATCTACACATTTTTGCCAACTAGAAACATGTTCATTTATTCTGGAAGCATAGAATTCTGGGGTCCTGGAACCAATGAATACTTCGAAGGCATTTTGAGCTGCTGCTTGGTTGTTGAAGACCTTCACGTGCAGAAAGTGGTCAAAATGCTTCAAAAAGTGGTAGTCAATCGGATAGAAGTCTGGTGAGTAAGCTGGGTGAGGTAGAGTTTTGTAGCCTAGTTCGTTCAATTTCTGCAGGGTCATTCGCACAACATGCAGTTAGGCGTTATCATAGAGAAGTATTGGTCCTTTTCGATTGATCAATATTGGACATAAACATTGCAGTTCTTGGTGCATTTTGTCGATTTCCTGGCAATACTTTGCTGTAATGGTTTCACCAGGAATTAAGATGTTGACTTCATAACGGCAAATATTTTGATTTTCATTCAGACCATGTGGCACCCATTTGCTGAGGTTTTTTGCTTTTCTAATTTGGTGCAAATGTCGAACAACTGTTGAATGATCAACATTTAGTTGTTTTGTGTGGGTCAGCCTCAATAATGGCCCTCAATTGGATGTTGTCAATCACAGAAGGATGTCCATGACCCTCCTCATCTTCAAGTTTCTTGTCTCCGTTTCGAAATTTCTGGAAATAAATTTTGGCCAGGCCAAATACTTGGTTGATATTGCGAGCAGTTTCTGCTGCTTTATATCCCATTTTGAACACATACAACAAAATCGCTTGAATTTGCTTTTTTTCCATCTTTGATTTGACCGCCTCAATTAAACCAGAATAATTTAGTGAAAAGAAAGTTCAGCTTAAATAAATAGAGCGAAATTCATCTTTAAAATGGTATATTCCATGAACATAGTTAAATAGTTTATTCCAAAATAAGCATTCAAAGTTTAAAACACTAAAAACCACAATTATTTTTGCACCAACCTAATATAATCATTGAAATTTAACTAATAGAAATATCAAATTATATTATAAAGATTATTTTATAAACATCTTATGTAATACTAGTTATCTAATAGAAGATATTTTTGCAGTTAGATTAGTTTTATTATTAGAAATATAAAAATTATTTCCTAATGTGTAGCCCAGAAGGTTCTCAAACAAGGTCTTTAGTTCATTTGGTTATTTGTAACTTCCATAAAGATGACCACTAATCAAAGTTGAATATTTTATCTCATAATATAAAAAGTTACTGTATATACTTGTGTAATGTTTGACTTTTTTAGACCTACTTTTTAACCTATAATTAGGGGGTCAAACTTACACAAGATTTAATGGAAACCGGGGCACAGAGGATCACAGGGAACAGTGAATAATTAAGATTTTTTACAAATGCATATACACAACAGAATGGCTGATACTTCCTCTTCTCAAGTCATCCAATCTGCCATCTTATTTTGTGAAAGACTAGCCTGCATGAGCATTGCTGTACGCAAGCTAAGGAACCTAATTTTAAGCCAAAAGTAATATTCAGAGGTACTCTTACTTTCATTATAGAGTCACAACTAACCAGAATTTTCTAATTGTGCTATATGAGGTGAAATTAATATTGTATTAGAATTACTTTTTAAAGAGATGTAAAGTTATTTTTCTCAATGGTATGTGTGGGGCACAGTGGATCACTTCATCACCACTGTGCCCCATTTGGTGATTCACTGTACCAAGCTTTATAATTTCATCCCAACATGGGTTTAGAGTTAAAGATGTGGGTTTAGTTGTAATTTTTATTATAGAATTAATAGAATGTGGAATAAGGGTTGGGATCAGGTTTCATGGAAAATAAATCAGGGGTGAGATAGATAAATCTGCTATGGCCGACCACATCTGGAGAGAGAACGGCGAGCATCTTCCTCTTTGGGAGGAAGTCCAGATTATTGACAGAGAACGTTGTTGGAAGCAGAGAAAAATTAAAGAGGCAGCTCACATCAAAATGTTGACTAAATGCATTAGCCAGACAAGTGCGGATTTCAACCCCATGTAGCTTCCACTTCAACAAATCTAAACCCGACAAGACAAAGACACAGAAACAGAAACACACGGGCCATGTGCTATAAGGGCTACCCCCCCCCTTTAAACGTAATTTCTGTTTAACCCATCACACTCGGATTTTACATCTGAAGAAGAAGAAATGTCATGTTTACAACACAAATAACAAGAAGGGTTCAATCGTCCGAAGAACCATTTGAATTTGAATTTTAGTTTTGTATCGTTCTTTTTTCTTTTCTTAAATTGCTTTTGAGACTGTGTGAATGTGATTTTGTGTTCAAGGTTTCCTTTAGTGTGCCTAACTTTTGTCAGTCAATGTTTGAGAGGTTTTTATGATCACTTTTTATAACAGTCTACAATGCTGGGGCACTGTGGATCAGATATTTTTTTAAAAAACAAGTCCCTGCCAGCTGCTAACTTAGTGTTTGTTTTGTTTAACGGCACATCGGTGGGTCATTTAGTGCCGGATTCAGTAGGGGGGAGAATCCCAAATCCCTGTCACTGAGACAAATGCCACGAGGACAGGGATAAAGGGGGAGGGGGGTGGTGATCCCAAAAGCTTCTCAGGATGAATCCTGAGATGCTAATGGTGATCGCCTCCCGACCAGCGTGCCAAGATATCATGTGCAACTTCTCCCAGGACGATACCCGAGCATACCACAAGGACCAACAAAGGGCCATGGTTCTCTGAACTTCGAGGCCATGGCGGTTTCGAGGAACAGATACTACACTTTGATCCTAGCCAAAAGGCTGCAAAGCGACCGAACAAGAAGGGGATCTCCTAACTTAGTGAGATATTACTCTCTTATCTTTATAGAACATATTTCATAGCCAACTGAGTTGATCTTTCTTTTTTTATGACAGTGATGGAGCAGTTGGTTCACCCGTCCTAGATTTAGGAATGCAAGTGCTGTCTGTAGAACCATGATGGGAACAGGGAAGTAATTGATGCTTTGGAGTAGCCCGAAAATATCAAAAATTAGCCATTAACGCTGTAAACAATCGGCACCTAAGATAGTAATTAAAACCTTATTAGCAGAAGAATATTCAGAATAGGGTCATCTTGAAACAATTAAAGTTAATTAAGCTAAGCCCCTTCTTTTTTGCCAGCGGTAGGAGATTTTGGTCAGCCAATGAGAAAAGGCTGTCCAATACTGTTTACCAAATTGGGTGTGGTTTATACATTGTAATAAATGCTTGGTCACCCTACATTCCTCTCGCATGCCTATGAAAAGCAAATTACATTTTGTTGTCATCCAATGCACGCCATCACAACGTGATCCACTCATATTCCAAATTATCTACTTGAGAAGAAAAATAAACATCATGGCTTCAAGGGAGAATAATAATCCAAACAAGAAGCATGTGACCCTAACTGGAACTTATAAAGAAGTTAGAGGCCAGTGCTCTGGTGCAAGAGTTTGCAAGGAGTATGGCGTTAAAAAGCAAACAGTTTCGGACATATGCAAAGCTAAGGACAAACTCACTGCATTTTCTCTGAAATATAATGTTGATATAAATTCTAAATCAAAATCTGTTGGTGCAAGGAAGTGTATGAGAGTAGCAAACGACACACATCTTGAAGAGGCAGTGACAAAGTGGTTTATCCAGCAACGACCTTGTGGTAATAAGTCCATGGTGTAAAAATTAAAAGAGCTGCTGCCCAGCTAGCAAGGCATATGGGCATCGAGAATTTCGAAGCTAGTGATTATGGAGATTTAGAAATTGCCATGGAATGGGTAATAAGATTACCCATGGTGAAGCAGGCAGCATACCAACCTAGGAAATTGAACCATTCAGGAAGAGGCTATATGACTTTAAGAGTGAAGGTCTCCTAATTTCCCAAGTGTATAATAGTGATGAAACTAGGTTGTTTTGGCAGTCACTACCCCGGAATACCTAGGCTTTTAAGGACGAAGCCTACACACCTGGTTGTAAATCAAGTAAGCAGTGTTTTTCAGTGTTGACCATACAAAATATCTGGTGAAATACTGCTTACACTGTTTGCATAGTCTCAGACAAATACATTATCAACTTAACACTAATAAAGTCATCAAACTATAAACATTAAAAATTTACTTATAGACAAGAGATATTGGAAGGATTCCATCTATCAGAGTAGCTACTAATTCAGCCAAAATCAGTGTGATCTTTTTAGTTTCTGTCCATAACAATGGACTTTCCCAATTAAAGGTATCAATTTCACTGTTAAAAATACCTCCTATCCAGTATTTGAAACTATGGATTTTTCCAGTGAAACAAATTTAGTATTTTTTTTCTAAAAAACTATTGACTCTTCCACTGAAACAAATTCTGTTTTTTAAAACTTTTTTTTCTTAAAAAAAAATCATCTCATAGGAAATCAAATATATCCATGAATTTTTTCACTGGGATTAACCAGTAAACCATATGAGAAAAAAAAAATGGATCAGGATGCACATCATATAGCAATGATCAACAAAGCTAATTTTGCTGGCAATTGTTAGTGGGTTTGGTTCAGATTGGATCTTCCGGTATCAACTGTCTGATACAAATTCATGCTCAGTTAATATACTTATATAATGAACAGCATTATTTTTTTTGTTTCCTGTCCATCACATTGATCGCTTCTATTTAAAGGTAACAATTGTGTTGATAAAAAAAAATCTACTACCCACTATTTGAAACTATTGACTCTTCCACCGAAACAAATTCTGTTTTTTAAAACTTTTTTTTCTTAAAAAAAATCATCCCATAGAAAATCAAATATATCTGAATTTTTCCACGGGGATTAACTAGTGTATCAATAAACAATATCAGTCATAAAGAAACATTTATAGGTCACAGCTTTTAGCAACAACATAATTTTTCTTTTAACAGATTTTCATCTTAGTAAATAAATATTCTCTGCAAGTTAGACAACAACAACAGATTATAGTCCTTTGTCAGTCAGGGATACCAATAAAAAGAAGAATTAAAAAAGAATTGTTTCTTTCATAGGCATACAAGCCAAGGGGACAGTGGGCGCAATTCTTTTGGGCGGGGGGGCAAAAAAGAAATTCAGGCAAAACTGTAAAATTTTGGACAAAACTATATACAATTTTGGGAAAATCAAGCCCTCTGGCCCGCTTAACCCAAGAGCTCTGATATGCCCATGGTTGCTTTTCTATCTTAGGTATCAGCAACAAAAAAAATGCAGCCAATGTATTCCCCATGAGGTTACACCCTGAAAGAGCTAGCCATAAAGGAGCTGTTTACAAAAGAGCTAAGGATATAGCAAAATAGAAAAGGCTAGTATTATAAAGGATATGCAGGAAAGAACTAAGGACGCAATCAAGCTATTCTAAAAAAGAGCGTGAAGTGAAGTCATGCATATGTACATGCATATCATATTCATGTAGGCTATATGGAATAAAAATAACCCAAACATCAATTAGAACTAGTAGCTATCTGTGCTTCCTTTCCTTTCTATGCTTAGCTCAAATGAAGTATAGAAAGAGCTAAGTGACAATTGTGTCATTTAGCTCTTTCTATGCTAGCTAAAAGAAAAAAAGTATTATCAATTGTCACATAGCTCTTTTGTGGCTAGCTCTTAGTGAGTGTACCATTCCCATGAGCATGGCTGATTATAAATCTCAAGGATTCATGTTTGGCCTTGGTAGAAGTGGCTAATGGTGTCTTAGTTACTGAAGAATGCAAAACGCATTTTCTTTTGTAATAACTGTCTCATTTCTGATATTAATGACAGTGTGCTGCTTCCAAGGAGAATCTTATTTTTTTTAAATGGCAAAAGTCAAGAAGGAAACATCAAACAAGACAGTGAACATCTTGGGTGGAAATTATTAGCTGAGTGAGGAATAATCTTTATGTAGGTATCAGCTGACTAGTTGAATTAAAAAGCAAATTGAAGGGAGTACTGTATATGCCGGTATATAAGACAGGCATTTAATTTTTTTTAAAACTATACAAATATTACACTGCATCCAGTGTGCTGGTATTATGACAGGGGGGCCTTCTATCAAAGCTCGATATGGACAGTTAGGGAGCTTGGACGAGTTGCAGGGAGTGGTAGTCCTCCAAATACCCTTGTAAATCATTTGTGCTGTAGTTCAGCATATACAGTAGGAACACAAGTCATCTTAAGTTTTTCTGCAGATATTTTGACTTTGGGGTGATCAGTTCTTACACAAAAAGAGATAGCACATACAAGATCAAGTTATATGCAAATTCTTCAAATTAGATTATTGCTTTCTGAAGACTAATAGTTTAAAGATTCTGACAGATTCATTCCACTAAATTTGTAAAAGATTCATATGTTTAAAGATACTTAGTTTGGGAGGTTATAGAAGCAACATCAATTGCTTTAGCAATTTTAGAAAATGACACCAACTTTGTTATAATCAAATGTTTGTAATATTCAACAATTAACTAAGTTATCATTGAAATGGTAACATGTCCCCGAGAGAAATCTTATTTTGTAGCAACAATACCTATCTTAATATAAAATGTCAGTATTTCATGCAACCACATAGTTATTTGGACACCAAAAAATATAATGACCCACACAGACAGAGATGATGACACATTCTTATGCTGTCCTATACAGGCCTCCCCTGATATAACGCAATTCATTATAGCGCGGTTTGTGATATAAATGTGGGTGGATCCCAAAATTTTTACCTATATTATCGTTCACAGAAAGATTTCCAAGGAATTTAATCGATCTTAAAAATATTTTTTAAATCTCTTTTTTAGTATTTATGTTAATCCAAACACCTGAAATGTTTTTATATAATAAATCTATTTACAAATCAATCTTTTTTATTATTATTGGATGAAGTATTGTAACATGTGGTATGTTACAATACTTCATCCAATAATAATAAAAAAGATTGATTTTTATTAAATTTGACTAGTTTTTACCTTCATCCTAATTTTAGTTGTTTTTATACAACTTATTAATTCGGGCCACTGTTTCTATGGCAACGAATAACAGCGCAAAATCTACAATAGGTTCAATTTTTTTATGTATGTAAATCTACAATATATTTTAACAAATAAAACTAAAAAAAGTTGTTAAACAAAACTGTATTTTAGTTTATATTGCAGTTTTAAATGTTTTCATTTGTTGAGGTCATTAATTAACCAGACTAATTTTAGAAAAAAAATGGAATTTAATGTAAGCAAATCACCTTTCGGTTCCTGGTTTGATTTATTGAAATAAATGTCTTAGAATTAAATCAGGTCGGTTTTTACATAAAAATCCGTTTTTTTGTTTTACAAAGTAGTGTTTTAAATTCAGTATTAAAAAACATTAACGAATGCATTTGTTTTTTGTTCAAATGTCACTTAGTTTTTATACAATAAATGAGATTCACCATCTTTCATCTATTATTGCCTGCCCTTGGATATCGCCCATACCCTCCCCTCCACAGTTATCATGGCTCGGTTATAACGTGGTTGACTTGGACCCCAACACCTGTGTTACAATGGGGGACGCCTGTATTGATATGAATTGTTGAAGTCAACTATTTCTGGTACTGGTTCTAAAAATGGTTAAAAATATTGGATCAACTTTACATCTGGCACCCTAACATTGGCACATCAAAAAGGGACACATTTTGCCTTGACATCGGTGACGTCACTGAAATGTCAGCAGTCTTACCAAGATAAAACAAATCTGATGTGTTTTTAGGGAAGATCGCAGTTTTAACTTTGCATGGACCTTTTTTGACAAGTTTAAAATTAAAAGAGCGAGATTGAAATTAATAATCTCAAAGTTTTGTAAAACTTCATCCTATCCAGAAAGATTATGAGCAAAAAAGAAAGAAAACAGAAGCATTTTTAGAGTTTTGTTACAAAAATGTTTACAGCACAATGTTGTTTAAATGTTTAAAACAGGTGCTACTCCTCATAATTCTGAATAAAACTAATAAAACATGAAAGGGCTAAACAATCAAAATAAAATTCTTTAATCTTAGTTATTTTATAAATACAAAATAAATTCAAATATTTTATTAAATTAATATCTTAATTCTTAGTGTTAAGCTTGTTTACAATCATATTATTGTATTATTTACAATATTAGAAAAACATTCTGTTCAAAATAAAAAATGAAAATATTACTCTGGTAAATACGATTTTTTTTTTTTTAAATTAAAAACTTTCACCAGAATATTTTGAGTTAGTTCTTAAAAATCCCAAGCATCTTTTTCAATTTTGAAAAGCAAAACCTACCAGGTTAGTAGTCGATAGAAAATGATTTCCACTTTGAGTAATAAAATGATAAAAGTTGATAATCATGAGGTAAATTCTAAGAAACCACCTGTTTCAGGTAGGAGTGACGTTACTAAACACAGCTGTCTAAAAGAAATTCCAATGTAAAAAATTTGCGGAGAATAACAAGGCATAATGGCACTAATAAAAATGGCTGGTCATAAGTGCGGCAAGTGTTTCAATATTAAGAGCAACAGCTGGCGGGGAAATTTCCATCTTATCATTTAATCTCATTTATAAGCACTTCATATTTTCACAGCTGTACATTTTTTACTCATCAGTGAAAAAAAAACAGTAAACAGTCATCTGCTTGAACCGTCGAGGGTGTCACAGGGTTATTTTACTTGAGCAATTTATTGTAATCCACTTCTGGCGTGCTATGCTCGTGAAGGTTCACCAGAGCCCCGTTAACCATAACTGTCACGAACACGTTCTCTACTCTGTCCATTTCCAGCCACTCATGGTGCTGGATGAGGCATTGTACTTTTCCAGTTTTTGCTATTTTATCCATAGCTGGGAGAATAATAGATGGATTCATGCCTTTCCCATGGGCATCAGTGCGAAGTGAACACAGATTGTCTCAGCTAGAGTTCAGCTACTCATTTTGTAACATCACAACAAAAAGCTCAATACATAACCCTTAATTATTCTCTTCAATTCAATAAGATTAGAAGGCTTCCTCCCGTCTTGATAGACAATGGAACAATACTGAAGTGACCTCTCCAGTTTTTTCTACACATAAGGAGTAAATGTTTAAATTTTCAGCCCTCTAGTTTCATCGGTGTGGCCTGTAATCATGATACATACACAGCCAGAATCACTTAAAAACTGAGGAAACCTCTGTTGACAGTTTTGGTTAACGGTTTCTAATATGAAGTGTTAATTTTTTAAGGAATGGCTTAGTAGCAGTATATAAGCAGTCACTTAAAAATATAAAGCAATATTGGATCAGTTAAGTAGATTGAAGCTGGTTAGAGAAGCAATGAAATATCAGTCAGTTTAATGCAAGTGTTAGGCTTTAAGTATTTTAGCTCAAGGCGGATTGTGTTCTGCCAGGCAAAGAGTTAATGAAAAAGGCTTAATTGGACAGATAGTCTCACAGGTATGGGAAGGCCTCGAGAACCCGCTGGAGGACCAACATGCTGTAGCTAGTTCCCTTGCTTGGCGACCGAGGAGATTCCGTACTTGAGGTGGGATATTCCACCCCGTTGATGTTGGAGTCCTCCTCGTAGATGGTGGGAGGCCTGTTGTTGAATTTGTGTTGGAGGACATGGTGTTGAAACAACTTTGAAAGACTGCAGCAATAACGACAAAACATAAAAGGAAAAAAGAATTGGTTATCACAATGACAGTTGCTTGTATTAGGCTGTTACAGATGAAATGTTGTTTTATTTATACCATAGAGAATAATGCTAAAAGTGAAAGATTTACTAATGTAATTGCTTCTTTTTTTTTTCAGAATCAATGTAAATACAGATATACTAATTTGGTATTATTGGAGGTTTTTGAGCCCTTAACAGCAATGGTATATACCCAAGGAGTTCAAATTAAGACAATGCTGCTCACACTGCTGATAATGTCAACAAAGCATTTGGTGTGAACATTACTAGTGTGAACTGTTCAACATTGGTTCAATAGGTTTAGGTGTGGAAATATAGATATCATTAATAAACCTTGAGGGAGGCCCAAACCTGTTCTTAATGATGAACAATTATTGACAGCTGTGGCCAAGAACCCACAAGCAATGATTCAAGCACTTTCTGTAGACTTTAGCGATGACAATATTACGTCTTCTTTTTTTGTTGTTTATATCTTCCTTCATCTTACTATTCAAAAACAACATTTCATATGTAACAACCTTGTCAAATTACAGCAGGAGTGAGGGGAAGAATTTTAAAAGAAATAAAGAAGTATTGGTTCAGGCAACAACAAAACATGCAAACAAAAACAACAACAAAAATTGGATAAAGACAAAAAGACAGTTAAGATTCAGTTCAGTCTTGTAGTGTATTTATGTAGGAAAATGGCACACATCAAAATACATAAGAGAAATACAGTCATACATGCATGAAGACAGACACAAAATAAGGGTCCAGTTTGGCATTATACATACATTGTAAATCAGACCCCTACTTTAGAGACAATTGACAGGCTTCCACTTCCATCTCCAGAAGATATGAAGGTTATATTCATTCAAAGCGCATCAAAATACATAAGAAAAATACATTTTCTTACAAAAATACACTGAAGATTGAATCTTAAGCAAAAAGACAAACAAACATGCAAATAACAAATGAAATAGACACAGAAAAGTTTATGATACAAATCAAAATGACATTAAGCAACAGTACATAACATCTAATGATCTCATTGTCTGTTAATCCTTGTAGTATTTATTGCATTGGTTAACAAGTTTTGATTAATTAACTAATGCACGTTAACCCATTAATGGCAGAATGTGGCAAAGAGCAATAGTCATCCATTACAAGATAAAAGACCTTGTCCATTTCAAGATAATTCATCGCAAGTTAAAGAAAATAACTCAACAAACACTACTGATGATCCAAAAATTATTTCCACTTGGACCATGCTATGAAAACCTCACTAGTAGCATAATTAAAAAAAAGTTAATACCTGCTCTTAAATAAAATATTTAGGCATTTCAGACCATTTTTAAAAAAGGTTAACAAAATCATTTAAAGGCTAGATAACAATAAGAAAACATCTATCTATATACTGATACCATAGTATCTACCTTTCTACATATGTAAGGTGTGTGTCACGGGGGGAAAAGTGAGTATTACATTTTAATTTTAATTTTCCCATGTTCTACTTCTTTCCCCCTCACCAGCTGTACAGCCCCCTCCACCAGCACAGCAACCCCCAATCCCCCCCAATGTAAAAGGTGGCAAGGGGACAGGCAAAAGATTATTTTGTTAAAAAGTAAAACCGTTTATTATAATTCAGTTAAAAATCTAAATAGAAAGGCAATCTTATGTTTTATGTCTCATGGAATTGTAGATCACTTTGACTTGGTGAAACAAATTACGGATCGATTGAAAGCATACAATAGGCTACAATTACAAAATGATTAGTAATTTGATATTTAATTTCATTAATTTAATATTTAATTTTAATTATTTAATATTTGATGATGGGACCCATCATTTTTGCTAGTGTATATGACAGTGACAAGAGAGTTCATCTTCAGTAAACATTCATTCTTTCCCAACACCCAGAGCTCAAGGTGTGATTTGCATTTGAGTCTTAAGACTGGCACCAACAAATAAACTATGGTAATAAAGAAGTCTGTGAAAACCAGCAATGCAGTCTTTAGTATGCATGAGAGAAAAGAGTAAAGTGCTTGGCTTTAATTATGAACAAAGCTGAATGATGAATGAAAGTAGCCTTGAGACAGGAAGTAATAAAACTTCATTAGGCAAACAAAACTGTTCTTTTATGATTACATTCTTCAACATTAGGCATGTGTGTGTGTGCTCACACCTCTCAGGAGGTGCAGAGTGGTGTAGCGATTAATGGCACGGACAATGTAATCAGCGAACAGAGCTCAAACTCTGGTCAAGGCAGTTTATGTTCTCTTTGCACTAATGCCCTTGAGAAAGGCATGAATCCATCTCTTCTCCAAACTATGGGTAAAATGCCTTTGGAAGGCAACCAGTCTAGGAGAAGGACAATTCTGATTCCAAATCAGGGAGTGGAGCCCCCTTGAGACAGTTGGATGCCAACTGTATCTTGCTTCTCCTTCCTTTAGACAACATCAGCCAAGAGACAAATTCTGTCGATTGGGCATCCCAGGTTCTCCATATGCTTCAACCGGGTGTGTGCCATGGAGGGGTACTTCAGTGTCGTTTCATTGTCTATTGAAACGGAAGGAGGCCTTCTGTGTGCTTAGAAATAAGTACAGTACTCATTTCAGATGATGGCACAGAAGAAAAATTGGAATAGAGTGTATGATATTTGAGATTTGGCAAGTATCTACTTTTAAAATGAATGGACTTTTGTTATGCATATTAATAAAAGCACTTATAGAATCAATTTGTCAGCAAAATATTCTCTGCAATGAGTCAGTCCAATAGTAATTGTTAAGTCAGAATCAGTATTAGACTTGTTACAAAATAAGAAAGGATTATAAATTCAAGTAATGTCTTATGCTTACTTGCAAAGATTTGATTGGAGTTTATCATATAATACTAGCAATGATCACTATGAGGCAATTGATTGAATTAATTAAATACAGTTATTAAGCTCTGTAGTTATGTAGGTTTGGCGGTGACAATAATTTGTTTTGATTGGGACTTATTCCATCTTTCACAGTTTGCAATGTAAATATAGTTTAGTAATGGATATGAGTGGAAAATTAGAGTATATTATTCTTGGGAATAACATAAAGAGCAATCGAAAGAGTAATGTTAGGAATAACACAAAGAGATAAAAAAAAGATCAACATGGGTCAGAGAACAGACCAAAGTAAAAGATATCATAGATATAATTAAGAGACAAAAATGGAGATGGGCTGGACATCTAGCAAGAAGTAGGGATAACAGATGGTGCAAAAGGTTAACAGATTGGTGCCCTAGAGACAGCAAACACAGTAGAAGACCAGACATAAGATGGAGAGATGAAATAGAAAGGTTTGCAGGTAAGACCTGGCAGAGGTTAGCACGGTCAACATGGAAGTAATTGTGAAAGACATTTGTTCAGCAGTAGACTTATAATGGCTGATGATGATGATGATGATTCTTGGAATCCTGGTGCAGAGCAGTGATTAACAAACCAGTCAAGATAGACCATTCTCTAGTATAGCGAGTTTGATTCTCACAGAGTGCCCTGCTCGTGACCCTGTGCCAGACTAAGCTAAGCTTAGTAAATATCCAGAGTACATTAGTCACTGTGGTAAATCTATATAAAATCATAAAATATTTATGGAGGTCTTCAGTTTTATTTGTTTCTTTCTTAACAAATTAACAATCTTTTTGTCCTGCACTCCTTTTTACACTACTTTGAAATAGCTTATTAGTCAGGTTGAACCCCTAAAAAATAGAAGTTGTGGTTTTTGCATCCTTAGGACCTCTAATCAACAGATAACATCAAATAAGCAGTGGAAATTTTTTTATTTGCATTTTTCCAGACCAGAATTTATGATGTCATCATTTGCTGTAATTTCTCATATTTATCACAAGGTCGGGTGCATTTATGAAAAAGAAAACCCACCTTAGCCCCAAAAGAGGTTTCTGAATGGTTGTTTGTGGTATCATATGCACACAACAACATACTAGAAGTCTACCACAGTCTGACCATGGAAAGATATAATTTTCAAGATGGTATCCAAATTAGTTGGCTGCATTTATGAAAAAAAAACCTACACCCCAAAAAATCAAAAAAAATTTCTCAACGGTTTGTTGTAGTATCATGTGTGCTCAATGGCACACTAAAGGCTACTACAGTCTGATCACTGGAAAGGTATAATTTTCATACAGCAGTACACACTATATAGACAAATTCCTGGATTCACAATTTAATCACCTCTTCCTTACCCCATGGCCCACCTTTCCACAAAGTTTCATTGACATTCATAGAGAACTTTTGGAGATATAGTATGGACAGGCAGGAGCGAATACAGAAATATAGGAAGAAAAAAAAAAAAAAAAAAAAAAAATCTCAATCAGAAACAAATACCTGGATCCGCCCCAAAATTTAATCAGATCTTCCTTTATACGGTCCCCAACATTCCACAATATTTCATTAAGAACTTTTGGAGATATCGCATGGAAAGACAGAAGTGAATATATAATGTGTACTGCTGTATGAAAATGTCTATAACTCATGGAGTATATCTGTAATAAGGCCTTTGAATGGCATGTTGAAAATTATATCTTTCTGGTGATCAGACTGTGGTAGACTTCTAGTATGTTGGTGAGCATACCCGATACCACAAAAAAACGTTTAGAAACCTTTTTTTGAGGGTAAGGTGGATTTTTTTTCTTCATAAATGCACCCGACCATGTGATAAATATGAGAAATTACTGCAAATGATGATGTCATAAATTCTGGTCTGGAAAAATGCAAATAAAAAAATTGCCACCGCTTATTTTTGATGTTATCATCCGGAAATGTTGATTAGAGGTCCTAAGGATGCCAAAAATGCAAAAACCTCAACAATTAATTTTTTTAAGGGGTTGAAGCTGATTTCATACATGGGAACAGAAGGTGCAGAATGACATAATGGTTACACGGCCTGGAAAACAGATTCAGCAGACCAGGTTCAAATTCCAGCCAAAGCTGTTTACATCCACTTCGCACTAATGCCCTTGGGAAAGACATGAATTCACTTCTCTCCCCAGCTATGGGTAAATAGCAGGGCTGTTGGAGCCTTTTAGCCCTGTAAGGAAGTCCATCTAAGAGAGGATTACTCCGACAGAAAAAAATCTACAACCTGGCAGTCGACATAGCTGGTCCCAAGCCCAGATAAAAGAGGGGTCACAACTGCTGAATACATAGATCTTTGTTTTTTCTAGCAATACTTTACTTCCTATACTATTGATATAACTATATTTAAGGAAATGGGTAGCACAATAGAGAGTATAACTAAGAAACAAGCAGCACTGAAAGTTTTAATAGAACATCTAATCTGGGAGATGGTTTGTTATGTGCAAGAAAATCAATCATATTAATGTATTAGTTCTCCGAGTTTGAAATGAAAAAGGATAATTTTAGATGAAAATTATGAACACAAAAGTGTATATATATTCATAATTCTTATTAAAAGTCTCTGGTTAAGGATACAGGTAATTTTTAATATCTCATGGAATTAGTTTTTATCACTGTTACAAGATCTAATAACAAAGAGATTAGACAATGTTTTCATTATTGTCAATTCAACTGTAATGTCATGACATTTGTGAAAAACCATATGGAATTATCATAAAATATTAATGAACACAGTTTCAAATAACCTATATTAATGAACATGGTTAGCTTCGAATAACCTATATTAATGAATACGGTTAGCTTTGAATAACCTTCTTATCCATTGACATTGCTGATGTATCCAATACCAAATTTGTGTTGTTAAATAGAATAGGGCTTCTCAAAGAAGAAGTCGGGACCACTCCAGGGGTCGCAAAAATATTTGAATTCATTTTTTTTTAAAGAATAATGTAACAAGTGTTTTTTCATTTTATTATCTCTGTACAAAAATGTACTTCTGGTACTTATTGTAAAATAGCTCAATTTTATTCACTAATCTTTTAAAAATAAATTTTGTTTTTGTTACATTTTAGTAATTTATTTAAAAACGAAAAAAAATTATTTATTATCATAATAAACACTGTAAAACTTAATAGATTATAAATACATGACAATTTTTGGTAGTTATTTGTTTCTATGGTTAGTTACTATTAGATTATGGCTAAAGTTTAATTATATATAGTCTTAGTACCGATTGCTTTTATAACAGTGAGTAAGGGATTGTGAAATATTTTGTCTCATCAGAAGGGGTTGTGAAAAATTTCTCATCAAAAAGGGTCACGAATGAAAAAGGATTTGAGGAGCCCTTGAAAGAGAAAACCTAGCACAAATTTAATTAGAGTAGAAACCAACCATGACTTTCTATCTTCCCTCATTGTTTTCAGATTACTACTATGAGGTTAATATTCTATTTGCCTTTTTCAACACAAGATATTTACCATAAAGCATGAGTCAGCAAACTACAGACCAATTCCAGTCCGCCAACTTTATTGAATATGTGACGTTGCATACAAAAATTCTTTGTTTTCTTTATCTATCTTTGGTTAGCGAACAATAAAATTCAGAATCGAAAAATAGAAAAACGGTCTCATTTTTGCTGTGGCCTCAAACGAATTAATGTTTTATAGCTAAAAATGTTTTAACACTATGCATTCCTACTGTTCTATTAATATACACAAAATTTGAACCATGGTTTGACGGTATTTTGTCCCCCAAAAAAGGATTTCCTAGTTCTCATTGATTGATAGTAGATGGATGTTTATGTATGTATATACTCCTATAATGAAAAACATTAAAGTAATTAAAAAAACAAGTTGTTTCCATTGCCTTGTATGATCATTGTTTCATTTTTTTTTTTTTGGGGGGGGGGGTTAAATCGCTTTGGCCCACAAGACATAAAATCATTTCTAATCTGGCCCACCTCCCAAAAAGTTTGCCGACTTTGTAATCAATTTATAAAACTATTTATACACCATTGTCATCATTATAAGATACCTTCTTCCCCACCATTAGTTTACATGTATCACTAGATTTACAGTAAATTTACTTCTTTCCTGTCATCTACAAGATGTTTCATAAAGAACTCAACCCTAAGAATAAGAGGGTAGAATTTACACACACGTTAATTCTATGCTACAATATTAGTACTCAGAGACAATAGTATTTAGCTAGCATCATTCGAGTATCCATTTCTTTGTGTTGTCAGCTATGTTGTTTTCCAATGTAATGAAATGTTTATGTAAGGAAACAGGTACAAACCTGCATCCAAGTTAAAGGAAATCACTTTCAACAGCTATTGTAAAGTTAAAATGTATGTGTAATTAGCATTTTTTATAATTCTTTTGTAATTTGTTTCTTTAAAAAATAGTTTTTAGATACAAGTTGTCTAAAAGACGGTTCCATTCCTTTTTTGAACACCCTGTATTATTTGATTGGTTTCCTTTGAGTATATTTACTATATTGATTATCAGGTATAAATGTCTATGATGTCAAATATATTCAGTAATTATCAGTGCAAAAGCTGTTAACGACACTTTGATCTAACCATGACTAAAAGATTTACGGCTGAATTATATAACATAAAAGTTATAAAACCCTTCACAGGCTTTTATGAGTATTTCAATTGATCTTTACATTGTAAGTGTACATTGAGGTATCATCTGTCAAGTGATTTATTGGTTCTTGGTTGTTCGTCGAACAATGTCTCGCTGACACACAGTCTGCTGACAGCAGTTTCATCAGTTTATTTGTAAAGCAGGAATAACAACAAATGACTTCTTCGAAGAATGTGTCTCTTCTCTCAACAGAAAAAATTGAACTGTTCTGTCAAGAATGTTTAAGAAATCTTTCAAAAATAAAGTAGGCCTCCGAAAATTGATTTGAAGAAAATTAGTTAATTTAATGATTAATTGACTGGATTTAGAAAGAAAAATTAAAATATATTGAAAATTATGCTTGTTACAGCAAAGGTGTCTGCAGTGTTTCAAATTTGAAACGTAGATGTTATACATCTAAATTTAAATTATTTTGGTTTAGGTGTTCGATGTAAATTTAGATTTTTTTAAATGATGCTCAAATATTTTAAGATTATTTTGGCAAAATTCTGATATTTTGAATGAATTGGGTCTTTTTGGTTTGACGATCTCAAAATTTCGTTTAGCTATAAAATGGCTAACTTTGGCTATAAATTTAGATGTAAAACATTTACGTTTCAAATTTGAAACATTGCAGACACCTCTGCCATAACAAGCATAATTTTCAATATATTTTAATTGTTCCAGTCAATTAATCATTAAATTAACTAATTTTCTTCGAATCAATTTTCAGAGGCCTACTTTATTATTTAATTTTTAATTTTTCTGAATACTGTCAAATATTCTACCAGTCAACAGACTGAGTTGTGATAAAAAATTAACTCTTAAATTCATTCTATTCATTGAAGAGTTCCACAGCGGTTACTAACGGTCTATGAATTTAAGAGCTAAGATAAAGTAAAGTAGGAGTCAAAAAATAATAATGGTTTACAATGCTTCATCTAATAAAAAATAATAATAATAAAAGATAATTGCTTTACTGATACTGCTAGTACAGAAACAAAAATAAACATGGCACCAGACAGATCGGGAATGGAGAGTAGGTTTAAGGGTCAGACTTGATCAAGCCATAGAGTTCTCGTAGCTCAGGCAGTAAGAGTAGTTGGGTGTTTACCAGCTTTCCCTAGGCAAAAGGGATGTGAGTTTGAATCTCACCAGGAGCTTATTCTTTATTTCCAATCCGCACTGTTTATTCACTGCTGTAGGTCGATAGCATGAGTTAATTGGTGATAAAAAAGCAACTACAAAATTAAGATGAAGGAAAATGGTAGTAAAAATATTAATAATAATGATTCTATTGGATCATTCAGAGTTTTCAATATTTTTAAGCTAAAACTAAAATTTGTGTTTAGAATCACATCAGTAAAACAAAGAAGATGCACCAAATCATCTATTAACCCATTAACTGCGGAATGTGAAGAGTAATAGTTATCCATTGCAAGATAAAAGCCCTGACTCAGAACTGAGTTGGCATCAATCACATAATAATCAATCAATAAAACAGAAATTTTATATAGTTAGCCATAGAACTGCAATGACAGAAATTTCATTCACTGTTAATGGGTTAACAGACAAGATTATTGTAGAAGAATGGGAGTTGAAAACATCTGAGACTAAAGTAATGATTTATAAAGGTGAACATAGATAATACGTCCATTACAATCCTCCCTCATCTTTACTGTTTAATCACATTAAGTAAAACAAAATAATATTCTAAGTATTTTTATTTATAAGCTGTAAAATGCAATGCAAAGATCTTATTCAAATATATGAAATGTTAGTAACTTGAAAGTGTGTGAGCCAAAGATTGAATACATTTTATACTGTTGGATTTTACAATTACAGCCATGTATCAACTTGCATCTGGGTTATGTTCTGGTAGTATGGATGCAACTCAACCTGGGTGTAAGTTGATCATTATAGAATGAAGTGAAACTTACACACTACACAACAAGATATCATGACACATGCATATTGACCTAAACCTCTATATTGTATATACATCTTCCATGACTTTTCTAAGACAATGGAACAAATGTCATCCATTAGATTTCTTTCACTAAGTCATTAGCTCAATCCAGCAAGGTGTCTGCTCTTTTACCTTCTCCTTCTCGTCTTCTCTGACTTGCGAACTTGAAACAAACATGATCTATATATACACTGCATGATGGATATTTTTGTCATTTGCAGTAAAGCCAAAGAACTGCAATGACTGAAATTCCCGTCCGAGAGAGCCCAGTCTGCCCTGCTATTTTACCCATAGCTTGGGGAGATGAGGTGGATTACATGCCTTTCCTAAGGGCATTAGTGCAAAGTGAACACAAACTGTCTCAGCTGGAGTTTGAATTTGGTTTGCTAATTCCATTCTCTGTGCTGTTAACCGTTAGGCCACCTGCCCCACCTCTTCTATCTGACAATCTAAAAATTCCACCATAGAAAAATAGTCACAGAGTATTCTATCCATCTGTCTGTCTGTTAATTAAAAGATACAAGCAAAATGACCAATTCTAAAGCAATCATTTGCTGAAATAATTCATTTGAATTTTAAAGAATGGTCTAACAGCCACTTTCCTATTTGATAGTAATTTATACGTAAATAAGGAATTGAATACCAGGCTAGTTTATTCACTAAGCTGAAGACTGCCTGAATGGATAGAAATATGTGAATATAGTTCCCATTAGCGGCTTTCTATTAGAAGCCATGACAACAATAAATCCTGGCCCATTCCTTAGATCTTATCTAGAATAAAGGGTTGGTTCCCTTTTAACCAGTAACTCTTTTCTTCTTCTTTTCCTCCTCCAGTGACTAGCATAACTCTTTCTGTCATTTGCCTTTTCCTACACTGATTTCTTGTCTTGATTGCAATATATCTAGATTCAACTATAACCATATATTTCGATTCAATTATAACTGACTCTGTATCAAGACAAACACTGTAAGTTCATAAAAACAACAAGTGATAGAATGACCAACATAACGTCACCTAATTTTACTACTAAACTCCCTTTACAATTTAGATGGCTAACTTCCAGTATGTTTACTCTTAACCAACTCTCTTGATTTGTACGATCGCTTTAAATGTTTTACATGTTTCCCTCCCAATGTTCATTATATGTATGTACCCGATTGTTATATGCACTATTCATTAAATATCATGTTAATTTGCATGTCTGCAAATATCTGCATTTGTCTTCATCATTATTTGTTCTATATTTGATTGGATTATTTTCACTATGGTGTCACACACATGTTTTCCTACCTTGTTTAAAATGGCCGCTCAAATCACTATATTTGGATGGGCGATTTGAAATAATCAAGATGGCTAATCCAATATGTGCTGTCACAACCCTTCCTGCCAATCAGAGACCTTTCACATTATGTGACATCCACGTGTGGAACACTTTACCTCCTTGGCATTTCCTTCCTCCTTCCTTTACACATGGGACTAATAGCATTTAATACAACTACTACTGTATCTGTATCATAATTAATATTATGGCTATTTTACATATTTGTAAGACATTCCTACTTACACTTACACTCTCCCCTCATATTTATTCCAATCAATCTTACAAATTGGCAACCCCAACTTTTATTTCCTATTAATCTAACAATGGCATTAATGATAGAGAAGAGCAGACAAGACGAATTGGCTTTGTTAATGAATATTTAATGCTTAAAAGGGGTGGGAAACTTGTTTTATTCAAGCTGTGAGAGTAATGGAAAATGTTAACAGATGATTGAAATTTCACATTTATAAATAGAGACCAAACAATTTGCTGGCAAAGTGGATAGAGTCTAATTTGATGTTTAAATAATGAAAAAAAACATATTACATGTATGTAGTTCTTAATTGTACAATTGGGTGGTAGTAATAATTGCATTGGTTTTTCAAGTAAACCTTATTAAGATGTGTCAGACTCAAATGTAGGATTGGCCACCTACTTTACCAGGCAAAAAAAAAAATGAACCAAGCTTTTTTTATCAAATTTTTTTGCAATTACTCTTTCATTCTAACAATTATAGATGAAATATCCGACAATGTTATACAACAGTCCATGTGCGCAGAGTACGTTTTAGTATGGGATAGCGTTTCCCTTGTTTTTCTTCAGAAAACTGAGCTGTTTGGTCAAGCCGTCCGATAGTTGCTTATAGTGTGCTGCTTCAATGTTGTTTCATTCATCTCTAACTGCTTCTCACAGCTGGTCAGTGTTCCCAAATCTTCACCCAACCAGTTTGGCCTTAATATATTCCCATATGTTCTCTATGGTATTAAAATCATTTAAATGAGAGAAAGTGCTTGGCTCATTTTTTTGCCCAGGAGTGTAAGTCAGAATTTCCCATGCTTGGGGGATGTAAATTGAGCACCCAAAGGATTTTTTAAAATTGTTAACACTGAGAATTATAACTTGTGATAATATATAATGATTATAATCAACCTGTAGAACAATGGTTCTCAACCTGAGATGCCCAAGTGATGTTTAAGGAAATTGGGGCGGGGGTGCGAGAAGACGGCGGCAAACAAACGTTTTGTTTTTATTTCTAATGTATATAACTTTTGTTCTTTCTGTTCGGGTTGTATTAGTGCTCAATACAGATTTTAAATTTTGACATCTGATAAATTTTAACATTTTGTTATTTCCACTTTTTAATATTAAATTTTCCAACTTTGACCTTTTTAAATTTAATTTATTAGCCTTAAGATTAAGCGGTGCGAGAAAAATTTTGAAATCTCAACGGGTTGTGAGCATTGAAAAAGTTTAATAACCGCAGCAGTAGAAGAATATACAACATTCAAAACCAAGTTGTAGTTGTTCTTGAATGATTTGAAAAATCTATTTTTCTGAAAGTATGGAAGTATAATGACTTGATTTAAGCCACCGAGTCTGAAGAGTGATACGAAAGGATCAAATAAAAATCTTAATTGAAAGAACTTCAACTGAAAACAATAATCCAAACAAGATAAAAAATATTCTTATACTGATACTTTAAAGAGAAAAGGGAAAATCAAGGGAGGTTTGGAGGGGAAGGGGCCTCAATGCTCTTTAACAAATTCATATTGACTGATCAAACCCAAGAAATTTCAGCCATTAGTCAAAATTATAAGAATTTCTTTTATTCTTCGACCCTAAAAGTTGAGAAAAACATGACTTACCGTATTTGATGGCATATAAGAACCCCCTTTTTTTAGCCAAATATGGCTCTAAAGATAAACATAATCTTTGTCGTCAAGATCCACATTGGCCAAAACTTGAAGAGAAGTTTTTAAAAATTGGGTCATAAATGAAAAGAATTTCAGGAAATGCATCTTTTTCTTAATATTTCCTGCTGAAATGAGAGGGGTCTTAAACTGAAGTGCCAAAAAATTAGAGGCAGCTACCTAGTAACGTTATATCTCCTTCCTTCACCTGAATAATGGCAGTTATGCAAGGTGGCATGGAGTCTATGAGGTGCTGGAGTTGTTGCATGGGTATATCTATCCAGGCACTTTCCAGGGCTGTCCCTAACTGAGTTATTTGTTGGGTGTGGTTGCAAGGAATTTAGTAAGGTTTGCAACATGTCCCATACATGCTCAATGGGGTTTAAATCTGGCAAGCACAGGGGCCAATGGAGTAACTTGAAGCCAGCCAAATGTTCCTGGAACCAGTTTTGTGTTACCCACACACGATTGGGGATTGCATTATCTTGGTAACCACCCAACGAAGGGGAACATTGCATCAAATCACATTCATAGGGTTGCATAGTCATTGACCAGCAAGGGTAACATTATTGACACTATGGCATCAGTTACTACGCATCACCTGGGCCAGACAACATCGCCATTGGACTGTAGAAGACTGGTGACGTGTCACCTGGTCAGACGAGTCACATTTCCAGTGTTTATGGGTAGATGGTCAAGTTTGTATGTAGAGGAGACCACATGAAGCTATGTCAGCAGGGTTGTGTGCAAACTAGTGGTGGCTCTGTAATGGTGCAGGGTGTATTCTGTTGGTGTTCGCAAGGACCACTAGTGAAACTGGAGTTGTCTTGACAGGTATGACATACACAGTTCTTGTTTCAGAGCATTGTGCAAATGGTCTGAAACAAGATCTGTATATGTCATACCTGTCAAGACAACTCCAGTTTCACTAGTGGTCCTTGTGAACACCAACAGAATGCACCCCTTTATGCTCGCCATATTTCAAAGTGATGATGGTTTGATCCAATTAATTTGGGGGGAGGTTCATATTTGCTGTAGTTATTATGCAGATTCATTTTGAGCGGATAGGGACAAACAGCTACTTTGAGCATTTTATATATAAATTCATAGGCATCCACTGTCACCTTTCTGGGGGGAGGGGGGACCCACAAGGATATATTCTGGGGGGTGGTGATGTCGGTTGTCAGGTAAGGGACTAGGGAGTTCCTAAGCTGCCACAGTGAACCCTTGTTCCCCAGCCTCTACAAGGTTCCAACTTTCATACCCCCTTGCCCTCAGTGAGAAGGTACCCTGGTTGTCCCCCCCCAGCAGACATCCATGGATAAATCATATGTGAAGTTAAAGATAGAAATCTCAAGTGTTAGAAGATCCGATGATGAATTCAAAGATGAAATGTTAGATCATATATAAATCATTTCATAGGAAAAAAGAGATAAATCTTACCGGGTAGGGTCGCTATTTGCCTCAATCTCGTTAACGAGCTTAAGAACCTGCCCAGCCGGTTCATAATGTTTGGAGAGCTTCTGAAGGAGCGCAGTAGTCGTTCCATGTTTGAATAGTCCAAGTGCACGCTTCTTTAAACCATGCAACAGACAGGCCTCTACAGCAGCTGAAAGAGAAAGATTAAATACAAAGGTATAAATTAATCAGACTAACAGATAAATAAAGAATTACAAAAATACTCTCAAAGTTTCTATTTTGATATGATACAAAAAGAAAGACAATTAGGTTGAACACAACTGGAAGCATATAATTGTAAATACAATCTAATTATAGTTGAAGAAGTGTCTGAGTGTGTGTATGCACCGTGATTACTCGACAACTGGCCATTGTACAAAGTTGACATTCACCAGATATATTAGTCAGCACACAAGGAGTTTGAAGTTTTTTGAATTAGCGGTTCTCGAGAAATCTATTCAAAAACAAATTACAGATTATAGATCTTTCTTCATAGTTTCTCAAATTATCTCCCTTAACTTCTGTTCTTTAGAATTATCTAAATTGGCAACACTGAAGAGAAGTAACTGAAATACTTTGAAGCGGTAGTTTCATATGACATCTGTCTCTCATCACATAACTCAAGGACAGTTAGAGCTATGGTCACCAAATTTGCTGTGGTTACTGATAGGATGCCAGAGCATTTCTTAGCATATTAATTTTTGAAAATTCCCAAACTATTTCAAATTTTTGCAAGGGGTTCAATTTACAATGTAAGTATAATGCTAAATTGGACCCTTACTTTGTGTGTCAGGTTAGCTAAACCAAATCTTTATCTTTTTGTTCGACGATGTAAAGTAGATATCTAGCTGAAAATCCTGCCAACAGCTCGTTTTCAAAATCAAAGTGATCACCAACCAAATCACCAAAACGCTAGATGAAAACCAACCACAGAAACAGGCTGTCTTCAGAAGAAGCTACTCGACCATTCATCATCTCCATTTGGTAAATCAACTAAAAGAGAAAGCAGCCGAATACAAAATGCCACTCGCTGTAACATTTATTGACTTCAAGATGGCCTTTGACTCAGCATCAATGACTGGGATTTCCAATATCATACAACAAGGTGTAGACCTTGTATATATTAGACTTTTGCAACATATCTGCCAACACAGCAATTCTTTTATCAGGCTACATAAAGACTGAAAAAAGGGTAAGACAAGGCGATACCATCTCACCCAAAATCTTCACAGCCTGGCTTGAGGAGATTTTCCAGAACTTAGATTGGGAAAATAAAGGAATCAGAATAGATGGCAAATACCTAAGTAACCTCAGACTTGCTGACGACATCGTCCTTTTTGCTGAGGACCTTCATGATCTCCAAATAATGCTATAGACAAACTTAATGAAGAAAGCAAGAAAGTTGGTCTTCATATGCACTTCAGTAAAACAAATGCCAAGTGCAACAAACATGTTGAGGACAAAGACACAATGATCAAAATCAAAAATGCAAAGCTAAAGAAAGTGGGCCACTATATCTACCTAGGACAACGAATCTCCATGAAATCCTCAAAGGGTGAAGAATCACTCTAGGTTGGCAACATCACATGGAGAGATCAAAAGACAGCACAATATATTAGAAAACAAACAGGGGTCAGAGATATCATAAAAACCATTAGAAAACTCAAATGGCAATGGGCTAATCATATTGCAAGAATGTCAGACAACTGCTGGACATCACAACTCACAACGTGGGTCCCAGAGATAGAGAGATTGGTGAATCTTGAGGAAGGTCTATGTCCAACGACAGATGCTGAAAGGCTGAAGATGATGAATTTACCTACTTTGTACAATTTCTATAGTAGGTCTTTGGCTTCAAATTTTCCAAAGTTTGAAGGTACTTTTTCATAGATCCCACCAATAATATATAATACAAAAAAAACTAAATTTGATGACTACATGGCAACATTAACTTAAATACTAAAACGTGTCTCTTTGAAAGTTAGAATTGATTATTGCATAAACTTGGGAGTGGTAGAATAATTAGCTTTTGGGTAATTTAGATTTCACATATTGCATTGTAAATCTTGTTTCAACCTATGATATTAAAACACTTGTTATTACTTTGCAGTGTAAAAAACAAAAGGTAAGAATAGAAGAGGGTGCTTATGCTTGAATGGGAGCAAAAGGGACTTAGCCTTCAATATAACTGTCTCCCTCCCCACCCAATCTTGCAATGTAGTGAGAATGGGTGCTTATGCTTGAATGGGAGCAAAAGAAACTCAGCCATCACTATAACTGGCATTCATTCATTACTCTTCCCCCACAAGTTATAGCAATAGTAGACAACAGGAATATAGACAGATAGAAAAAGTAATCAATGATAACAATAACAGATGTATTAGTTTCATTTGCCTTTGCATGTTATTATAGTTACTATATAGACACATGCCATAGGTAATAAGATACTTTAACAAAATTATATACTTTAATAGCAGAAATATATATGCAAGTGTAATGATGATATCTTAGTTGTGAACACCATCAAGTAAATCATTAAACTAGGTATTTTAGAAAAGCAAATTACATTAGAAACAAAATTACCCGACTCGAGACCAAATGTAAGTGAAAAAAATCTCTGATCTAAGCAATTAAACTTGTGATTATCACAAAAGCATATCAACACCAAAGGGACCGATTCACTTGCAGAGAAAAAGTACATTAACCACCAAGTGTGAATTGGACATATTTATTATGTACATGAATTAAGACTGGTACCATGGAAGAATAGGAAAGAGGGAGGGAAAAAATGGTTGGAAAGGAATCAAGTAATAAGAGATGTGAATTGGTTTTCTGCCAATCTTTGGGACAAAAAAAACTATCTACACCAGAGCCAAGTGATGACCCCAAGAGACTAAAATAAAAATAAAGGATCTAATAACACTCAGCCTGATTCAATAAGCTTTTTACCTCTTGCAAAAATCTTTAGAAGATTAATCAACTCTTCTGTGCATGAGAGATCAAACCAGCATTGCTCTTGACAGTGTAGAAATATCACAGACACACGTTTTTCTAACTTCTTTAAAAACAAGAAAACTACAAATATTAAAAGATTGTATTTTTACTATTTGATTAGGCTGACAAAAATGGTTGTCTTATTAATGAAAACTAGCTGAACCTGTGGAAATTCCAAGGTTGTTTACAACCAAGATTATGTCCCTTTGCTTGTATCTTCTCATTCTCTCCCTTATCCCTTCCAATCTTTGTTGCCCATCCAGGTTTTTATCTAAATGTTATACAAAGATGGATTAGTTTCAGATTCAAAAATCTTCCTACCCTTTCAGTAAGCTATCTAACTCTCTTCCCCCCTTACCACCTCATTAAACTACCAACATTTCTTCTCCCCTCTCTCTTCCCACCCTCTTATAAAACTACCTAGCCTTTCCCTTATGTTATTACTGAAAGCATAACATTCAAAAGGAGGTAGGAACAAACAGAATAATATTATAGATCATAGATTTTAAATATCAGCTAATCCTTCAGCAGCTGGTAATGGAATTTATTGATTCAGATTTTGAATTTAAACTGAAATTCACATCAATACTTAACTGTTAGCTTTTTGCAACAAAATAAATATAGTCATTTTTTCAGATAAACTTCATAGGTTTTTGATATCATGGAAAATAAATAACAATAGGTCTAGTTAGTAACTCAATAGAAACCGTCACATGGCAGCATGCCATGTTGAGGGTGATCAATTAAATAATTGGAAAAAGGGGTGATCAATGAATAAGTTACTTCTCTCACCTTTTGTTGGATCGAATAAAAGTCCTAATTTTCAAAAGAACAAGCATAAACACTGCCAGACACAAACTAAGGAATCAATTTAGTATAAACTTGCATTGTAAATTGACCCCCCCCCACACACACACACACCTTATTCAGAAAGGGGAGGGGGTACAAAAAAAAGTTTTTTTCTAGAGATAATAGGAGTATATGCTTAAACTTTCAGCCCTGTAGCTCCATTTGTGTGGCCTATGCGTGATACATATATAGCCATCCAGAATCACTTAAAAACTGGGGAAAGCTATGTTGACAGTTTTGGTTGACAGTTTCTAACAATCAACTATTACACTGAAAGAAAAAAATGTTTGGATTGATCTAACAAAAAAAAAAAAAAAAAAAAAAAAAAAAAAAAAACACAATCCAGGAACACCCATAGTTTGTACCTGCAACAAGCATTAGCAATTGTTGGTCTCTCTTTCTCTATGTGCCTTCAGGACATGGGCTCTCCACAGCTTCCTTTTTTTTTTCTTGGCAATTCCTAATCCTTTACAACCCTTCTTTGTCATACTGGTACTCGCTCCACCATCCATTTTCTCAAACTTGTCAAGTAGGTTACCCGCTGCTTTCCTCTGCTTCTCTTGCCTTCGATGCACCCTGTGAGCATTAAGTTCTCCAAGCCTTCCTTCCTCATTATGTGTCCCCCAAAATTCCAACCGTCTCTTTCTGATTGTTAGTAAAAGGTTTCTTTGTAGTTCCTACTCTCCTTAAAACTTTCTCATTTGTCACATGCTCTGTCCAATTGTTGGTAATCTTATATAATGCCCCAGAAGAGTGTTTCAATTTCATTTTTGAAATTCAACTGACTTTAGTCAGTAGTTATCACAACATTTATTATGACATAAAAACACTTGTACTGAAAATGTGTAAAGCAAAACAAAGTAGAAGACTCATCCGTAACACCAATTGAAATGGACTAAAAACAAATGATATTGAGGGTTTTTTAAAAACTTTTTTACTAATCGACTAAAAGTAATTTTTGTAATTTTATGTACAGGTATACCTTGATTCGAGCATTCAATCCATCCAAATTTTCCCTTACTGTTCAAAACAGAACTGTCCAAGGTCTTAATATAATTAAATGTGTTCTTTTTTTCAGCTTATACTTAGTTAAATTAATTTGTACTGCAGTACCTTAACCATACTACATCAAAAACCACACTATTCAAGGAATTGCTGTATTTTTTTAAATGTTGACTATTATAACATTATGTATTGAGATGCCCAGGAAGGCATTACATGTAAATAAATAAATAAAACTTCTAAAAACCCTGGCTTATACAGAATCATTTAACTGTTGTCAAATGAATTATTTTCAATAAAATATGAGAGGACAGCAAATTACATAGCAACAAGCAGAATTAGCAATACATGCAATGGATTTAATCTAAAAGAAAAATAATTGGAATTTTTCCTTTTTTTTTAATCTCGAGTTCTATTAATCAGGAAGCTGGAATGAGAATTTGTTCTAAAGCCTAGCAACAGGATAATCTTTCAACTCTGCGTGCAGATCTTTGTTAGCATAGCAGCCTTTATCAAACATTATTTTTCTACATTGACACTAAGGGCAAGGTTTTTAATGAGAAATTCTACTTAACAGCACTGTACGGCTGCCACATGATTGATGGAATATTACAGCTCACAGATGATGTCAACAGTAAAAGGACTTTGAATATAACTAACTGAAGTGACCGTCTATGCTCCTAAGAATGGTCTCATAATTATCAAAACAAGACATCTGCTAAATCAGGATAAAAACAAAGGGTTGTAGTTTTAGAATGTTAATTGCTTTAAGTAAAAAACAGTATTAACCGAGTCTGCTCGGATAGTGTAATGGTTAACATGTCTGCAGGTCCCGGGTTCAAATCCCGGTATAAGCG
Organism: Architeuthis dux; assembly: GCA_006491835.1. Classification (NCBI taxonomy): domain Eukaryota; kingdom Metazoa; phylum Mollusca; class Cephalopoda; order Oegopsida; family Architeuthidae; genus Architeuthis; species Architeuthis dux. Next base: position 372,350 of record VCCN01000077.1, read on the forward strand.
AAGAGTGTGGAAATTAGGACAAATTTCACTGTACTCTAAGCTGTGTGATTAGGATGGAGATATCCCTTCAGTTGACTTGCATCCTGCCAAGGGGGTCTGGTCTTGAAACTTGCAAGGATCAGTAAGTTGACACATGCAAAGGAAACTGTGACTTTGTCGTCGGCTGTATAAAATCCAATGGGAGTTGTCTTTTAAGAGACAGACGCTTTACCTTTTTACCCAGTATTCACTGAGACTGCTGCAAAGGGAAGTGTGTTTGGAAATCCTGCACAACTTCTCCACAGTCCAAAGAACAAGTTCTCTCTGCTTATGAGATTGATTGACTGATTGTTTTGTTTAATGGCACATAGACCCTTGGTGGGTCATTTAGTGCCGGATTCAGTAAGGGGGGGGGGGATCCCATGTCCCCGTGACTAGAGACTTGAGGGGGGGGAGAATCCCAAATCCCTGTCACTGAGACAAATGCCACAAGGACCAGGATAAGGGGGGGGGTCCCAAAAGCTTCTCAGGACGAATCCTGAGCATGCTAATGGTGATCGCCTCCCGACCAGCTGGCCAAGATATCCTGTGCAACTTCTCCCAGGACGATACCCGAGCATGCCACAAGGACCCACAAAGGGCCGTGGTTCTCTGAACTTCAAGGCTATGGCAGTTTCGAAGAACAGATACTACACTTTGATCTTAGCTAAAAGGCTGCAAAGCTTATGAGCTGAGCAGTATTAATTGACTAACAGAAGTATAAACTCTTATTCAACAAGCATTAGCAACAATGACTTCCAAAAGACAGAAAAGAAAAAACAATGAGACATCAATAAACATTAATACAACAACATTTTAGAACATTTTATTTTAGCGTGAAAAAAAAAAGTATACGATTTGTATATACAAGCACACATTGTGACAATCATATTTACAATTTCTAGGGCCTTAAACCTTTGCGGTGGTATAATAAACATCATTATTCTTAAAATCATTTGCATCTATTGATAGTGTAGCGGTCACTTTTCACAAAGTACCAAAATAGGGTTTAGAATAGCAAACTGGTCTTGTCACTTCGACAAGGGCCAGCTCTGACCCCTATGAAGTACGCAACTAATCATTAGCTCACTTTTTGTGTGACGTCAACATGCCTATAAAGACCCTTGTCTGTTAATTCTCATCGCCTTTTCGTAGCCTGTTTTCACTACAGCGCTACCTTAGCCCGTGTCTATTTCTCTGGCACGTAAAACATCCCCCCTCTTACCTAAAATCTTTGGTCATCCTTTCTCCATTCCTTTTCACCAAAAACTAGGAATAAATGCCTCACTCATAGGCCCTTCCGAGAATGTTTAACGACCATCTATCATATAGTTTCTGGTAAAAGTCAGGTTTAGCGGAGCAACCCTTAAAAGTCTTCCTGACCAAAAACCATTTCCTTCATGCCTGGCATTTTCTCTACTTTCTGTCAGAAGCCCTCCTTTTCACCTAACACCGATTTCTTTTGTGAGAGCAGACACATTATTAAAGAGCTCTAATAGCCTACATAATTTAGTTTTTATAACTAACACTGCCGTCTCACAAAATACATTTCGGAATATGAAAAATGGCTAGAGGCAAAAGTCCCTCTTTCTTTCTTTTCTTTTCGCCATCATCTCCCCAAAAACAAATTACAATATGCATATATTTTTTTTTTTCTTTTACCCCTTTTTTCCGTACATATTATTTTTTATTAAAGATGGCCTGTTTAAACTTTAAACCCGACGCTTTTGTGTTTTTCATTTGTTCGATTTTACCGCCAAAAACCTTACGGTCTTTTGTGGTCCTTCCTCTTTTGACCCCTTGACCTTTCCTGCTGCTACTACCGGCTTCACGTGATGACCATTTTTGCCATCGCTTTCAACTGTAGAAACGGTACTCATTCTTCTACAAACCCAAGTAACATCCCCCCTGCCTCACCATTCATTACATATCCTACTTCAACTTGAATTAGTAACCCTCTTTAACATTTATTTTTTCCTTTACAATTAACCCACCTTGTAGAGACCAGCTTGCGCTCTAGAATAGCATTACATATTCCGGTAATCTATTCCAAAGTCCTACCACTCTATTGCTAAAAAAGAATTTTCTGATATTCAATCTACTTCTACCATATATGTGTGGCCTCTCAGTCCCTTGTACCTGCTTCTAGTAAAAAATACATCAGGGTTTACTACTTCTAAACCACACATAATCTTGAACATTTCTATTAAGTCTCCCCAATCTCTCCTATTTTCTAACCATGTTAATCCTAACACTTTCAGCCTATCCTCATAACTTGTACTTTTTAATTCTGGTACTAACTTAGTTGCACGTCTCTGGACTTTTTCTAAAAGATTTTTATCTCTCTCCAAGTACGGCGACCAGGCCTGGTGCACAGTACTCTAGGTGCGGACAGACATAAGTCTTATATAGTATAAGGAACGAGTCCTTGTCTATATATGAAAAAAATCTTTTCAAAACATTTACTTAAAATATAATCTTATGCAAAAGTTGATTACTCTTGCAACATGTTTTGAAAGTAAATAACCTACTGAGAAAAGATTTTCAATTTTAACCATTAGCACTCTGTAGGCAACATCGTTCGCCGAGAAAATTGTTTGTCCTGCTACTACAGGCGACTCTAAAAACAGAACAATAGTGTATTTGAATTTCATGTTGTGTTGTCATGTCAACCTCAGTCATACATGAACAGACACACAAGTTACAGGCTTTCAAAGTTACTAAGTGCACAAAATCTTGGCACCCTTGAAAAAGAATGCAGAGTGCCAAAGGTTAAGTAAAATCATCTTTATTGGTCAAAAGAAACAAGGAGTTATGAGATGAAAGACTAAAATCCTTCCATTATTCATGTTAGAAATAATATAACCTTGACTCCAAAGGTGTGGGCAACACTTCGCACTGAGTGCCTTTACTTATCAATAGTAATAAATATGAGAGCATTGTTTGTTTAGCTTCATTGATTTTAGTCTTTAGAGAGAATGACTGATGAAAATTTAAACACAACAAACCAGGTAGATTTTAAATGCTGCGTAATTTATAACAATTGTGTCAGCAATAACTACACCAAGGGTTAACGTATATTAAATTAGGTGCGGAGTGGTGTTGTTTACTGGCACGGAAAATGGAATCAGCAGATTAAGTTCAAGTTTTGGCTAAGGCTATTTGTATTCACTTTACACTAATGCCCTTAGGAAAGGCATGAATCCACTTCCCCCCACCACCAACTATGGATGACTAGCAGGGGAGTTAGGACCCTTCAGCCTTGTAAGGCAGTCCATCTAAGAGAATGTTACACTGAAAGAAAACAACCTACAGCTTGGCAGTCACCATAGCTGGTCCTAAGCATGGGTAAAAGAGGAGGAATGGGCTTGATGCTACCAACTCCACCGCGTAAAATCTACTGGTTATTGAAACCGCAAAAGGTAGAATTGGTTGTGGCACTATGCTCCACAGGGAGCCTACAGAAATAGACACATTAATTATGTAAGCCTATAAAGTAGATCCTTGTAGGACTTGATCTACATAAAACTGGAATCTAGTTTTTTTTTCTTCTTTAGTGAAAGACTTTAGCATTTTGTCTACAGTAACTGATATACAAAAATTATATCAACACGTTCACTTATTTAGAGAGCAAATCTCAGAAGTGCAAAGCTAAATTTCCATCAATATTTATAGTTGTACATAGCTACTTAACAGACAATTGAATTGATTATAATGTACAATCTGTAAGTAAATGTCAAATATATTGGCTTCTGTTTGGCATTTTATGATTTTATTAGATAAAAGAGAACTGCATTAAAGCCAAGCTGTTGCAAAGTAATTGCTTACAATAATAATGAACAAGTTTAAGTGCAGTCATTATGTGACCATTCATCATCAGCCTTTTAACGTCCGTCGTTGGATATAGACCTTCCCCAAGATTCGCCAGATCAATCTATTGCGAGCGTTAAGGCGCCAGTATCTCCTGAACCTGTCTAAATCGTCACGCCATCTTATTTTCTGCTGGCTGCCATTTCACATATAATCTCTGGGGATTCAGGTTGGGAGTCGTAATGTCCAGACATTATATTGCAACATGGCCTGCCCATTGCCATTTTGATTTCCAATGGATTCTATGATATCTCTGTTATACTGTACTGTCTTGTGATCTCTTCATGTGATGTTAAGCATAAACATAAAAATAAAATCTATCTAATCCAACTACAATTGAAGAAATCTCTGCATGCGCATGTGTGTGTGCATCGCGATTACTGGACATTGTATGAAGTTGACATTCGCCAGGTATATTAGTAACCACACACGGCAGTGCAGTGTCAAGTTATTATCAGGGATTCTTGACAAATCTAATAAAAATAAAATATTAAAAATTTTAGATCTTTCTTCATAGTTTATATAAATTATCTCTCTTGACTTCTGCTCTTTAAATTTAGATATTTTATATCTAAATTGGCAACACTGAAGAGAAGTAAGCAAAATACTTTGATGCCGTAGTTTCATACAAAGGATGGAAAATTATTTTACATGACAATTATGGCAGGCTGCTGCACACACCATAAAGTCCGGCTCCTTCCAAGCATGCACCTTAGGAATGGGCACTGCCTTAGTACTTTTAATGAGTCATAGTTTTTCGAACTTATTTTCAAAGAATCTTTATATATATACATTTGAATGTCTGTTTGTACATTTATGTGCATGCCTTCAATAAGAGAGGCAGCAAAACAGAAATATGTACCTGACAGGCATAGTTGAAAACATTAATGAGGGAGTAGGAAAAAAAGAGAGATGTGCCTCACAGGCCAGGTTGGAAACGTTGATAAGGTAGCGGGGAGAAAGCAAACCAGCTGGATTAGCCATTTTTCAACTACATCTGGCCGATTTGTTTCCAAGTGCCTGACAGGCCTGGTTGGGAATGTTAATGAGGGAGTGGTCAAAAAGCAGAAAAACTGGATTAGCTATTTTTCAACTAGATCTGGCCGATTTCTTATCAATTTAGACTTTCTTTTTTTATTGGGTCTGCTGAGAGTATTTGCATTTGGCCATTTTTGCAAGTTTTTGGCCAGAAACAGATCATGCATTTTGATTTTAGCTACAGAAAAAGAAAAGGTGAGGAAAGCATTTTTTTTTTACTGCTTTTAAGGCATTCTTGACAGTAAACAGCTGTTTTATTAGGGAACCATTCAGGAGAGTAGGTGATTCAATATCTAAAGACCACAAGCAGATACAATCAATCAGGTTAATTGCATGTGTATACATGAATGCAACTTTATTAGAAACCATCAACAAAAACTCTCAACATAGGTTTCTTCACTTTTTAAGTGATTCTGCCTGGCTGGCTATTAATGTGTTGCTGAAGGCTGAAAATATAAACATTTATTCCATTATGTCGGGGGGGGGGTCCAATGTAAGTTTATGCTAAATTGTTCCCTTAGTTTGTGTTCAGCAGCATTCACAGTTGTTTTTTTTAAAATTCATACTTTTTAGTGATCCAACAAAAGTGAAAGTAACTTATTCATTGATCACCCCTTTTTCCAATTTTTTAATTGATCACTCCGAACATGGCATGCTGGGAACCGTTCAGGAGAGTGGGAGATTGAATATCTGAAGCCCACAAGCAGATACACTCACCCAACCAAACAGGGTAATTGCTTTTGCATACTTGAATGCATTTGATATACAAGATAATTTGACAAGATAGAAAATGCATAGAACACACACCTGATGATTGTAGTTGATATGTCAAAATAACTTAAAATTATTGAAACATTGTAACACAAAGACAATTCTGGTCAAGCAGGTTTGTGCAGTAGAAATCAGTCGTAAATACAAATAAAATTGTAGCTGGGAAAGTCATAAATAGCAAGCATATCAGCAACAGTACAATACGGGTTTCATGGGTTTATCCAGAAAATTTACATAATAAACTCCCACACATCATCCTGGGTGGTTAGTCTCATACAAAAACCAGCATTCCAAGGGAAATTATGAATCACTGCCACCCATATATGCTGTGTTGAGGGTGATAAATTAAAAAGTTGGAAAAAGGGGTGATCAATGAACTTATACTTCTCTCGCCGTTTGTTGAGCTCTTTGTGTTACAATGTTTCAATAATTTTAAGTTATTTTGACATATCAACTACAATTATCAGGTGCGTCTTCTACGCATTTTCTATCTTGCCAAATCATCTTGTATCACTAAAAAAGGTCTGAATTTTCAAAAAACAAGTGGGCACAAACTATTGACCAATTTAACATAAACTTACATTGCATATTGGACCCCCCCTAAAAACCTATTTAGTGGGGGAATTTTCAAAAAACAAAAATAAATATTATCTCTATTCATTGAGGAGAGTGTGTATGTAAAATTTCAAGTTTCTACTATGAACGGCTAGGGCTGGGTGAAGTCCTGATACATAGATACATATAAATGTGAGAACACATGAATAACCTAAACCCAGCAATAAACCAGTGTTGTGTGTTGCAGTGATTAACAAGTCAAAATAACCTTTTTTGATGACAAAGGAAAATGTGTTAAGTAATTTTTAATCACTGATACCCACAACAGACCAGTTTAAACACTGTTGCTGGGTTTAATTTATTCATGTGTTCTGACATTTATATCTATCTATGTATCCGGACTTCACCCAGCCCTAATCATTCATAGTAGAAACTTGAAATTTTGCACATACACAATGAGTAGAGAAAACATTTGTTTTGCTTTTTGAAAATTCCCCCCTAAATGGTTGTTTTTTGTGTTTTGCAATGTAAGTTTATCCTAAATTGATCAATTAGTTTGTGTCCGGCAGCATTCGCATTTGTTTTTTTAAAATTCAAACATTTTTAGTTATCACTGCACAACAAAATGCGAGTGAAGGAACTTATTGCTTTTTTTCTTTAAATCATGAATTCATGGCGCAAACCATACTGGTAGCATTTTCATCAAGGTAACTTAATTTTACTACTACTGCTTAATTTATGAGGTAAAAAGAAGCATATATGGGTGGTGGTGATTTATAATTTCCCTTGGAAAGCTAGTCTCTTCTTTCATTTTAAAATTTATTTTTAGGTTTTAAAACCCAAAAGTGCATCATCTTTCCCAGTTACGAGCATAGTACAATTTTATTTTTTATTTGACATATTGGCCTTTTCAAAAAAAAAATGTTTAAAAATTAAAGAAATAAGTTTAAAAACTGAGTTAGAGGCAAAATATTTCTAGTCAAACTGTTTTTTCTTCGGCCCATTCATTAGTACTTTAAAAATGTTTGAAAACTTTCTTAAATTATTTTATTTTTGATGCCTTAAACTTGCATTGTTATTGCGACCGAGCTGTAGGCAAGGTCGCTTGTATTAGATGTATTGGTCACAGAACTGCCATATATCTCAGAAACTATTGAAGATAGAAGTATGCGGTTTTCACCATTCGATAACGTGTTTTGAAGATTCATTTAGATTTTGAAGTTTAATAACTCGAAAACTAATGAAGATATAAACGTGGAGTTTTCACCAATCAATAGTCCATTATTTTAAGATGTATTACGTATGTGGCAAGTGTAATGGTTTTTAGTTGGGGAATTGTGGTGGTTTTCTGAAGCCGGTAATCCTTGCTTATACGGATGTAAAATATGCTAGCTAAACACAATCACATTGTTTTACATCTGTATAAGCAAGGATTCCATCATTCTTAGAGTATCTTGGAAACAGATAAAGACTTTTTTGAATATTTTTGCCAAACAATAGAGCATAAAAATAAATAAGTAAAAATGATTTTTGCGAGTATTTACTAAGTACTAAAACTTAACTCTGTAATAGTGAAAAATTCTTGTTTATCTTCATTGTATAAGTGAGAGAGCATTATATCCTCACTTTTAGCGAGGATGTGTTACTAGTTTTGTATTTACATTCAAATTACAAGATAGATTGTTGATTAATTTATTCTTTTAATTATAGGTTGTCATCAAAATCTTTAGTAATTTGAGGCAGACTAATAAGAATGAAATTATTTAACACATTGTTTGCCATTTTAAGGATATTCATAACCTACTGCCACCATAAAAAAAAAACTATGCATTTTACAAAGATTATTAAACCATTAACTGCGGATGGCAACTCAGAAGTCCTGACTAACAGATAGAACTATCTTGCAATGGACAAGGGCTTTTATCTTGCAATGCATAACTATTACACTTGGCACCTTCCGCAGTTAATGGGTTAAGGATATTAAAAATGAAACTGTTTGCCTTAATTCATGGGATGATTTGAAAAAGCACACATTAAAAAAAAAAAAGAAAAATATTCTCATGGCCAAAGATGAAAAGAAAAAAAAAGACTGATTTTTATGTACAGTTACAGAGGCTTAAGAAATATACTGTATTTACTTGTGTACAATGTGAGAAATTTAATCCAAACAATAAGGATCAAAATTGTGGGATAGCATTATACTAGAGTGTAAAAAAAAATGATAACATATACTACTGATTTTTAGCTTAAAACAAGTGGGGGGGGGGTCGCATTATATTCAAGATCACATTGTACTCAAGTAAATACGGTAAGCTTGACATTAAATAACCGTTTTAATTTGAACTCAGAAGCTCTTGTAGGGTACAATAGATTAATAAAGTTGTAACCATAAAATAAATCCATTATACTCTTGAATTTTTCTATTGAATTCAATTTTTGTTTTCTACAGTGTCAAAAAGCCAATGAACAAAGCTAATAATTGTTGGTTTTATTCATAATACTTATGATCTTCTTTATGTGCCATGTCCCTTCAGGATGTGGGCGATCATGGCTCTCCACAACTCCCGTTCTTCTACGTCTTCTGGTATTCTTTTTGCCATCCACCAGCTCAAACCCTTCAAGTAGATTACTCACTGCCTACCTTTGCTTTCTATGCGCCCTGTGAGCATTAAGTTCTCCAAGCCTTCCTTCTCTCATTATATGGCCCTGTCTCTTTCTTATTGTTAGTAATAGTTTTTAATCTCCTCGTCGATAAAACCACATCGCAGCTGCTTCAATTCTTTTTTCATTTGTGACAAAACTGTCCAGCATTCATGGCCATGAAGGAGATTAAACATTACATAGCAGTTCAGCACTCCTTTCTTTGTTTTTAATGTTATTTTTCTATCTTTGAATATCTTGCTCAGTTTCTAGAAAGAGACTTTCACTATTTCTATTCTTTGGATTTCTGTATCACACTTTCCATCGTATGTTACTACACTACCCAGTTAGTTGCAAAGAACATCTTTATTGAGGCAGCAGTAGACAATATTTAATTTGCTGGAGAAATATGTTGCTCTTATGTACAATAGGATATGTAGATTGTCGAAGGTAAATGAGGCAAGGCTGCATCTCTTTGCAATCCAGAGCTTTGCAGAATATTCCATCAACACAAGCAGCTCTTCAAAAAACATGTGCTTAGAGCAGTCTACCAAGGAGGACACATATGGGGGAAAGTGCTGCAAAAGGAGACCAGACTTCAAAGCCCTGCAGACTGGGGCTGGACTGAAAAGGATGGCTCATGGAAACCAAAGTGGACAACTATTGGACAAGCTCAAGACACATGCTATGAGCTGATACATTGCAACTGCAGAAAAGCATGCAAGGGTGTGTGCAAGTGTTACAAGGCCTGTCTCCAGTGCACAGCTCTTTGCTACTGTGAAGGCAGCTGTTTCCAAAACTACATGTACATACTAAAGCATATATGTTAATTTCCTTTTGAATTTATGATATATACATAAGTGTTAGGTCTTATTTCATAGGGAAAGTAATTAAATTAACATCAGTTCTGGCACTGAACTACAATATAGTTCAAGCTTATGTTAGTTTTAATGGATATGACTAAAGATTTAATTATGTTTTATTATTTCTTTATTACAATGTTTTCATTTTTGCTTATTATTTTGTTTCTTTTTTTGCTTTTTAAAATTTAATCTATGTTTTCGTTATCTAGTGACATTACTGACTTTAAATCCATATATTTAGTTCCCGTTGATATGAACTGGGTGGCCATTTTGAAAAATCTTCAATAACAGCCCTCAGGTGGGCACTGCTGATCTGGATCCATATCTAGAAATAATCAGATGGGGTAATTACATAAATGTACCAAGTTTCAAGCTTTTAACCCAAAGTGCACAATTCAGCCCAAAATCCCTCCTAAATTGCCGCACTTAGTAGTCTTCTGTATTGTGCTTGAAGTTGACTCCCCTTTAAGTTTCCCGGTATGCTCCAAACGAGCCGATTTGGGTTTTCTGATCTTTGCATCTGATTGGCCTACAAATTGTAACTGTTGCCAACTTATTTTTTTATTTGAATTATTGCTGCTATATGTTGGTGGCTTTATCTTGGAGGGAAATTCTAGGAGCCGATTTTGGCACAAAATCAGACTTCATTTTACTACTGAATTTTATAGTTTGTTCACACATTAGACTTTACTTGGATGGTCCCACAAATATGCAATTTATTTTATCAAATGATATTACAAAGCAATGAAATCCAACATGGCTGTATTTTACTGTTAAATACAGAAACAACACAATTTTCAAGTGTGTGTGTGTACGTTTTCATTAAGAATTTGGATATTTTTAATTAAATGAATCCGAGAATCACATTTCATGTATAATAGGTTCAGAGGAACTTTGTAAATTTGCAAAACAATTTTCAGTCAGATTTAATCCTGTCATTTTTACGAATACTATGCTAGTAATTTTATAAGCAAGTATCATCCATTCTCCTAATCCATATTTCAGAAGTCTTTTGTGATTAAATATTTCTTTGTTAAATTTCTCCAATTCCCAATATTCTGCATCCTATTTAATCATTAAAACCATTCTATTTTTCAGATTTCTTTTTTGTAGGTTAGGGGGTAAAACAAAGATATTTACTAAAAGGAGAACGGCTGAACTCTGTTGTCGAGAAAAGAAGAAAGACAAGAAAGTAAAACTAAAGTGAGCGGAAGTGCTGGAGATGTAAATCGCCTGAGTTTTTTTTCAGATACAACAGTGCTTTAGATTTCCAACCCTAGGTATACTGAGCAAAACATGTATCTTACTACAGGTACCCCTTGTTATAACACAGGTGTTAGGGTCAAAGAAAACCAACTGCGTTATAACCAAGTCGATATAACCAGTTGTCAATTTAGCTATTTTGTAGCTAGATTAATGTTTTGGGGTCCACCACCCACCTATGTTATATCGCGAACCGCGCTATAACAAACTGCATTAGTAGTTATTTTAGTTTATTAAAACAGCTTCTATCTTGAAATTGGAGAATCACCAATATTGCACACATTTACAAAATCAATACTTAGCAATCTTATTTCCGGGTAGAAGATTTCAAAAAAAGAATCTTCTGACATAGGAATACCATGATTAATTGTACAAATACAAAAGAACAGACCGGTTTGGTTAGCCACTCAATAGTAACCGTCACGTGACCAATGTCTTTTGGCAGCATGCCGAGTTGGGGGTGATTAATTAAAATATTGGAAAAACAGTTAATTCTCTCACCTTTTGTTGGGCAGTGATCACTAAAGAAAATCGTGAATGATGCTGGACACAAACTAGTGATCAATTTAGCATAAGCTTATATTGCAAATTGAACCCCCACCCCACTAAAAACTTATTTGAGGGGAGGCAGATTTTCAATAAAAAAAAGGTTTTCTGGACATAATAAGGAGTAAATGTTTAAATTTTCAGCCCTCTAGCTCCATTGGTGTGGCCTGTATGCGTGAGCCAGTCAGCCAGACCAACTTGAAAACTGATAGAAACCTATGTTGACAGTTTTGGTTGACGGTTTCTAAAACTAAACCATTTTAGTCATGTTCTATGCTCTAAGATCTGGACTATAATTTAGATTTTGCAACATGTGTATGGTCTCCCCACCTAAAGTATGACTAGGATCTTACAGAGAGTGTACAGGGGATGGCTACAAAACTAGTGCCAGGGCTAGGAGATCTTCCCTACTGCCAACGGCTCTGTGTGTTAAATCTACCTACTGAGGCATTTAGAAGAAAGAGAGCAGATATTCTCGAAGCCTACAGGTTAATAACTGGAATCCATGAGATTGATCTGAACACCCGCTGTGCTAGCTGCAAGGAAAAACTTATGTTTAAACCAACACTACTAAACTCAACACATGGTCATGATCTCAAACAGTAAATACATTCTGAAAATGGACATCTCAAAAACTTCTTTCCTGCTAGAGTCAGGAAAATATGGAACATTCTAAAAAAATGAAACTGTGACAGCAGAAAATATCAATGTTTTCAAATCAAGACTTCATAAAGAATTTTCAGACAATGATATGTTCAACTACAACTTCAGCTATTGAAATATCATCAGTTTGTGAGTTGTATGTGCACACTGTGTGAGCAATGTGCATAACATTAAATATCACAGCAAAGTGTATGTTACACTGATGACTGACACCTCAATACCTACTCAAGGTAATTATTGGTGTAACTGAAGGTAATAAAAGACGGTGACAAGTCAATTGCATCCTGGACAACTGCGTCCCGGTCAAATGCGTCCCTGGACATATGCGTCCCACTAAACTGCATCCCGGTCATTTGTGTCCTACTATATGTAACTATTACTGAGTAACAAACCCCATGCTATAATTGTGGCAAATGAGGGGTACTTATAAACAACCCCGCCTCTCTGACAGGGTACAGGATTGCAACGCCTAAATATCATCTGCTTTTAAGAAGACCTTGTTTTTTTGGCATTCTTTTGGCATAGAAATTATTCATATATATTCATCACATTAAAACTATGCATTTATTTTTTGTAAAAAAAGTTAAAACTAAGTATTTACTTATTTTTTTTTACAAAAAATACATAGTTCTAATTTGATCAAAAGTCTGTTTAACCAAAACAAGGATAAAAACAACTAAAAGTTTATGCAATCAAAGTGAAATCAAACTTCTTTTTTTTTTACAAAACATAAGTAAATATGTAGATTTCTTTTGCGAAATAGGCAACTATTTAAAAACAAACAAGAATAAAACATTAATTCTGTTTTGCCGTTAGACAGCAGCGTGTTTTTTTTTTTTCAATTTATACTTTTAAACAAACAATATTTTACAAACAGTGTATTGTCGTTTCATGTTTTATTTAAACAAACAATATTTTACAATAAATGTATTAAAAATCCGATTACCCTCCGGCAGTAAGTAAATAGCGTTGATCAGAAAATAAAGAATAAACCTTAGGT
>VCCN01000077.1:386407-397857 GCA_006491835.1 Architeuthis dux
GGGAGCATTTGACCAGGACTCAGTTGTCTAGGACACAAATGTCCTGGGACGCAGTTGTAAATGCCCTAGTACCAAAAAAGACATATCCGAATATTAACTCTGTATCTCTATTTCTTATTAAAAATTAGGTTTAATTACACTTTCTTTTGGAAATATGAAAGAGGAATCAATCTATGACATAACAATGGTACCAGAAACAAATTTCATAACAATGATGTGTTGATTGATTTATTATATTTATAATTAAAAAGAACTTTGTATATAATTAATTAAAGAAAACAAAGTGATTTTTATAGTACCTCCAAGAATAGCAATGGGTTAGATTTCTGTTACTCAACTACTGTTACTACTTAATCCTTTTTCCCCCTTTTTAGGCTTCCATACTTTAATTTTAGGCAATACCAAAAAAAAAAAAATCCCTTTTTTGCTTCCAGATTCACGGAACACTTTGGAAATATAATTTAAAACCTGCCCCAGGAGAAAAATTGCTTCAACCACTTATAGGTAGTAATGAAAAATTGCTTTAAGATATATTAAAAGAAATTTTCTCTGTACAAACTAGCTTTCTCTAAAAAATACTGGGACTGATTTTTTTTTGTTTTTTAACAATTTCATGTTTACGTAAGAACTTTAATGGGAACAGTTATTTGTTTTAATTTGGACATATTGCTTTATATATCTTGTACTGAAATGCTACCAAATGGATTGAGAAGAAAAATTGACACTACACTTTTAGGATTTTGCATTGTGTTACTTGTTAATTCCTATACCAACTACTTCAGTGATGCCAAGACTGGGTTTTGTGAAAGGAAGGATATAAAAAACCACAAGCTTGTCAGTAACAAAATAAATATCAACACAGTGCCAGTATATCCAGCTTTTTATTGTACCAAGAACACAATCAGTGGATCACTCAATAAAGACAGGAGAAAAGAAGAAAGCATCTGCAAAGCATAAGAGAAATCCTACCTACTGCCTGAGTCTGCATAGATTCATGTAGTTAGATGTGCAATAAGCCAAGAGTGTTTCCTCTTTATTGGAAGTAATGTTGAAAGTCAGTGTCAGAAATAATTAAAGATAGAGTTGTGACAAATATGAATGCACACATAACAAATCCCCCCCCCCCACAAATTCGGGCAAAACTGGAGAAAATTCAGGCAATTGATATTTTGCTGCCAAGAAAGAAGTAATATTGTTTTCTGCCTAAGTTTCATGTTGTGTGATTTGTACTAACCGTGTATCATCGATTGATAAAAACCCTTTTTTTATTGTAAATAAGTACTTGTGTTTTTGATATATGTAAAATTTCGGGCAAATCAAGACCTCTGCTCCCCCCTACCCCCTACTTGCGTTTTGAATCTGTGTAAAATTTTGGGCAAATCAAAACCTCTGCTCCCCCCTACTTGCGTTTTGAATCTGTAAAATTTTGGGCGAATCAAGACCTCTGCTCCCCCCTGCCACCTACTTGTGTTTTGAATCTGTAAAATTTTGGGCAAATCAAGACCTCTGCTGCCCCCTACTTGCGTTTTGAATCTGTGTAAAATTTCGGACAAATCAAGACCTCTGCCCCCCTTAACCAAAGAGTTTCCCCATACGCGCATGTTTGTTAATATAAATGGTTAACATGTTGTAATCTATATCATCCAATTTATGTTTGTTACTGTAAAACAGCAGAAAATGGCACATCCTAGTGTGACTTTTGTTAGCACAATACCATTAAAATGCTCTAACTTAGAGAATGAAGAAATGTACAACTTAATAATAATAGTATGGGGTATGCGTACATGCTCAAACCAAACTATATTATAATGATCTGATTTCTCAAAGGAGATAACTCCAGATATATTCAATGCTTATTATAGGGTAGTTTCCCTTATTTATTTAATTGCAAATAATCATAATATAAATTCTATAATTAGGAAGTTAACTGACATCGAGCTTAATGGATGCCAAAGACTGCCTTTAAGCAAGTGATCCTAAGAGACATTTTCTCTTGGTAAATAGTAAATCAATTTAATTTTAGAATTTACTTTTTCTCTACTCTATTTACCAGCTTGAGTTTGGAATGTAAAAATTCCTACACAGCACAATGAGCAAAAGAAATACTCAATACAATTATCAGGTATTGATAATCACCTGTAATTTCCTACTCGTACTGTGCAACCCTTATGTAAGAGACCATCACATTAAAAGCTGCTCAAAGGCAATTGTTAGTGAATAAAGAACACAAAGAGATAATAATCCTAATGGATTGCCTAATACTGAGCATAGAATAGATGGAGCCATTCATTGATAGAATATGGTTTCTTTCTATTTAGACAGTCAATAATAAACATTATACAGTACATCTGGAGAATAGAGAGGAAAAAAAAAAGTTTAGCTTGTCACTGTGTGTATACCAATGGGCCATGAATGTCATAGCAGCAGCAGTCATCGTCACTGCTGACGCAAATAATATCCTTACGCCTACAACATGATGAAGATGAGGGAGACAAATCAATAAATGATGGTGGTGGTGCTGATGGCAGGAGAGAAAAAGCACACACATGTACACGTGCCTTTCTCTGTTCTGTACACAAGCAGACTAAACAATCTGTTGAAAGGGTGTTGGAAGCAATCTTTTGTTTTCTTTTTATGATACAACCAAGAATTGTGACTTTAAACTGCAAGTCATTAAAAACTACCCTATTTAATGGCATATAAAAACCCCACCCCCTATTTCATCAGACAATATTAATAAAAATGCATTTCCCTGTATTCCTCTCATTTATCAGTTTTTTTTAACTCCTTAAGTTCTGGCCAATGTGGGACCAGACAACAAAGGTTACATTTACTTTTTGAGCAGGTTTTGTTTGGTGGGGGGGGGGGTCTTACATGCTATCAAATATGGTACTTCCTTTTCTTTATTCTATAAACAAATTTTTAAAATTTAAAATTTAATTTTTTTTAAATACAAAGCAACCTTTTATAACTTATCTTACAGACTGCAAAAATTATTTTTGGGAAAATTAGATGTGCAAAAACAAATATTATCTTATCAAGTCATAAATTGGAAATTCAAATGACTTTGCAAAAAATGTCCGCCATGTTTATGTTTTAGTTTAAAAAAAAAACATTTAACTATTTTTTATTATGACAAAGCTTTTAAAATTTTTGTAACTATTTTTATGTTTTACCATGCATTTAATGATCAAAATAATCATAATTACATACAATGGAGTTGATACTTGTTCCTTTTGAGAGTGGTTTCCGACTCTCTGGTCATTCGTGGCCAGGTTGGTATAAAAAAATCATGTCTAGTTCGAAGTGGTCATCACCTCAAGCTGCACAGCCCCATTGCACTTAAAGGGGCAAGGTTCATTGCCTGAAGTGTCCTAAAGGAAGTACTGAGGGAACTAGACAATCTTTGCCTGTACCCACATGTAAAGCTCAACCGTGTGTTACATTCTGCCCTTGTGGGGAGACAGATAAATACCTATTATCCTTATTTTATATTTATTTTATCAATTGATTGAAATCAATGAAAATTTCATAATAGAAAGACGTACAAAGTGACTTCTAAAGATCACCAAATGAAACATACATCTTAGGAAGGCCAAAGAATATATAGGCCAAAATTTCATATTAAAAACAACAGATGAAGACAATAATAAAAAAAATATGAGAAATAATGAAATTACTTCATCTTACTATAATTCACCAAATGTCTATCCTCAAAGACAGCTAGAGCTATGACCACCACATTTTCTGTTGTTACTAATGGGATCCTGGAGCATGTTTAAGGTTTTAGCGAGGAGATCGATTTAAAGTATAATGCTAAACTGGCCCCTTACTTTGTGTCCATCAGGTTAGCGTTATCTTTTTGTTCAACTGTATAAAGTAGACATCTAGTTTAAAATCCCTCCGGTAGGGCAGGTTTTCAGCTAGTCTCAAAAATTCAGAAAACACAATTGTGTCAAGAGAATTATGTTCTAAAAGGTCTGTAAAGTTGTATTTTGGTGATAAAACACTGAATGAGAGGCCATGAAGTTTCAAATCTTGATGACAATTATTAGATTTCATTACCCTAACATAACTAAAAGAAAATCTATGATCAAATTCTTTTTTTTTAGTCTTGTAAAATCTGCAATACAAATGGCATAAAGTTGCATTTTTAAACAATGTTCAGTTTTACAAATTGAAAACAAAAACAGTTATGATTTTTTTTATTTAAAGCACAAAACAGAAACTATGAAACCAAGCAAAAACATTTTTTTAGTTGGAATATGCAGTTACAGTAAAAATTCAGAAAAGGGGAAAATACCAAAAACCGTATGAAAAAAAATTCTGAAGAAACTTGGTGCTTTCAATCAATAAGACCTCTGGAAAAGTGTCAGTTTTGGAAAGATTTTAATTTTAAGAGGAGAGTTCTATTTACAATGTAACTGTGATGCTAAACTGGGTACCTACTTTCTGCCACTTTTACAACCATTCCCATCAATTTATTTTTAATAAGATTGTCAGAATTATCCTCTTTTCCGAATCTTAACTGCTCTTAATTATCATTTAGATAAGTTTTATTCAAATGAATATGACACTTGAAACATCTAAGTTTTTGATCAGTCATCAAGTTGTTCATTCATTGTTTACCTCTGCCAACAAAGTTGGAAGAGGTATATGTATTCACTCGTGTCTGTCCTGTTTATCCACACAATATCTCCAAAAGTTTTCAATGAATTCCAATTAATTTTTCTGGAAGGATAGACTATGGAGTAAGAAAGAAGTGGTTAGATTTTGGAGCGGATCCAGGATTTTTGTTTTGATAGAGATATTTTTGTATTATTTTCATTTATTTGTCCATGAATATCTTCAAAAGTTCCCAATGAATTCCAATGACATTTTGTGGAAGGGTGGGCCATGGGCTAGGGATTAATTGATTAAATTTGGGGGTGGATCCAGGAATTTGTTACAGTTACCTTCCCTGCATCATTTTATAGAAGGTTGGGCCATGGGCTATGGAAGAAGTGATTAAATTCTTGGGCGGACTCAGGAATATTTGGAGTATGTCGTTGGCAGTGGTATGAGCTCTTTGAGTGCTTTCTAGTTTAAGTTTCCATGAGATTTCATTGAAATTCATTGAGAACTTTTGGAGATATTGTGCGGACAGAAAAACACAGGATAATACATACACCGCTCCAACTTTGTTGGAAGAGGTAAATTAAATGAACCATATCTTTTTTTCCTTGCCAAATGATTACCCAATAATCAAGACATAATAAAAAAGAAAAGAGGAAAAAAGCCAGTGTAACAAAAATTGTTAATTATTCAAAATAGGATGAGATGTAGTCCAGTTTAAACAATCGCACATCCTGCATGGTGAAACTGGAATTTATTACGTTGCTGGCTTGAACGGATTTTCTCTAGTCAGTCAATTAGTTGGCAATTAGAAAGTTATTCAGAAAGAAAGAGAAATTCAGAATGGGACATTATTTTTTCTCTTAACAAGCAACAGAAAATTATTTGCATCTAAACAAGATAGAAGGAAGAAGAATTAGAACGAGACAAAGAAAAAAGCTAAAAATGCTTTTTAAGTATAAAAAAAAAAAGAAGAAAAGACCGCCTAAGATTATATATAAGATTTATATATATTTTTCTTACCATTAAACAAAGAACTTATTTTGTCAATTTATTTAGATTTTATTTATTCAGTTAATTATTTATTTAGTTAATTTAACTGTCAATGAAGTTGGGAGAGAGAGGTATATGTATTGTCCATCGGTCTGTTATATTATCTCCAAAAGTTCTCAATGAATTTCAATGACCTTTTGTGGATGGGGCAAGAAAGAATTGGTTAAATTTGGGGTTGGATCCAGGAATTCTTTTTCAACTGACAGATATTTTTTTTATTTTCATACATTTATGTATACACTTATGTCTAAGAGTAGGCCATGGGCTAAGGGAGAAATTATTAAATTTTGGAGTGGATCCAGGAAATTTTCACAATTACCTTCGCTCGTAATTATTTGTGAACTGTTTTTACTGACAATGGGTTTGGCAAAAGTATGCACTCTCTGAGTGCTCTCTAGTTTAAAAAAAAAAATATTTTGAAAATATAGCATCTTAGGATAGATCAGTGCTATTCAAACTGTGTCCCATGGAAAATCCAGTGTTCCATATGACTTTTCCAGGGGTTCCGCGAAACAAAGTGACATTTTTTGCAATATACTTAATTCTTCATTACCTAAACGATTCCTTTATG
This sequence comes from Architeuthis dux, assembly GCA_006491835.1. Taxonomy (NCBI): domain Eukaryota; kingdom Metazoa; phylum Mollusca; class Cephalopoda; order Oegopsida; family Architeuthidae; genus Architeuthis; species Architeuthis dux. The sequence continues at coordinate 392,646 of VCCN01000077.1, forward strand.
CCTTTTACATGTCATTATTTTATTTCTTTAACATGAACAGTACTATTTATATAACAATAAATTAACAACATTTTAATTAAAAACATCTTGTTTATTTATGCGACTGGACGCTGTTCAGTCAATAGTCGTTCATATGTCTATTTTTCATCAGCAAGCTTCATCTTACTTTTCCATTCAAGTGTATATTTTCTATTTGGATTTATACACATTCAGATAATTCTATAAATAAAACCAAAATCCAATAGTTACATATGTAAATATATATATGTAGGAGGGAAAGTTGTTTTTTGAAGGGGTTCCCTAGAAAATGTAATTATTGAAAAGGGTTCCCTGAATAGGTAAAGTTTGAAGACCACTGGGATAGATGTATAGAAAGAAAAGTTCAAGGAACTCCACTCACCACACAAAGATGTGATACTGCTACTCTCTTCATGGACAAATTTCCTTGTAACAGCTTCTTCACTAATCTGTTTCACCTGCAACAAAATAAAAACCATTAAAATAAAATAAAGAACACAGGTCTAGTTAGTCACTCAATAGAAACCGTCACGTGACCAACATCTTTTAGCAGCATGCTGTGTTAAAAAAAAATTGGAAAAGGGGGTGATCAATGAATAAGTTACTTCTCTCACATTTTGTTGGTCAGTGATCACTAAAAAAAAAATCTGAATTTTCAAAAAACAATGCTGCTGGACACAAACTAGTGACCAACTTAGCATTGCAAATTGAACCCCCTACTAAAAACCTAATTTTCAAAAATATCCCCAAAATCTTTCTAGACATAACAAGGAGTAAATGTTTAAATTGTCATCCCTCTAGCTCCATTGCTATGGCCTGTATGTGTGATATATACATACATAGCCAGCCAGGCAGACCAACTTGAAAAGTGAAAAAGTTTTGGTGACAGTTTTGGTTGACAGTTTTGAATAAAGAGAGAAAAGTATTAATTTAAGCAAGTGTAATATCCTAATTAGTGAGATTGAAATAATTTAGATTATCAAAAATATTCAAATTAACCTATGGAAGAGATTTTATCTCGATTCATAGTATAATAAATGAGTTATTTTAATCTGTCTGAGCAACAAAGATTTTCTTTTTCAATCATTACTTTTAAAAATTTGCCCAAAAGTTTTTTTTATTTGAAACATATTAATGAAGAATTTCAAAAAACTGAATATAATAAACAAGTAGAATTGATGCTTAAAATGTGTTGGTCAGGTGACAGTTTCTATTGAGTGACTAACCAGACCTGTTAATGAAGAATACAGGTCTGGTTAGTTACTCAATAGAAATCGTCACATGACCAACATCTTTTGGCAGCATGCCATGTTGGGGGTGATCAATTAATAAATTGGAAAAAGGGGTGATCAATAAATAATTTACTTCTTTTGTTGGATCATTAAAAAGTCTGAAATTTTTAGCAAAAAAAAGAAAAATGTGAACCTAGCCACAGACAAACTAAGGGACCAATTTAGCATAAACTTACATTGCCAATTGAACCCCCCAAATAAAAACTTATGGGGGGTTCAAAAAACAAAAAAAATTTACAGCCCTCTCGCTCCATCGGTGTGGCCTGGATGCATGATACATACATAGCCAGCCAGACCAACTTAAAAACTGAATTAACCTGTGTTGACACATTTGGTTAACGGTTTCTAATAATAAACAAATAGAATTGATGTTATAAATGTGTTGCAATTGTAAGTATCAAGAGATTGTTCATTAAGTTTACATGGACAAAATCAACTCTAATGACCTGATTATTGAACTGTAACATGTTAATGAGGTTTTGAACCTTTTCTCTTCTTTCCATCAACAATCAATTAAATTTCAGCTTGACTTTATTAGCCAAGCAATAAGTGAAGAATAAACATGTCAATTATAAAATCATAAATAAACAGGTGTAGCCAGACAATCACAAAGTCCTAAATTCATTAGGAATTCTCAAAACTTTGAAGCATCTTGACATAAAGGCTTGACAGGCAGTGGCGGATTAACCATTAGGCTTAGTAGGCTTAAGCCTAGGGGCCCCGAAGAGGTTGCTCGAGAGCAAAAAAAATGGTTTAATTGAATGTACACATGAGTATTTGGGATTCTGTAATTGATTTATATAACTTTTTATATTATACATCAAGTACATTATACATAGTACAATGATCTGTTATTCTATTCAATGAACAGCAAGGCAGGGGGGAAAGGTCAGGGTGAGCCTTACTAAAGCTCAGCCTAGGGGTCTAGGTGATAGATAATCTGTCACTGTTGCCAGTGCATACACATAAGCTAATATTGTGGAACTTGAGTTACAAATCATCAAGCAAAAGCTACATTGCACACTTTGTAATTATTTTTCTATTAATCAATACAAAGCACAAAACAATTTCCATCATAGCAACTGGTAATTTGTTGCTTAGGAAATACACATTGCAAGTGGACCTGCTAAGTGAAGAGAAGATTGGTTTCAATTAATTTCCTTTTGGCCTTTCCAATATAAAACATAAACAAGCTTGTCATCATTAGCTCTTTAGGTTTTAGAAACAGTTTTAGCTATTCCTCAAGAGTGAGAATAATTTCATCCATTAATTTAATGATCTAATGCATAAACATAGTGTGAACAGAATTTGTATCATGATTAATCTCTACAATATCCATTGCACTTGCATAGATAGATAGATAGATAGACTGACAGAGATAGACAGAGAGAGATAGGTAGATAAACCAAGAGAGATAGAGCTATCATTTAGAGTATATTTTCCAATTTATTGAATGATAACTTGCATTGAAAAGTTCAACCCAAAATATTTCCAATCACCCAAGTTCATTTTTTGTTATCACATATTTAACAAGGAAATAAAAAACATGTTTAATTAAAATAATCAAGTAATACTTTCAATGTTTTTTTAAAGCATATGTATGCATGTTTATGAGTATTTGTCTGATAAAGTTTATTTAGCCTGGTGAGAAATTGAATCATAAATGTAGACAAAGAGACTTATAACCAATGGTAATCAACTTGAACAGAAAAAAAACAGTAATGATCATATGATCTGAATATTGACCATTTAAATAACTGTTAGAATAAACCAACTTTGGCACGATACATTTATAAAGCACCCACAGAGGAACAAACTATCAATGGCCTGTAAGATTTGTACACTTATTGTATTATGATGAGTAATCAAATCTAAACTGTTTCAACTCTTAATTTCATGAACCACTTGAAACCACTCAAAATCACAGTGGAACTTTTCTTTGAATAGAATAAATAAATTGGAACTCTTGTGAATAGAAAGAAATAAAAGAAATTACCTAAAGATCAAAGGGATGTGACTTTTATCAGAAGTTACTTCCTTTATAATAAAATAGAATTTTTAAATATGAATTTAAGAGTTGAATTCAAGCCATTTATACCCTGAGTAAATAGTTATTATGGATCAGGTTAAAATTTGATCACTTTAAAGTAGCCATTCAGCTGCAAATATGACTTAGTGGTATAGCAGAGGACTGTCTATTTAGGTGATGCTCATTAACACACATTGCTAAGGAAAACTAATTTCAGGGTCGAGCAAACAAGTCATCAAACCTCATATCACTGGTTCTTAACCTGGAGTGCACACCCCAAAGTGGTAAGTAAGGCAAATCTTTGTTTCCATTTTATTGATGATGTATACAACTTTTGTTCTTTCTCCTTCATGACTCGATTCAGCAAACAATACAGATTTTTAATTTTGACATCTAATAAATTTTAACATTTTGTTATTTACACTTTTTATTATTATTAACTTTGGGAATTTTGACTTTTTTAAATAGAATTTTTTAGCCTTAAGAATAAGGGGTGCGAGAAAGGTTTTGAAATCTCAAAGGGGTGTGAGCCTTGAAAAAAGGTTAAGAACCGCTGCCTTATATTTATAAATATGCAAATAACCGTAAGATATAAATATTCATAATTGCAGTGGGATGAATGTTATCACATCTGGTGTTGTTTACTATTTTCCGATCTGAGTTGACCTTTTAGAATCTATTATGCCAGACAGTTTTGCAAAAGAAAAAAATAAATACCATCAACTCATAATGAACAGTATGATTTTCTTGGTTCTCTGTCCGTAACCATGGACTCTTCCACTTTAAGGTAACAAGTTTGATGATAAAAATATCTCCTACCCACCATTTCAAACAATGGACTCTTCCACTGAAACTAGTTTTTTTAGTTTCTTTTCTCAAAATCAACAAATAGAATTCAAACATGATTTTCAAAATTTTGCTTTACGCCACTTTGTCTTATTTTTAAGACAAAAAGCGAAATAGGCGTTCAGCTTTTGTTTTGCAGCGAACCACTAAGGTGCCTCCTTAGCACAACCATGTCTCCACTGTTCTACACCAGTCTCCTGTACCTCCCACCACAACGTCTTCCAATGACTAAACCTGACATACCATCCTCACCATTTTGGGGATCTGGGAACGCTGAAAAAAGGATAGCAGGGGAAACCTGTATATCCGTGAATGTTTTTCACAGGGATTAACTAGTTATTATATATAACAAGCAGTTAATCTACAGACTTTACTGCAAAGATGACCGATACCTTATGTCACTCCACTTCCAACTGGCTAATGGGGATTTGTGGGTGATAGTTTTAAATGATTTAAATACATTCTAACAGTTATTTCTAAAGTGACAAGCCAGTTTTGATTCAGGAATCTTTACAATTCAGATCATAGCCTTTCTTTCATCAAGGCCAAAATTAAAGTCTAAGTATCTTGCTTTTTAACTAAAAGAAATAAAGAACTATTTACATTTTTATTTGCTCAGAGTGAAAAATATCAGCACACAAAAATTTGGAATATAAAATACATTAAAAGGAAAATTGTCAATTTAATCAAAATGCAAAAAAAATAACTTTAAACATTAATTTAAAACTGTGTTTAATCATATATATTTAAAATGTCATAATTAAGGAAAACTCAGTGAATATCTTTAAAGAGATACAAAGTTTTATTTTCTAGAAGAGATAGTTGAATTTTGTAATGGAAATGCTGTGCGCCCCTGCCAGCAATAGAACTCCAGTGAAAGTGAGTACTCAGGTTGAGTCGACCTATTTAGCATAGGCAGAAGGGACTGCCATAAATGCAGGTCATTCTGGCTGACTGGCTTCTGATGTGTGTGCATACCCGATGATTGATCAGTGACGGTGAGAAGCAAAGAAGAAACAACCAGAGA
>VCCN01000077.1:405379-428032 GCA_006491835.1 Architeuthis dux
GATAGGTGATCATAGGAGAATACCAGGTGCCGTAAGCAGGACAAAGCTTCGACAGGCCTGGAAAGCAAGAAGTGGGTCTTACTAACAATTGCTGTGTGTATCTAACCCTGCGACACCCTCAAGAATATAGGTGGAGAACGATGATACACACATTCTACTTTTTTCCAGTTATTTTCTAACTTGTAACAGTAAAATTATGAGGAATTGCCAGGATTACTGGTTGTTTCATAATTGAATTGTCTACCATAGGATGAGTGAACTAACCCAAACATGGTTTTGAGAAAATGAGCTCCAAAGTTTGGCGACTTTCAAAACCATATACTGACCACATTTTTGGATTGCTTTTCATAAAAATATGTATGATATCTCAGTATATTGCATAGTATATGACTATAATATTGTTGTTTTTATATGACATTACAGAAAGTTTACCAAAAATCGTGCATTAGCAACCAGCAATTTGGGCTTTGCAAGTGGTTAAAAAACGCATTGTAAACAATGGCAAAACAGAGAATATTAGAGGCAAACTGGAAACTTGCTGATTATACCACCAGATAGAGCAGGGACATTTTCGGCATGTTTGTCTCTCCTACGGTAGATGCCTCAATTGATAGTTGCATCCTGGTCACTTGAAGTTGAAGGATTTGTAGATGTCTTCTTAAACATATTATCAGAGCATGTTTCATATGCTTTGACCTTTGGCAACTCAGTGAAATTTTGAAGGAGATGTGAGGAATTCAAGTTTGCTCATAATTGTGCTTGGATTAAAAGACATGTCTGACCATCCATTGCCAGAAAATCGGTGTTGTACTCAGTGGTCTAGTGTTAAAATAAGAAGTGAGGGACTGCAGGGCTGCCTTCTCTCAGAGAAGGGGGGACTTGAAAGTTTTTTTAAAATTTAAACAATTTCAGAGACATTTTGAGGCCATATGGAATGATTATTTGGATATATACTGGCTATTTTTTTTCTTATTAGGGAATTGTTCACAGAGGATTTTAGCAGTATATAGATAGTGAGGAAATGCATTTCCTCCTCCCTCAAAAGTAAGGGAACACCATTCCCACAGCACTACACCACTGGGTGTATCTGTATTTAAATCAGTGGTTCTCAACCTTTTTTCCCCGTGCACTCGTTTCACCATATTTCAGTATGACATTCCCCCCCTTCCAAGATTGTCTGATACAAAAGGTGAATTCAAAATAATATGCATATAATATTGAAAATCTTTTATTTTTTCTATATTAGCACAAATTTGTTTACTTGGAATATTTTAATTTAAAAAAAAAAAAAAAAAAAAAAAAAATGTAATTTAAGTATACTAGCAGTGCCAAAAGTACAACATTCCAACTGTTTGAATCTGCCAATCTGTGGTCCCAATTCCCCACCCCCCCCCATAAACTCCAAAATTCCACACAAGTGGGGAATTCCCCCCTGGCTGAGAACCTCTGATTTAAATCATTTCTGTTACCTCGGTCAATATACAGCAAAGAAAACACTGAAAGAACATTATATGAATCTCTCTATTTTATAGTACAAATCTCACCTGTTTCTTGAAATAATAGGGCTTATCTACATACTGGCCATTTTAATTATAGACTTCTTTCTGGAGTGGATATTTATAGACAAAGTTTATTCTTGCTAACCTACATACATCTTGAACACAGTCAATGCATTTAGGTCTATTGATAGTATTAATATCTATGCTGGAAAAAGTACCTGTTAGAGACCAGTAGCAGTAGGAATGTGTCATTTAAAGAAAAATCACACTTATGGGATAATAACAAAATGATATATTCAAGCATAATACATAAAATTATTTATGAAAATAAGTTGTATTGTCTATAAATTTTGTTGGTTACTTTAACCAACTCCTTATTACCTTAATATCCTCTCTTATTGCAACTGCTATTATAAATCAAATCATATTCTTTAAAAAAAAAAAATTTTAAAAATAAAGACAGTCTTTTATTTCTTCCTTCATTCTATAAAATAAAGAAAGAGTTACAGCTAAAAACAAGGATCAAATGGTTTTGAAGGTTTCAATCTCTGTACTTACGAAAAGCAGCAACTACATTCCTAAGTAATGACTACTAAAGGTTACTGCAAACAAATGCAACATTTACAAACACATATTTCCTTCAAAATCAAGAACTTGATAACAAAAAAAATAATCAGAATTAATCAACTTCAAAAGTAGTCAAGATAGTAATGCTTTAATAGATAGAGTATACATTAGCAGACATTTTATCAAAACTATAATATGCATCAATCTATATACATGCGTATCAAAAGGTATTTTCAAGTGAGTAGGAGTATTGCAGAAATTGTATCAATATCATTTAATTACCTGACATAGAACATATTCTTTCATCTCCCATAGGAAGTATGGCAGCACCTTAAACCTGCTTCATTTGAAAACAGTTAGCTTTTTTTGTCCAAAAAAAAAGCAAAGCATGCTGGGAAGGTGGGAAGGAAAGGAAGTAGAGTGGAGACAAAAAGTTAGTCTATTCTATCTCAAAACTACAGCGGTAAGGTTAAGTACAAAGTTCACTTGACTGACTCCTAATGATACGTTATGATAAAGGTAGTCATTCCTTGTCACAATGCTCCCCCCCCCCGGCCTAAATTTTACAGCTAGCCCCCACCCTCTTTTTCTTATGCTGAAAGCTGAATCAGCTTGTTGACTTAGTTTGAGAAATTGTCCACTTTGGCGTCTGTTGGTCGTCATCAGGTTCCAGAAATCTTTCTTCTGGACAAATCAGCATTGAAATTGTGCCAAGTAAAACTTTTAATTGTAAAATGGTAAAGTTATTCTTTTGTCTTTCACGGCTTTCTTGTTATGACATTTCAACCGCTGTACACACTAGCCTTTCTTGGGTATTTTTAAATGTTGAACCTTGTTCTGATGGGACATGCATGTTCCTGCCAAAACAGGTCACATATGGTGTCTGTTGATGTTTCTAGAACTTCAAATCTAGCATTTCTTTTCTGACCAGTGGCTCTCATATTATTGATATCTATGCTTGCATTGATGCCCTTGGGACAAGTAGGATCCACCTCTTCTCCCCCTAGCTATGGGTAAAAGCAGGGCCTCTCTAGCCTTGGGGAGGCAATCAATCTAGAAATGAAATCAGCTCCCAACTTACTTAGAATAATAGGCCACTGACTCAAAGGCATAGTGGGGGGAGGGGGGTGAAAACGTCCCCCCTCGGGCCCCCGAAAGCTTTATAAATTATGGTTCACCTACAGCATTTCTACTGACATTATAAAATAACAATGATATATTTGTACATACATGAATCGTCTAAATAATAATTCAGACTTTTGGGGTTTTTTCACCAAATAAATGATAGTGCATGTCTAACAAATTTTCCTTTTTCATCAAATCTCACTAAATGTTGGAAGGGGTCCCTCAAGGATCCAAGCCACCCAGGGCCCCCAAATCTCTAGCTATCACTAGCTATGCCACTGTACTGACTGTTTGGTTTGGAGTTCTGGTCATAGAGTTAGGTAGTTGTATCCCTGGTACTCATTAGAAATTCACATATCCTCTATCCAGTATATAAGATGGACATTTAATTTAAATTTTAAAAACTATGAAAATATTACACTGTATCAAATGCACTGATATTATGGTCTTCAAAACTTTATATGGACAGTTATATGGCTTGGATGAGTTGCAGTGAGCAGTAGTCTTCCAAGTATCTCTGTAAACCATTCATTTTATAGTCTTGCATATATGGTAAAAAAATTAACCGATTGCATCAGAATAGAGTACCCCTATAGCTCGCAGTTAGTCTGATACATGTAAAACCTCTAGATGTTTAAATAGATATGATTGATACAAATTTAATATAACAGATTTATGTTCTGATTTCCTTCTAAAGTTCCATTAATAACAATGACTAATGTCTATCATGGTATCTTTTTTCTTAAATGACATGTAAAACAGTATTTGATTAGCATTTGGACTAGAATTTAACATTCTGAGCCAAAACATCTTGTAAGTTAATGTACCTTAGAATTCTTTCTGTTCTAGACTTGTGATCTATTATTTTACAATGGTAGACTTTTGGTTGAACCACTTCTTTTTTGAACTTTTGACTTTACCCAGTGCCTAAAACTGGTTCCATTAGGCCCCAAATAGGCTGTCTATGTGTACAAAATTCACATATGGTTTCCCCTTTGTAGGTTCACCCCGATAACAATGATCTGATTTCCATCTATTTCTATAATACTAAAAGTCTGATTCACCTAACCACATTTGGCATGCATACTCAATGAACCTAGGGGGAGGTTTTAAAGTACAATATATACAACACCACAAGGCCAACTAGTACTATTTAATAGATCATGTAAATAGTAGAAAATGTTATATTTTTAAATGCTACCACCATGCTGTTACCTAAACAAAAATCAATAACTGAAATACAGTTATAAAATCCGATGCAACAATCATTCAGTATATGATTTTTTGTTTAAATCTTTAATACTTAGATCTGCAATTTAAAGATTAATGATTATTTTTAAAGATTATTCCTCTCCCAAGACTTAAGAGTTTATTATCAATAGTGTTTAGAGAGGGGATTTCCTCTACTAAAGCAGGGGCTCGGCTTTTCCAGAATTTTCTCTTTCAAATTTGAATTGATAAACTTTTATGGAGAATAAAGTTTGACAGTCTTTTGTGATGCTGCAACATATTTTAAGATTTTGGTGCTCTTTGATACAATGCAAAAATCCAGCTTAATCTGGCACAAGGCCACAAGTGTCCATGATGGTTAATATCATAAATGTGTATATAATGCAGATGTAAGAGTAGTGATGTTTCTAGGTTACTAAATCATCAAATTCCAACCTAATATGAATAAACAAACTTTTAGATACAATGACATAATGTAATAGGAAGGATCAGTGTAGTTTTCTTTTAATACATGATATAAAAGTTAAACAATAGATTTTTATAGCAAACAAAACTATCTTTTATGAATTCTTATAAACACTTTTATAAGAGAGAGAGAGAGATTAATTCTTGCAAGGATTCCACGTTAAGTGAAGTAGGCAGGGCCTCCAAGAGGAATTTCATAAGGTAGTGCAAAGCTCCCACACACACACACACACACAGCACAAGCACCCTTGTCCTTTAGCCATCCTGTTTTCATCTGCTATACCCCTTTTAGCATGCCATTCTATATTTTCTCACTGGTAAATGATAGAGTCAAACTATTTTATCAATGGACATATATTGATGTAAAGTTTCGATACACAGCTCTAAGAAACTCTTGGGCCCCCCCTTGGCCCCAGTGCAACGCACCAGCTGCATCCCTCTGTCATAGTCCATTGAAGTAGGTGAATGCATTCAATTACAATGGAAATTCCCTATTTAGATGTACAAGCACATAATTATTAGTCATCTTTGTTTCACCAAATATTTACCAAGGTACCTTTTTCAAGATAAAATTGGGATAATTTTTTTGAGTAATTTATAATATTATTTTACAATGGTCAATTTATGGTTGAACTACTTCTTTTGAACTTTTGTCTTTACCCAGTGCATAAAACGGTTCCAGTAGGCCCCAAATAGGCTGCATAAGTATGCAAAATTCACATATGGTTTCCCTATTTTTAGGGGTTTAAGAAATTGCATAGTTTGATTGTATTATATTTTCAGATTATATTGCAGATTATTTTCTGGAGAATTTAGATTTTTTTGCCTCAATTTTGGATAAAGAAAATTAAACCAAGTTGGCGACTGTGGTTCTGTCTGAGAGTACCATAGAAGAGACAATAGGCATTTAGTAATTGTTACTAATTTCATTTAATGTTACAATTTTAATGAGATGGATGAGCTTGGCTCTTTTCAATAGGTAACTCAATTCTAGGCACAGTTTCAGAGAGACACATCTGCATATCATTCTCAATTGACAGTCATGCACAAAATTTTGCTTATGTTAAAAAAAGAAAAGAAAAAAAGAGCAATATTGACGCCATTGTAAAATAATATGTATGACAACAAAAGGTCAACTAGTTTTACATGAATTTATGAACAATCAATCTTTATCAAGTTTGCACAATCAGGAGTGGTTGTCCAGGAAATTTGCATCTCAAGGTTATCATACAGAATCAACAATGTCATATTTCAGTAAACAACCTAACATGGTAACTTTTACTACAAAAAGTATGTCATGTATAAATAAAATGGTAGAGATTGAAAACTATATGGTTGTATACTTCCCAGCCTCTCTGTGCAACTTGTCGGGAGTAATGGTTAGCAAGCTTGTCTAGCAGATCATTACCACTGAGTAGTGAGTTCAATTCTCATTGAGTGCCCATACTTGTAGTCTTATGCCAAAACTAAGCTAAGTTTAGTAAATAACTACTTCCTAGTCTATCTATAATGTCCTTATTTTATATGCTCTCTGCATGTCTGTTATACAAAAGGCTTGAACTTTAAAAGGCCGTTTTTATTCGATTTTAATTGTTGATTAAGTGAACTATTTGATTAAGAATGAGTTAATTTCTTTTTCACATGGACATGTTGAAGTCTTAAAATAAGCAATAAATATTACTCTTTATATTGAAATAGGCATAACTACTATGATTCAAAAATCAAATGAACATGTCCGCTTTCTGCTTTATTGAAAACAAGAATACTACATTTCCACTTGAAGCTGCCAATACAGTGATTCCCAAAGTGTTTGGCGAGGCTCCCCACAAGGTAAGAGAGAATGAAAGAGAGGAAAAAGTTGGGGAACCACAGAGCTAACATGAAAAGGATTTTGTGTTGTATAGTCAGATAAAAAGACTCACATAAATCTCTTTATTTTTATCCTTTTCTATTCTGAATATACTAGTGCAGAATAAATGATACAAAATTAACCAAAGTTAATGATAATCCAGGAATCTATTTTGATCCAAGCAACACTGGCTATTGTTAATGTTATCTTTATTGTTAATGTTAAAGTAAATGAACTAATCAACATAAACTTAGAAAGCTGAATGAACATACATTACTCAAATTTATTCAAAATTCTTAGCCATTGATAGAAGGCATAATCAGCTTCTTTTTGACACTTCACTGTATCTAGGTAAATATCATCTGTTTTAACCACTCGAGACTGGGATATTCTTGTGTGATGTCATATTGACAAAATATCTCATCAGTCACTCCAGGACAATCACTGCTTTCATTGCCTCCATCACTATCAGCAAATTGTCTTGAATCACTATCCGATTCACTGCCAGAGTAAGGAGGAGACCCAGAACAAAGAAATTTCTCATGAGATATCTTGTCAGCCACTCCAGACCAATCATTGCTTTCACTGCCTTTATCATTAATCTAAGTTTTTAATCACTATTTACAGCCAGAGTGAGAAAATCGAAGACAAAGAAATTTCTCTCGGGATATCTTGTCAGCTGCTCCCACGTGGTTAAAGAGAAAAATGTAAATATTACCCAAGACCCACCCACAACCAATGTTCCCTCTAATTCTTTTCATGGCTAGCACAAGACCAAAAAGCCTGTGAGCAACTGGAGAAGTGGAGTGTACAGAAAATATTTTTACTTTTGAGACGATCATTGTTAATGAAACAAAGGTCCCTTACTTATAACAAAAAGTGTATAATAAAAGAAATGGTTTATTTGGTGTATTGATTTTTCTTTATACATTATTATCTAATCCAATACTTTTTCTTTATTTATACACATCATAATCTTTTCATAAATCTGCAATTAAATGATGCTACTTAGAGAAAGAGCAATATGACGATTGCTTTTTCAGACACAGTTTTGTTATTGAACCCTTTTTTCTTTATTTGAAACTTTCAAAATTCATGCACAGCATTAAAATTTCCCATTTGATACAAATTATGTCAAGTTTAATAGGTTTGCAGCTTTAACAAACACACAAATGAGACAAGGATAGAGTCTTTGATTGTATTTATAAAATTCCTATTTAAAAAAGAAAATTACAGCTATTTGGAAAAGTTATTTAAATAATAAAGCAGGAAAAATAAAGTTAGTGAATCATATTTAATATCTGAACATCAAGGTACATATCAGCAGGTTTTGCCCCGATAATAAATGCACAAACTGAGATTGGAATTAAGGTATAAGACTGGAATAAGCGTTTAGAAATAAGTACATCAAATCACTACAGATTGACAGTCTGTTTCATTGCTATATGCAATTTATCAAGCGAATGGGGTGAAAACCAAATAATTTTTTAAAATATTATTTTTTCACATCATATTTAGTTCATATTCTCTCATAATATTTATTATTTATCATTTTCAGCCCTTTTATATTTATTATTTTATCTATGTTTTTGCCAACATTTATTAATTTTTAGAATTTGTTTTTATTAAAGTATTAATTATGTTTATTTGTTCAAGTAAAAAATATTAAATATATTTATTAAATGAAATAGACGTGGCTATTGTTGTTATTAAAAAAAGAAATGTCTTGGTTTGTTTTCAAATCTGTGTCATGCGTGGATATTTTTGTATACATTCGACTTCCTGTGTATTTCTGGCCATGGGTTGCGTTTGCTTGTATGCAAGATATTTACATCTAAATCTATGTATAAATTTATGTTGTGTGTATGTAAGACATGGATTAAACATATTCTATATAGTGGTTATTCTGGTATAAATTTATATTTAAATTTTTAATAGACATTTGGAGAAGGTCTATGAATATATATATATAGCTCACTTTTAAGATCATTTTCCACCTGAAGATTCACTAATAAGTGAGAAACAAATTAGTGGATATACCATAATATATATATATAAAATGGTGATTTGAAAGTAAATAACAGAATTTAGGTCATCTATTAATATATTAAGACCAGAACGCATCTAAATGAAGCATAAACTTGTCCGACTTGTGATGATGGAGATAATGCTTTTTTTGTACTAAATTAAATGTCTGTTAATCTAAGTAAAAAGTTAATATAAATCAAAGTTAGTAATATAGTAAAGAACAATTTAAAATAAATCTGCAACTCCGGCTTTATACAGATAGGCAAGAAATAACCCTGAATAACTGATAAGAAATTAGCCAAATCAAGAAGACAGGTTCTATCCTTAATGCCTGCTATTGAAGTAATGACCTTAAAGAAAGGCAGGACTTGTTTCTTTGCTTTATCAGAATGAACGATAGGTAAGGGAAAGTGTGAACAACATTGTTCCAATCTGGTTCATTTCACAAGCAACTCCACAATATTCAATGTCTGAATCCACCCACTTAATAGTGGGTGGATTCAGACATCTTAAGAGTCTATTAGAATTTTATTGTCTTTCCTTCTAAAAAGCTTTATTCACCCCATATTCAACCAATGAAGCCGTCTTTCTCAGTGAATGGATGTCCCTTTTAAGGACTGGACAATTTCACCCAGCCCCCTTTGTCAATTTAGGCCGCAAATTGACCGTCTTCTTCAAACCCTCTCAAATCGTTCACTTCACTCTCTTGCCACAACTTTCTATCTTCTGTCCTAATTAAATATTGGATAAAATATGATTCATGTTGTTTGTCTGTTCATTCAGGCTTTTTTTAACATATATACAAAATTCCTACAAGTCCTCAGTGACTAACACCAGAGTAATACTGATTTTACATGTACGGACCACTGGTATTAGTATTTTTGATATGATTTTTCACATAGATGAATGAGTGATAAGCTTTGCTGACTAGGAACCTGGAATAGGATTGCTTAACCACAGTAATATAACTAAGTAAAGACTAGAAAGCATATATATCTGCCAATGTCATTGTCACTAAAAACTGGATGAAAATCAGTTCATATATAGCTACGATGCAGTCTTAAACCTTGCTCTGGAAACTTCTGCGATGACACTGGTGCCAAGCTGTATTGACTCTTGCCCTTAGACAACATCAGTGAGTGAAGAGGAGAGACTTGCTGCATGAGCAACCGCCTGTCCTCCATACAACCTTGCCCAGGCCTGCACCCTGGAGTGACTGAAAACAAAACTTTCGAGGTGTGGATCCATAGTCTCGTGAAACTGACAGACACCACCGACCAACTGACAAACAAACAAGTTATTCTTGTCTTGAAATATTGGCAATTGATTGTGCTAAAGAAAGGTTATTTAGAGTACCAACGTCACATATTGGCTACTAAGCACAGGTAGAGTAAAGTTACTGCTCTGAACATCTATTGTAAAATATAGTCTAGACTAGTTTACCCTTGCCATCAAAGAATGATGCATTCTACTTATAAAATATCAAAAATATTATGCTGCGCAGCATTTTCTTGTTTATGTTCAATATTTCCTGAATATTAAACTAAACTAAAAAGTAAAGATACATAAAAAAAAACTTTGGAAGAGTCCAATATAAAGAAATTAAAAATTTTTTAAAATTGAAATTCTGTAATTAAAAAATCTACTAAAAATAAAAGTGTTGAAAGACCTCAAAAAAAGTTTCACTAATGACCGGAAGTCACTTGATTGGCAAGTTACGGCCATCTGTAAAACAATATTATCCAATTAAAAATAACAACAAAAAAAAAAACGAACAAAAATGAAAAATTATGCGGCAGTAATTTTTTAAAAAAATTATTTAAAAAAATAATTTACAATTGCTTTGTTATGAATGCCACAAGATTCCGGCGATAAAATTAAATTTTATACAATTTTGACATTTCTTTTCATAAGGTGTCGATTTCTAGTAAGTATGTCAGCAAAGTCTGTGAGTATGCTTATCGGTTTCTCAGATAAAATATTTTGCTCCAAAAACTTTACAAATAACGTTCAATTCACCATTGAATAATTTATGGCATTTTATTTATCAAGTTAAACATAAAATTCTATTTTTACTACGTCATCATATGGTGAAAGTCATAGGCTTCATTCTCAGTTATGCAGATTAATTTCACTGTGGATAAGAAAAACTAGTTTCAAACTGGGTAGTTATTCTTGTTTGAGTAAAAATGTATAAACAAATGATATAAATCATTCTATATTAATTACTAAAAAGAAGAAGACGAAAATCTAATTTTTTATTTGGAGGATTGTCTTTTGATCGTGTAAAGATGGTGAGAGATAGTGAATAAAGTAGACATTTAAACTTAAGTATGATAAATGTTATAGATACACTAGTTCAGTGCACATGTCTAAAAACCTGCCTCACAGCAGGCTGTGAAAAAGCCGCTACGAGGCACAACTGCTCAAAACAACAAGTGAAATATTTATTGTTGAAAATGGACCAATTCTTGTCAGAGCTGACTCCCTAATTAAGAAAGCATTAGATGCTTATTTCAGGGACCACAATAAGCAGCAGGGTGGAAAGTGGCATTTCACGGTTAGCGGGGAGATAAGAATGCACACAAGATAGCAAAGTGATAAGAAGGATGACGAATGAGAGATCAAAACTATCTTTTATGGATAAATAAACATTGAAAGCAAAAAGTCTCATTTAGTTCTTTATTGGTTGATTGATTAGAAATTTCAGTTAAAAACAATGCGCACAATGTGCCATTAACACAATTTTAGGATAAGCATTTGGGAGGCACATTTGGTCAGAATTCTGCATTACAAGGCAAAAAATCACTTTATCACACCCTGCCTCATAGCTCATAGCTTTGACTCAAACCAACTATATTTATCATCACATAACTAATTTTAAAATCTCTTTGGTATCAAAATTACAACCTCCACCATCAAAGAAACAAAAAAAAGGTTTTTGAATGCAGGCTCATGGTAGCAGAATTTATTTAATTAGTTACTAAACAGGGATCGTAAATCACTTAAATACTTGACACATTACAAGAAGTTTTAAATTGGGTCCAGTAATCAACAGATTTTCTGTCTTTAGAAGCTGGCTGCCAATTTTGGATTGTCTAGGCAGCGAGTCTCAAACTGTGCCACTGCACAATAGTGTGCTGCAACTATCTCCCAAGTGTGCCTTGAAATGTTTTGCAAATATGTATTTCAAGCCTTGAACGTGTCCAGTACAGGTATTATGTCTGTCCCAATTCCACCACAGTGTTGCCAATCTAGTAGTTTTACCACTAGATTTTGTGGGATCTCAACCTTTTTAGCAACAGATGAAAGATTGATTGAATGATTTGTTTAGTGGCATATCAACACTTGATGGGTCACTTAATGCTGAAATCAATTTAAAATTCCGAAAGTTTGAGTTTTGTTTTTTTAACTAGAGTCTTGCTACTTTCGTGAAAGAACAGGTGACGCCTGTTTGGAAGGGTCTTACCCCTCTGCAGGAGATGCAGTTGGCATATTCTAGGCCCCAGCCGACAGGGCCACAACAGATGAAAGGAAAAAGGGGGATGAATATGCACATCAGTATGCTGATATATAAGTTTAATTCATTGACTACTGAAATGTTTTCGTCTAATTCATTTCATTTTTACAGTATGTCAACTTACAGTACACTCCTTCATTACTACTTCAAAGCTAATCTAATTATGGACTAATATATACCAATGTATATTCATATTTTAATGGAGTAAAGAATTGGTGTGCCGCCTAAATCAAACATATGTATTAGTGATAATTATAATGACACTTATTAGTGAGAGCCTATATTTGCCCGGAGTCGGTGTGAGCGACTACTAAACGAGCGTCCCAAATCGTAAATGTGAATAAAGAAACGAACTTCGTGCGGGGATCGAACCCGCGTCCACCTTGGAAGCCACCTATACGCGGTGCTGTTCTACCACTGAACTAACGAAGATCACATGATAGACAGGAGTCTTTTATCCTACACTTGGTTGGCCTCTCCATTCACACGTTCCGATTTTAAGGCACGAATATAGTGCGGCTATAGGTGGCTTCCAAGGTGGACGCGGGTTCGATCCCTGCACGAAGTTCGTTTCTTTATTCACATTTACGATTTGGGACGCTCGTTTAGTAGTCGCTCACACCGACTCCGGGCAAATATAGGCTCTCACTAATAAGTGTCATTATAATTATCATATTCTGTCGATTGGATATACAATTATCCATAATTTGATTTCATATGTATTAGTGTGCGTTATACAATAAAGTTTGAGAACCACTGGGTCTAGAGACATTCTGTGATATTAGTAAAGTACTTGATATCAAGCTGTTTCAGGTGTCAAATCTAAGGGAACAAATTACAGACTGATATAGGAGAGACTCTTCAAATATAGCAACTGAACACTTTGAAGCAACAGAGTTAATTGGCATAAATACTGTCATATGTTGCCAATCAGGCAGAGTTAAAGCAAATCTCTCAGAGGAAAATTTCAAGGCTGAAAAACTTACTAGCAATAGCAATATACACACTATGTAAGAGGAGTGCATGTCAATTATGATCGTTATTTATATGAGACTTTTTCAGTTTCCATGTCTTTTGATGTTGGATGACACAGTAGTCCACCACGTTTTCCTGTCCATTGCTGTTCTTGCTGCACATTCATACTGCAATCCGGTCCATTCTTTGATGTTGTTATACCAGTTATACTCTGTTTCTCTTTCTGTCAATATATCCTTCTAGTGATGTTCTGTAGATGTTATTTAGTTTTATTAGATGTCCAAAATATCTTAGTTTTCTTTCCCTGAAGATGTTGATCATTTCTTTTTTTCATTCCATTCTTTGTAGCACTTCCTTGTCAGAAAACGCATCAAAAACGCAAAAGTGTGTTTGGGTTGGACTTGATTTTCCACCAACTAAAAGGCAGAAGGGTGTCATTGTACATCTGGAAGACATTCACACCTCTAAGCTTTGTGTCAAGCCAAATTGGGTGTCAGTGAACCAAGATCTGTCTATCTGAGAAGACATACTGTTGACCACTCGATCTGCAAGATATTTGCCATTTTTAGCTGTGTTGGGAGCTCTATAACTCTGCTTCCGAATGCTGAAGAGAAATCCCATGCCTTGGCCCAGCTGGAGAAAGAAGTTTCTATGATTCTTTGGGAATACTAGGTGCTGTAAGCAGAACAAAGCTTCAACAGGCCTGATAAGCCAGAAGTGGGACTTACTAACAATTTCCCATGTGTACCTAACCCTGCGACACCCTCAATGAGAGAATAAATGGAAGATGATACATACATACAACCTCCTTAAATCATTGTACCTGTACAAAACTTTATTAAGGTGCAAATTTAGAATAAATTAGAGTAACAGCTGAGATAATGAAGTTGTTGTTGGCAAACCAAGTTTGAGTTTCAGTCGAGACTGCTTACGTTCACTTTGCACTAATTCCCTTGGGAAAGCATGAATCCATTTCTCCCCTCCACCCCAAAATAGGTGAATAGCAGGGTAGTTGAAGCCCTTTAGCCCTGTCCATCTTGGATATGGGGCTAGCAATTCCATCCCGTAAAACCTACTTGCCACTGAAACCACAATGCGACCCTATGCTCCACAAGGAATCTATGCGGGAGAAAAATGTAAAGCCATATATGGTCGATGGGTGTAAACCAGGGATAGGGAACCTTTTCATGTTTAAAGGCCACATTAAAATGTATTGTCTTCTAATAAGCCGCACTCAAGTTTTTAGTATGTTTACAGCAAAATCTTAAGTTCTAAACATTTGGTTAATAACCTATGTCCTAATTTAATTAGTATATACTACTTAAAAGAAATGAAAAACTTTACTAAGCTTTTAATGACTTTTTTGAGATTGCTTTTTGTGAGAAAGCATTGGGATATCAGGTTCTAAAGTAGATGTGCTCAATTCTTTTTTTTTTGTTTACATTATATTTTAGATTTTTCAGGCTTCCTCAGATATATTGCACCCCCAGAGCTCCGGCGCACCCCCCTCACCAGAGTTGCAGGGTCTGCGGCTACCACACAACACCGCTCTACGAGGAAATAGATTCTCAATAAGTTATGGAAAACAAGAAACCATTCATTGCGCATCTTCCGAGATGAGGATATTCAACTGCAGTTTTCCAGATTTCAATTGAATCTTTCTTGCTATCAAGAATAGATTTCAAAATGTTATCTTCAGAGAGCTCGATCAACTCTATTTGCAACTCTTCTGGTGCCTCAGGTACATCAACTACATGGGGTTGAAAAGCTGATTTCAGAATAGTATCCTGCTTTTTAAAATCTGGGAATCTATCATTGTATTCTTTGATTAATGTGTCAATAAGTGATTTGTATTCCTCAAAAAATTCATTGGAATACTCTTCATCTTCCTTAATTACTTTTCTTACCCCAGGGAAGTGTTCTTCAGAAAGTTTCAACTGAGCAAGAAAGGATCTAAAAAATGTTAAGATCTTTCTAAATGCCTGAATTATTTGCTACGTGTCATATATAGATTTACACTTACCTTGCAAAGAAATATTCAAGCCATTTTGCTTTGTTATTACATTATATAAACGTGACATTTCTTTAGGAATCCTTGCGAGAGAATATGTTAATTCCTTTCTTGAAAAAACTTTATTTGTTCTTATAAAAGATAAATCTTTTACTAATACCTGTCTTTGCAATAATCAGCACACTTTGGAATGATGGGGCAAATCAACACTAATCATTTCATCATGAGCATTTGTCGAAATTGCCGATTTCGCATTTGCTCGAATATAGTTCACACTACGAATAACTTTCTCTAAAAATTCAGTTAAAATAGTTGATTTGACACAGATTTTGCTGGATGCAAAATCAGGGCATTTGGATCAGAAAGTTCTTTTTTTAAGAAATGCAATAAATCCTTGCTTTCCTGTCAGATAGTGCACCATTAGTACACATACTCACAAAGTTAGAAAGATTTAGTCCAACTTAACGACATATCTTTAAAATTATTAAAAATATCAATTCTCTTTTAGTGTTCCCAAAGAAACTAACTCTTCATATAAATGAAAATCCTTTGTTATGACACAAACAAAATATAATACTTGGGCTGTGTCAGTAGAATCAGTTACTGAATAATATAAAGTTTCCTTTTGAATTATCTTGTTAAGTTGGTCTTTTAGGTTGAGAGCTAATTCATGCTGCCGATCAGCATTTGTTCTTCTTGAAAAAGGTATTTCTTTATATTTGTTAACCATATCAGGATCTAACCATTGTACAACTACAATTATTCTTTTATGATTTCTGCATCATTAAATGGCTTTCCAAGTAAATAGGCTACTATATAACTTGCTCCAGTAGTAGTGTTTCCTTGATCTATTACTGATTTAAAGTCGTCTTTGCTTTTGCTTCCCATCTTTAAACTTCTGCAATGCAATCTTTCGATGCTCACCTCCTATTTTAGCATATTTATTTTCCTTATGAGCTGCATAATGCTGATGTACATTGAAATTGCTGTATCAGAGAGCAAACAAATCATTTTTATCTCTATCAAAAATAAGATAATATTGCAATTCCCACTCATCATTAAAAGCTCCATTTTATTCCTTTAGTCCTTTGTCTTCTTAGACATGATTGAGATGAAAATACAAAAAATAAATCAAATAGTAAACACCAATCGATTGAAACACAAACATGTGCGACATGCCTGGAAGCAGATTAGGTACTAACTGATAATGATTTTACTTGGTACACAATTTTATTCCAATGTAAATTTATACATAAAACATTGAATTTTTCCTTTATAATAATTGCTATTGTTGTGAATTATTAATTTTTATAAAAGAAATTCAGAATTTCTTTGACAAGGCTACATGTGATGGTCTAGAAGGTTGCAGGTTCCCCATCCCTGGTGTAGACACTCCTAGTTTTTGTCATTTGTGTCCTCTCAAAACTAAAAGAATTTGAGTAAGAATTCTTATTTTGTGAAATTCTTATAAGTTCACAGGGGTCGGCAAACCTTTTTGGAGGCAAGCCAGATAAGAAATGATTTTATGTCTTGCGGGCCAACGCAAATAAAAAAATTCTTTTAAAAATTTTTTTTAAAAAATCAAACAATGATCATACACACTTATATTTTAAAACAATTTTGATGTTTGTTTGTTTTTGATATAGGAGTATATACCTATATAAACTTCCATGTACTATCAATGAGAACTATGAAATTCTTTGGGGACAAAATATTGTTTAATAGCGATTCAAAATCTGTGTATATAAAAAAAAAAAAAAAAAAAAAAAAAAAACAGCAGAAAAAAAAACGAGACGTGTTAAAACATTTTTAGTAATAAAACATTGATTTATTTAAGGCCACTGGAAAAAAGAGACTTTTGTTTTATTTTTCGATTCTGAATTTTATTGTTCTCTAATCAAAGATAGATATGGAAAACAAAGAATTTTCGTATGCAACATCAAATATTCAATGAAACCAGCTGGCCGAATGAAATGAAACCGCAGCCGGATTTGGCCCGCAGACCGTAGTTTGCTGACCCCAGAGTTAGGAAAGGGCATATCAAATTAACACATTTTACATTGCTCAATTTCTTAAGAGTAAAAGAGAAGAAAATAAGATTTACTGTGGTCTGTAAGTTAAAAGACATGCTTTCAACAAAGCCTGACAGACAAAACATTACTCCTTGTCTAAATAATGATGTTTAATTGTAGGCTAGAAGTACTAATGGTCACCAAATTTGTGCAAATACTTATGTTTATTTTCACACCTGTAAGTAAACATGCTTACTGTAAAAGGCCTTTGTGTCAGGTGTAGACTATTGACTTGGCACTGATATAGGTTAAAACAATACTTATATCCAATATACTTTCATCAATAGGAAGGAAAACAACAAAATTGAAATCAAATCAACTGATTTTAAATATCAGTTTTTGTAACTGACATATGAACATTGATTTAGGTAAATTACATCATATAGATATTTTCTTTCATATGTCTACACTGTGAGCACATTTTTAAAATATACAAAAGCATATTGATCCTAAGTTTGGAAAGACTTTTACAAGTTAAACAGGAACCAAAACTAACCAGAGCTTCATTAATATATTTATAACTTGACAACACGTGAAGGGTTAGGGATGTATCAGATATTAAGCTGATAAGAACAGATACTACACTTTGATCTTAGCCAAAAGGCCAAGAAGCCACAGTCTACTGAAACCACTGATAGGGCCCAGTAGACCACACACTACAGAGGCACTGAAAAGAAGTTCAACTGAATCATTCTCTGAGAGGAAGTTGTAAGCTTACTAGCGGCATCCATTCAATTATGAAAGTTGCTATGTTGAGTTAATATGCTGACAGGATGACACTTTGAAAGTACCAAGTGCCATAAGTAAAACCAATCTTTTTTCTTTCTTTTTTGTTCATAATTTTTCTGGACTGGATGAAGAAAAGTTTTTAAAAAACTTTGAGATTATTAATTTCGATCTCACTCTTAATTTTAAAATTGTCAAAAAAGGTCCATGCAAAGTTAAAGCTGTGATCTTCCCTAAAAACACATTGTATTTGTTTATCTTGGGAAGACTGACATTTCAATGACGTCATCTGGTGTCGAAGCAAAATGTGTCCATTTCATTTCTGTCAATTTCAGTATGCTTGATACATAGATTATCTGATTTTTTTTTTAAATGCATGCTGATTTGGGGGTCTAATTGTTGAAGAAGTAATCAGACATCTAAATAGAATAAATCCGAAAGCAGAGCATTCCTATAAAAACCTTTCATAAGCTGAAATGGTGTAAATTGAAGAAGCAATAACCATTAATTTATATGGGAACATCTTTTGAGTATTTCCAGACCCCAAAAATGGTGACGATGGAATGTTAAGCTGAGTTGTCGGAGGTACTGGCTCTATAATGGCTCGCTGTAAAACAAACGCTGAATGCTATTTTTAAAGGTGTAAAGCAAACTTTCGAAAAGCAGGGAATACCTGTATTCAGTTGATGATTAAATTTCAAGAAACAACAGCTAGAAATATCCAACACAGTTCTAAGAACATTTAAATTCTAAATAGTGGCTATCAACCATTCATAAAATGCTTAGTCACATAACAGTGACTAACAGCCCTAAGTAAACTATCTTCAAGACTATAATATCACTGGAGAAAAATAAATTCTAAGTTTTCATTAGTTAAAAATCTTATGAATCAATCAGCACAACTGTAGATATGGTAAAGTGTCCATCTCTTAAGAGACAACTCCCAATGGAGTATATGGCCGGTGACAAAGTCCCAGTTTCCTTTGCATGCATCAGCTTAGTGATCCTTGTAAGATTCAAGTCTGGTCAAGACCAGGACCTTATTCTTACAAGTTTTTATAACCAACCCTTTGGCGGGATGAAAGTTCACAGAATGGATACCTCCACCCTAATCACACAGCTTAGAGTGTACTCAATTAGTTGCTGTGTGCACAGGGAAATTTGTCCTAATGAAGAGTTTTCCACTCTTTGCTCATACCAGGAATCAAACCCGGTACCTTCTGTGTGTGAGGCAGATGTGCTAACAATTACACTATCTGAGCAGACAACTGTATATGAGGATAGAATTAAATTGCTCTGATAAATAAGTAGCAAAGATAAATGCATTGTTGGCCTCGAAATATATTGATTGTAAGAGGAAATGGGTATTTGTAGAATTTATAAGTAAATAAAAGTTATAGAACTCTACATGGAAGTTCTGTATTATGATTATCATCTGAATTGAATCAGTTTATTAGTGGCAAAGCTTCACCCAGAAGGGCCATTTGTACATCATATAAAGTAAAACAATAACCAAAGTTTATATTACGAGATCAGTCTGGAAAGTATCCAGCTATTTTGAATATATCTCTAGAACCAGTTGCACTGCCTTGATGTAACTTGGCAACCAATCAGAGGGGACTGCGCATGCCTAAACAGACACTCTCCCATGGGATTACTCACTCAGCAGTGAGACGCCATTGTGTGAGCTTGTGTACCGTGTGACCATCGCATTCACAATGACTGAGCGAGTAAATTCTTCACATATTATGCAGGGTTTTTTGGCAAAACATTGCATCACCCAAGTCTGTCAGTCTCACTTAACACTTAGGTTAAAACAATACTTATATCCAATATCCAGATTTGGTTCCCTGTGAATTCTAGCTTTTCGCCAGTCAAAAAGAGGAGATTTCAGACTGTGGACAAGATTAAGGAGAATACGAGGCAGCAGATGGTAATTCTGAAAGAGGACATTGCAGACTGTTTTGAAAAGTGGAAGGGATACTGGGATAAATGAGTGAGGTCCCAAGGGGGAGTACTTTGAAGGAGACTAAGGTACCAGTGTCCTAAATCAGCTATTTTTGGGGGGCTAATATTAAATGGCTGGATACTTTCTGGACAAACCATGTACATAGAAAAGAAAAAAAAAACCCAGAGTATTCAATATAACTCAAATTAGTAATGTTGTGTATTTCTTAAAGATGACGAATGTTACTTTTTAAAATAAATTAACAGTTAAATGCATTGCAAAATCACTTTACAATGAGAATTTAAAATGACTCAGGTTTAATACATTGACAAAAACATGTATTAATGTATATAATTGCCTGAATATAATCTTTTTAGAGGATTAAAACTGTCATAAATTTAATCAAAATTAATCTCTGATATCATCTAATAAAAGGTTTTTAAAGATGAATCTTATGTAAAAGGCACTGAATTGAAGATAGACAAATAGGGGAATACTCAAGGAATCAGTGGCTAGGCATTTGGACTGAAGGCTATAATCAGAGATGTGGCTATTTGAAACCCCCCTCCCCTTCCAGCACCAATGGAGGAGGGCCCCCAAAAGCTTTATAAATGATAGTTCACCTACTGCATTTCTACTGACATTATACAATAACATGGATATATTTGTACATACATGAATTGCATAGATAATAATTCAGCCTTTGGGGTTGTTTTTCACCAATTAAGTGATAGTGCATGTCTATTTATTGCAAATTTTCCTTTTTTCATCAAATCTCACTAAATTTTGGAAGGGGGCCTCAAGGAGCCAACCACCAAATCTCTAGCTATGTCATTGGGCTACATAAATCAACAGTTCATTTCCTTCTTTTAAAAGATATAAAGTTTGTTTTTAAGACAAATTAACTAAGCAGGTGGAATTCTTTAGCCAGAAAGAGTAAACGACTTTTGTAATTTACCACTGTAAAGAGGAAGAGATATATGTATTCACTCATGTTTGTGTGTCTCTGCACAATATTTCCTGAAGTTCTCATTGAATTTCAATGATATTTTCTGGAAGGGTAGGCCATGGGGTAAGGAAGAATTGGTTAAATTTGGGAGTGGATCTAGGATTTTTTTTTTTTTTTTTTTTTTTTTTTTTTTTTTTCAGAGATATTTTTTTCATTTCTAAAAAAAATATATTTATGACTCATGTTTGTCCACACAATATGTCCAAAAGTTCTCAATGACATTTTGTGGAAAGGTTGGCCATGGACTAAGAAAGAATTGATTAAATGTGGGAGATAAATGATTGTTTTAAGTTACCTCCTGTGCATTGTAGCTATATACAGATTTTTTAATTATTTTTATTATTATTATCTAGTGACAATGGCATGTGCAAAGGTATGGTAATTCTGACAATACAAGATTGAATAGATAGAAACCACCATGGAAGTTGTTGATTTGTCTAAAATAAGTCTTGCTTCTTTTTTTTTAAAATTTGATTTTTAGAGCTAATAGAATTTGGCTCCCTCCCACACAAAATGCTTCAAGTAGAACTTACGCCACTGAAATTAAATTACAATCTCATTCTATGTTCTTCGACAATGATATGTACCAAGAACAGGTCTGGTTAGTCAAGTCACTCAATAGAAACCATCATGTGACCAATGTTTTTTGGCAGTATGCCGTGTTGGGATGATCAATTAAAAAAAAAAAGAAAAAAAAAAAAACATTGCAAAGTGGGTGATCAATGAATAAAGTACTTCTCTCTCCTTTTGTTGGGCTGTGATCACTAAAAAAAGTTTGAATTTTCAAAAAACAAGCATGAATGCAGCCAGACAAAAACTAAGGGATGAATTTAGCATAAACTTACATTGTAAATTGACACCCCCCCCCATAAAACCTATTTTGGAAGGGAATTTAAAAAGACAATGAGAAGTAGATGTTTAAACTTTCAGCCTTCTAGCGCCATTGGTGCTGCCTGTACAAGTGATACATATATAGCCATCCAGCCAGACCAACTTGAAAACCGAAGAAACCTATGTTGACAGCTTCTAATAGATCTTGTAATTCCCCAGTTATAGACACACAATAACCTTTTATCTTTCCTAATGTTGGATTCATCATATCTGTTGAAAGATCCATACACTATTTCTTAGCGAATCATGCATTTCTGCAGTAACCTTGTAATGACATCATCTTTCAGGTATTTAATCACCTCCCCAGGAGGGCAGAATGTGACACAAGACCGAGTTTAAAGTGGGGGAACCCTCATGCATACATGTGGGTGGTTCCAGAAATTGTCTAGTTCAGTCATCACTTCCCTTTTTGGTACACCTCAGGCATCATTTTTACGATAGGTCAGATAAACATGTCCACTTCAACCAATTTATCCATGCCGTTTTTTATTGAAACAATACATCTATTATATCAATAAATTAACCTGATTTTTTCCTTATATTTTATAACACTTATTTTTCAAGACTTCAAGAAAACTGGTATTTAATTCCATTATATTCTTTCATTCCATCATGACTGCGAAATAAAACGATGCATAACGATAGGTTGGAAAGCATTTGGTATGAATAGAAACATTCTAAAGAGCACCTTGCCGGTGTGTTTAAAGCGTAAAGTATACAACAGTTGCATAATACCAG
>VCCN01000077.1:441980-456447 GCA_006491835.1 Architeuthis dux
TGGGGGTCAAATCTGTGACCCCTGCCCACGGTTGCCTAAATAGCCAACATTATTAGATGTGTCCCTACAAGTCCTTGTTAATATTATTTTCTTTGTTTCTTTGTAGGATTTGATTTGGGACGATGGCCTTACTGGTCCCTTTGGTCTTATAGCCCAATATTCACTACTAAAGGTAAGTCAAATATCCTTGTGCCAAAACAAAGAAATCAGTCTCAACAATTATCTTTTAAATTAAGCACTGTAAACAATGTAAATACTGAATCATGAAATTACTGAAATGCTCAGAGATTTCACTAAATCCCTAGGAATATCACAAAATCACTATTTTCACAATCTTACTGTAGCATATATGTATATACAGTACTTAGATACATACAATTAGATGGGCCAATAATATATTGCTTTTATTGGAAAAAGTGGGGTACTATAACCTTTTTTAGGAAATAACACTTGACCATAAACACCAATTTTAACCAAATTAATATAGTAAAAAGATCTGGCCCGCTAAGGGATTTTGACTGGCCTGCAAGCAAATATTGAGATACTATGTTTACTTTTTATGTTTTAAAGTTTCTTTGTGTCTGCTTGATAGATTCAAAAGATTCCTCAATTAAAATAAATTGCAACTAAACTATGTTCTTTGATTACTAATTGGCATCCTTGGTTAAGCACAAATGCACAAAACATTGATTTGAGGCAAAATATAACTAGATGTATTTAAATGGATAATTCCCATAATTCAAGATTTTTATGGCATTTGTCTGGCCCTCAGTCCACTCATTAATACGTGCCCTGTCCCACCAAGGCAAAAAGGTGTTCTAAGATATATTTTAATACAATGTTTTGTATGTTATTGTTAATCTCTGCATTTATAAAAAACATTTTGACCAGAGGAGTTCGTTGTTGCACCATCTGCATTTCAGTTTTCTCTGTTTGCGTTGGCCTGGTAATATACAACCTTCTAGACATAGTTTTGCAAGTCCTATTTTTGATCGTATTATCGTATTATGACATCGGGGCTGTCTACCAAAGCTTGATATAGACAGTTATAGCTTGGATGAGTTACAGTGACTGGTAGTCTCCCAAATACCTTTTTTGTAAACCTCATAGGCCGGCAAATACACTAATTTCTTTTCTCATTCTCTCTGTGAGAGGGTCTATTAACAAGAATTAAAAATGGAATAAGCTAGTAGACAGTGGCTGTATTAGATTATGAAATGTTAGAAAAACCTGATACTTGAAGATTTCATTCTTTCTTTAGATATAAGACTGAAAGTAGAAAGATTTGAGGTTCCATCCCAAGTTTTCCTGTGGTGTAGCTCATTGCTACAACATTGACTAAGAAAAAAAAACGATGTCATGCAATATCAATAATCTCTGCTCATTAAATGCATCATCCCCATAGAATATAAATATCTCTGTAGATTCCTAGAATACACGCGTAAAATGGAAATAACTCCCGTTAGCCTTAAAATAAACAATTATCTCCCTCTTGAAAGAAAATCAGATTGTTATTGATTTAAATAAATTTAATTGTTAAATTGTTTTTTTATTTGTACACTGTTTTTAACATTGAGTGTGTGAAACGTCAAATGTTTGTATGGAAAAGAAGTTGTGTTTATTTATTTTAATTGTGTGCCGTTAACATTGAGTGTTTTTCTGTTGTTGTTGTTGTCGAAAAATGGAGGTAATCCTTAGTTGATTTTAAGGCTAACAAGTGTTATCCTCATTTTACAGACATATTCTAGAAATCAACCTAAATAACTATTATATCTATATGCATGAGATAATTGTGAAATTAAAATAACCAAAAGGCCAACTTCTCTACCATTCCTAAGTACAATGATCTGTCTGTTGCTTTTATCCAACCATCTGATTGAATAAATTTAAAGTTTAATATTCAAATTGAATTTACTAGATTAACCTTTTAAGAGTTAAAAGTATATGTTATGTACACAAGTTTTTAAAAAAAATCTTTATTCAGATATCTGCCTCTTAAAACCTGTAAATCTAAAATATTATGGCAATCCCAATAGACTTGATCTTTTATTTTCTACAAGCCTAGTAGAAATAAAACTGTCTATTTGTACATCTATATGAAGTTGGAATGGAAATTTTATTCATGCTTCATAAATGGATAAATAAAGATAGCAAATAATTTTCATCCTAAAACAAATGTACTTTTTGAGTCTAGAAATTAAATAATGATTAACTTTATAAAAAGTTTTTTTTATAAAAATATCAAATCTATCTCAGAAGACAATGGAGTGTGCGCCAAGATTGGGCTGCAGTGTCTGCTGTGACTGTGCAGCCCGATTCTCAAGCAGCAAACTCTTTTGCAGCTGTAGTCAGCGCTTGGCTCTGTAGATGCTGTCACTGCTATCTGGACTCTCTCCACTCTTCCTACCAGTCCTCTTCTTGCTCATCTGGGTACCTGCCTTGATGGCAAGCCTCCATCTGCTGCAGTGTACAGCCACAATCTGCCAGATTGATATTGCTTGCCTTCAGGTCTTGTTTCCCTGCTAAATAGTTAATGTATTGTTGTGTTCTATATTAATGACTGAATTTTTTTTTTTAATTTGTAAACAGTCTTGAACTACTGGGTCAGTAAACTATATACAATGACACAAAAGTTGATTTATATCAAATTACAACATTGTATTGATAAGGTTTGTAAACAGCATAATGTCTTTGTTTTTATTAGTAGTAAAAACCTTGAGTATGAACTAGAATACTGGAAAACAATGGTACTAGGGCATTTGCATCCTGGACAACTGTGTCTCATTCATTGACGTCCCTGGACATTTTTGTCTGTTTTTTAGCATGCCAGACATATGACTATATTTGACATAGTTACCTCCCTTTCATGTATATTTCATATTAGATGTAACTTTTTAAAAAAGTTTAATATGTTTGTGTCCTGAACCTTTCCATACCAATATATGTATATTTCATATTAGATATAATTTTACATATTCATGTAATTTTTTTTTAATCAAAAAGATTTTATTAACTAAAAAAGGGATTGTAATATGCATTTTATTGATTTAAAATTTAATTTTTAAGTCCAAACATAATTCATAAATGGGCAATGGGCTACGGAAGAAGTGATTACATTTTGATCCATGAATTTATTTCTTCCTCTGCATCATAGCTATATGTCCACACTACACAATATCCTCAAAATTTCTCAATGAAATTTTGTGAAAGGGTGGAGAAAATAATATATATAATTGGGTAGCAATCCTTCATTTATGCATGTCTGGTTAAATACGACGGACAAGGAACATCTTGTTAATTTTTTATAAAATTTTTCTTGTTTCCGTACAAGAAAACATATGTTTAGATCCATGGAGTGTAGTAATTGTCCAAAAGTGTTGTACCGAGCGCTTTCGGCTAAACAATTAGCCATTTTCAAGGTTTTGATGATTCTTCAATTATTTAATCAGTGTATTTGATTTAGTATATTAATGTGATGTTTTGAGTGTATTCTAAGTTGGGAGGGGTTTCAGTTGGAAAATACATTTAAAACTACATCGGTAATGCATTTGATAAAAAGTATCTACTCATTTTTCTTTAAATTTAGTGGGTTTTTTTCATATTCTCTTACTTACTTTAAGACTTTATAGTTCACTAGTTCAAAGCTGTTAATAGTGTAAATATATGTTTATGCCATATCAATTTCATCTGTGGTTTTATTAAAAAGTGACAGAGCTCGTTTAAGTGGAAGAGCCCATTGATTCAAATGGTAGGAGAAATTTTTATCAGCAAAATTGTTACCTTTATTGTTATGGACAAAGAAACAAACAGTAAAAGTCACACTGTTAATTTTGTAGCTAGATCAATTTGGATTTTTTCATTCAAAAAGATCCAACTTGTATATGTCAAAGGTCATGTGAGTATTTTCCAGGGCTGTTCTTATTACTATGGGGATTAATTATTACAAATGACTATTAACTGTTAGTTTCATATAAGAAAATTTAGATGTTAATTTCTCTCTTAATAACAAGGGGTATAGCTACTGATCAAAGTTACCTCCCTTTCAACTTTCTTAGATAGTTACCCCCCTTTTAACTATCTATATCATATCATAATAGGTTTAACAAACTTTGTTTCCTCCCCACAAGAGCTCTGCTGTCAATTAGATGCGGCTTTTAGCGGTTTATGGCGTTAATAGATAATATTGTAGAACACTTTAAAGGGGCTTCTTGATCTTTCAGTTTACTGGACAAAATACATTTTAGAATGTTATAAAAACAGGATTTTTCACTGAAGATTTTTGACCTAGTGATATATTGAACAGAATCTAATGATTTAAACTCTATGTAAAATGTTGATATCATTTTCATTTTGGCTGTTTTATTAATTTACTAGTGCACACATGCTGTCAAAAATGATGCCATATATCAAATATATGGATACATATTGCATTTTTATATACGTGGATAATAGAGAAAATTATGCAAGGGACATAACTTGCTTAATGATAATATAGAAGAGTTGCATCCCTTAGCATGACAGAAAACAAATAAACATCAGTAATTATTATATGTTGTGATACACCAATGGTGGATATTTCAGTAATCTTTATTTTCCTTTCCAACATAGGAACATGATGTGGTAAAAATGAATCGTCTTCGTCAAATGTCGTTACCAGTAACCAATTCTCAAGTAGTAATTTTCATTGTACGACCAAAGCTTCAGCTGATGGACCAAGTGGTCCAAACTCTTCATCAGTGAGTTTTTAGTGCATTTCCATGTTTCATTCAATTTTTTTCCTTTGTTATTTAATGACTTTTTAAAAATTATTATCATGTTGTTATTCATATAGTTCTTTAGACAATTGAACTCCTTCTTGTTGTTTGTGTTGTTAACGCAGCGTTTCAGCCAATCCATTCTTCAGGTGTAATATCCAAATGTGACGGGGTAAACAGAAGTTTTTTAATTTCAAAGGCGGTAACCCTTATAATGTAGGATTCGGGTGTTTAGTTCAATCGTCCAAGGAACTATTTGAATGTTAATGATCGTTCTCAAAACTATAGAAAACATGCAAATGGTTCTTCGGACAATTGAACTCCTTCTTGTGTGTTTGTGTTGTAAACACAATGTTTCAGTCGATCCATTCTTCAGCCTTCTTCAGGTGTAAAATCTGAGTGTGATGGGGTAAACAGAAGTTTTTATTTTTAAAGGGGCTAACACAGGGCCCGAGTGTTGTTTGTGTTGTAAACAGAAACACCCGGGCATTTACAACACAAACAACAAAAAGGAGTTCAATCATCCGAAGAACCATTTGAATGTTAATGACTCTTCTCAAAACTATAGAAAACATGTTGTTATTGTTTGTTGTTCATCTGCATTGTTGTCTAATGATGAAAGTTACTTTAAAACTTGTTTTATTTGTGTTCACATTTAGATACAAATGCAAATTTTTCAATATCACATAAATGAACATAAACTCTAATCATATTTATTTTTTTATTTTTCCAGAGAAAAACAAAAAGGAGGCTTCCATAAAGACTTCAACATCATTTTTGTTCCTTGCAAAAGTCTCCTTTGTGAGAAAAAATTGAAGGTATAAAGAAGAAAAGAACATTCTCATATTGAGTATCTGAATGAATTATTGATATTATCATAGTACAGTACTCTTAGTAAGCCACTCCATACAAATATTAGAAACCATCAACAGGTTTCTTTATCTTTCAAGTTGGTCTGGCTGGATGTATATGTATCATGCGTACAGGCCACACCAATGGAGCTAGAGGGTTGAAAATTTACTCCTTATGTCTAGATAAACCTTTTTTTTCTTTTTTTTTTTTTTGAAAATCCCCCAATAGGTTTTTAGTGGGGGTGTTCAATTTGTAATGTAAGTTTTATACTAAATTGGTCCCTTAGTTTGTGTCCAGTAGCATTCATGCTTATTTTTTGAAAATTTGTACTTTTTAGTGATCACTGCCCAACAAAAAGCGAGAGAAGTAACTTATTCATTGATCATTCCCTTTTTCCAATTTTTTAATTGATCACCCAATAACAATGCATGCTGCCAAAAGTCATTGGTCACATGACAATTTCTATAGAATGACTAATCAGACCTGTTTTGTCTTGCATTCATTCACCTCTTCATCTATGCAGAAATTTGATATAGATGTGTCCTTTGCGAGGTAATTCTTGTCACAGCCATTTTTGTAAAACACTTTCAATATGCACATTTAGGAGATGCTTGCTATTTCCCGGCATCGAATATGCTATTTTATTCCCAAAATAAGTCTCCTAAATTTACCATGTGTCCTACAGGCTAATGGTTACTTTTTTCATAGGCCTATCATAACCCATAAACAGTAACCTGTACGACCTCTGATTGAAATGTATAAATTAAGTAAAAGTCTGTTATGTTAAAAGGGTTTGCTGGTAAATCTTATAATAACAAAACTATTGTAATCAAACACTGAGACCGTAATTTTATGTTTATTTTTCTATACAAAATTTTGCAAGTCAAAATTGGGATGCGTCCTTGAAGCCGGGAAATATGGTAAATCTATCCTGTTATGTTCTGGGTAGTTTTGTTTTTTAAAAAACATATTGTTTTTAAATTTTTATTGGGCAATCACTACTACCTTTCTAACCAATGTATGTATCAGTGTTGCCAATTTAAATGTTAGCTGGGGCCTAGAATACACCGATTGCATCCCTTGGTGAGGGGTAAGACCCCCACCACCACCACCACCACTAGTTCTTTCACCAAAGTCACAAGACTCTATTTTTTCAGAATTTTGAACTGATTTCGGCATTAAATAAACCATCAAGGGTTGATATGTCGCTGAACAAATAAATCAATCGATCAATCATTAAATGTTAAAAACCATTAACCGAAACTGTCACCAAAACTTTCTGCATTTTTCAAGTTGGTCTGGCTGGCTATGTATGTATCACGCATACAGGCTGCACCAGTGGAGTTAAAGGGCTGAATATTTAAATATTTACTCCTTATTATGTCTAGAAAAAACAGTTTATTTTTTTTTTAATAACTAAGTTATAGTAATAATTTTCTTGTGATTCCAGGAAAAGGGAGTCTATGGTACATTCACAAATATTGAAGAATTCAACATGGAATTGATTCCTTTCGATTATGATCTTCTCTCAATGGAAATGGATTCTTCATTCAGGGTAAGTAAAAAAAGAATCCACCTTTTTATTATTTTGTATTACATACTGATTAGGGCAGTGTTTCCCAACATTTTCAACTATGTGGCCCACCTGTCTTTTGTTATGAAATGTCATGGCCCAGTTGGGGTCATATGCAAATTATTACAGTACACTGGTTTTCTCATTATAAACAAGTTTTCAAACACATATATTTCTGAGTTTATATTGTTTACACACTTAGTTTTTATATGAAAGTTTTCTACAATCTTTATTCTTATCATTAACACACAGATTATTATGATAAAATTGATAGGTTACAAGTTTCAAGCATTTTAATCGGCACATGTTGCTTTGTTGTCAAAAGTCTGTTAGAGTTGCTAATTGAAAGGAAGCAAAAAAGTCAAAAATTTCATGAACACTGAACTCAGGTATAAAATTTGTCAGGTACAACTCAAAAATGGTGTTGCCAGATGCCTGTCAAGAAAAACAAAGAATTGGGCAGTCTCTGTGGCCCACCGGGAAAACGTGCTGTGGCCCACCAGTGAGCAATGCTGGATTAGGAGTCAGCTTAGTGGCTGAGATAGTTGTGGTCAACATTCAAGCCTAGGTAAAAGCCAGGATTTCAAATGTTGATTTTCAAGGCAGGCAGATCTTCCCTACTTGAAAGATTGACACAACACAATCTTCCTACTTTTATTACACTAAGCTGAACTTCGTAAACACCTATTACAAGCTATTACCAAAACAGTCAAATATGATAGCAAAATAAAATTTTCAAAAAAAGATGATAAATTTGAAACCCTTATACCATGTTCCTCTTTAGAGGTGTGGGTGGCCTAACGGTTAGGAGCACGGAAATGGAATCAGCGAACTGAGTTCAAACTCCAGCAGCAACAGTTTGTGTTCACTTTGTACTAATGCCCTTGTGAAAGGCATGAATCGATCTCTTCTCCCCTCAGCTATGTCTTGCCTCTTGACTCCGGCAAACAGGGGCGAGAGAGTGAGGCTAACAATCTGTGCAACTCTCACTCACTTTAATCCAAGTCAAGCACAACTCATGACTTGAAACCCTGCAGTGCAACTGCACCACTCAGAATTGAAGCCATGATCATCTTCAACTACAAAGGACAAACATCATTCTCTTTGGCCCAAACCTTTAGCACAGGGG
Organism: Architeuthis dux; assembly: GCA_006491835.1. Taxonomy (NCBI): domain Eukaryota; kingdom Metazoa; phylum Mollusca; class Cephalopoda; order Oegopsida; family Architeuthidae; genus Architeuthis; species Architeuthis dux. Next base: position 450,289 of record VCCN01000077.1, read on the forward strand.
TTCTCAAACTTTTTGTTTCCGCATACCCGTTCATCCTGTATTACCTGTTGGCATACCCCTTGTGAAGAATATAGTGTAAAATGTATGGATACCATAGAACAGACAATAGACATGTAGTATTTGTTAGTCATTTCATTTAATTTAATGTTACATTTTTAACAAGATGGAGGAGTTTTGCTCTTTCCAACAAGTGACTCAATTCTAAGCACAATTTCAGAGAAACACATCCGTACATCATTGTCAATTGACAGTCTTGAACAAAATTTGTTTTAATTGCTTCAAAATTTCAGGGTTTTTACAAACCTTGTGTGTCTCTGTAATTTCTCTTAGGGGTATGTGTACCTTGGTTTGAGAACCCCTGTCTCTTACTTTAACTCTTAAATTCATGAACCCCTTCATACCGCTCCTAAACACAGTGGAACTCTTCAGTGAATAGAATTTTTTTAAATGGAACTCTTTTGTAAATTGAATTAAGAAATTTTTTTTTTATTTTACCTAAAAGTGCAAGGGAAGTAACTTTAATCAGAAGTTATTCCCTTGATTTAAGATTTGAATTTTTTTACATGAATTTAAGAGTTAAATAGCTTTTCTAATACTTTTGACTTAGCTTATTTGTGTCCTTTCTGTTTGGTTAGGTGGCCTGGCTCTTTCAGGTAAACAGACCTGTTGTTCTATTGGTTGTGATGACTTCAAAATTCCAGGGTTTTTACAAACCTTGTGTACCCCCATAATTTCTCTTGCGTACCCTGGTTTGAGAACTCCTGCTTAACAAATAGTCTCTGCTGAAATTGTTTGAGGATAAAACGAATTGTACACAGCTTATATATAGTGTGGAATTGCAGAAACTGAAACTGTCGTAATGGAACTGTGTATTTGATGTTTCCCATATTCTTGTCAGTGTTTACGAGAATGCAAAGTTTGTAATTAATGTTCGATTTTTGCTTTCATTATATTTTAGGAATGTTATTTGGAAAATGATTACACGTCGCTGTTCTACGCTGCAAGATCTTTAATGACTTTGCAAGGCCTTTACGGGATCATTCCAAATCTTTATGGTAAAGGGGACTGTGCTAAGGTAAGAAACACAAATATATTTGCATATAACTAAATTTATGGGATCTCACTAGGCCCCTGGTGATAGACCATTACACTTTTATCTTTTAGCTAAATACTAATATATATTTTGTGTATAAATAGAAAAATAAAGGGTCTTGTATCAGTATTATCAACTCCCATTTTTTCCTGTACTTTTACTCGTTTTTTATTAGTAGGCAAACTTTTTCCTGACACACGTGTACAAGATGAGATTTATAAAATGTTGGAATATTTTTTACAGCAATCTTTGGTTTGATTGGGCCACAAGTCATTAACCATTTTGAATAACTAAAAGTGGCTGGATTTTTTTTTTCCTTCTGATGTCTGGCATTTAAAATGGCTGAAAGTGGCTAGATTTCATTTCCATATAACTTTATCGCTAAAAATGTTTTATATATGCGCACCAAAAATTATAATTATACAACATATTGATCAGATCAGATAAAGCCAGTCATTAAAAGATCTAACCACTTAGCCATTTAAAAATGCCTTTCTTACTAAGTTGATACAAATAATCCAATGTGTATCTATATATATATATTCGGGATCATTTGTATCTTTGCTTAATTTTAGCTTTAGCTTAATATTCAGGAAGTATGTCGAAATCAATAAAACACATCAAATATACAGATTATTATTAAAGTTGCGGGAAATGGTTAAATCAAAACTCATTCAACTCCTTCATTACTACATTATTTTAGGTATCTATTTGTGCACTGTTTGCAAAATGTATGTGTGTGTGTACACATGTACACAACTAGGAACTATGATCACAACTAATCCTAAATTCACTTTGACAAATACTGGATTTTTAATTTAATAGATATTAAAACAAGTTTGATTAAATCATTGAATTAGAATTGGGTGGCTTTCCTATGCATTTGGGTGATAAATTGATAAAATTTTGTCAGCCAGGAAAGAACGTGATAAATTATTTCAAATTCTCTTTTCAGCATGTAATCGACATGATGTTGCGCATGCGTAGAGAACTTGGTGGCCGGGAACCCCAGTTGACTCCACAAATTGACAACCTCCTTATTATTGACCGTAACGTTGATTTACTCACTCCAATGCTTTCACAGTTGACTTATGAGGGTCTCATTGATGAAATCTTTAACATCAGTTGCAGTAAGTATCTTCTTTCAATTTTATTTTTCATCACTATAAATCGGTGCTTATACATGTGACTTCACCAGGGTTTCCAATTTAGTTCTTTTGGAGCTAGATCTAGCTCCTTTTTGGTGCATTTAGCTCCTATAAGTCTTCATCTAGCTCTTAGCTCCTTTTCAATTTATCTAATTTTTTTAAAAACATTTTTTTTATTTATGAAATAGTTCATGAATAAGTAAAATTGAAATTGTGTAAAACACCATTTAATTATATGTTAATTGATTGCAAATTTAAGAATGTATTAGCTAAACAGGAGAAATAACTTAAACTTTAGAAGTTTGGGTAATTGAAATTTTGAGTAATCCCCTCTGCACAATTATCTCCTTTAGACTTCGTCTCAGACTAGATCAAAAGTGTATAGAGAGTATAAGCCCTATTGTTTAGCTCTCTTGTAAAATGATTCTTTCTTTTTTTGTTTGTGCTGATGTCTGTCATGCTAAAGCAAACTGAAAGATAGGAAATGGGTAGCAAGGCTTTACTGTGTATGTGTGTTCGCCTCTACTGGAGATTTCTTTCACCAAAATGAATGAATAATCAGTTTTCATTCTCTGCCTTCAATTTCAAGTCTAGTATTTTCTAATTGCAGCCAATGTGAAACTTCCTGCTGAGAAATTTATGACCAAAGAACAACAACAAAGGGAAGCGATGCCTGATGCAGCCCAAGAACCCAAAAATATTGTTCTCAATTCTTCAGATGAATTATTTGCTGATCTTCGAGATAAGAACATTGATGCTGTTAACGCCCTCGTCTGCAAGAAGTTGAAACTGTTGTCAGCTCAATTTGATGTAAGTTTTCTGTTTGTTAAGTGTCTTCCTTGTTTCTCTAAGCCAGGGGTCCCCAACCTTTTTTTTTGCACCACAGACTGGTTTAATATTGTCAATATTCTTGCTGACGAGCAAACAGGCTGTTAATCACGCCCAGAATATAGGTGATAAGTCACTTATAAGTGACTAATCCACTCAATTTTGTTTCTAAAAAGGTTTATCTAATGAATATGATATTAAGATACACCTGACTTCCTGAGGGAAAAGGCTTAAATTAAGTTTTGTTCATTGACTACTGAAATGTTTTTGTCTAATTGATTTCTTTTTTATAGTTGGTTTGCCACATAAGTCAAATATATTTTTTAGTGGAGGTGTAGCAAGGAAAGGTGCAGCTGACTCGTTTTGTTTCATATTGCTCAATCATATCATGGCCCCGTAGCACATGCTTTGCAGCCCAGTATTGGTCCACAGCGCAGTGGTTGGGGACCCCTGCTCTAAGTTATCCTTCTAGGATTGTAAAAAATAATTGACATCAGATAAAGTATTAGTAAGTTTACTATTATGACCTGTACTCGTGCTGAAAAATGTTTCAAAGATTTATTAATTTAATCACACTTGGAATACTTGATCAAATAGTAAAAGAAATAACTTTAATACAGAGAAACGTTGGTTATCTGAATGTTATGATATGCTGCCACGGGAGGTCTTTTCCAGGCCAACACTAGGAAATATGCGTGGGTGTCCGAAAACAGGATGTTGAACACACAAGCGTGGGCGTTCAAACCTGATAAAAGAAGACACAGACTGCCAGCTCGGACGAAACCTCAAAGGCGGCGAGAAACTCTGAACTCAGAACAGAGAGGCTGATCGCCTAGACTGGGCTGGAAGGCACAAGACCGGTGTCCTTGTTGGGGACACACTGGCGGTTCTCATTACTTCTCTCCCACTGTTCATTCTCCGGCCGACAAAATACAACTTAAGAAATAAAAAATATGTTCTCATATTTTTACAAACAACGTTCGAGTCTTCCTTGATTACCCAAGTTCACGATTTTCCTCCTGCAGACCAAGGCACTTTACAACACGAACATCAGTTATCCAAATTTCTGATTATCTGAACAAAATTTCAAGGTCCCGTACTTGTGTTCAGTATGGCTTCCTTTTTATGATTGGATCAGTTATCTAAACAATCAATTATCCAAGCAAAATACTCCCCACCCGTCTGGTTTGGATAATAGAGGTTTCTCTGTAATGCAGTAATTGATATTTTTGTGAATTTCTATTCAACTACCAGGTTAGGGAAGCTCATTATTAAAAGAAGCTAAGGAAAGTTCTTTCTCATTAGTGATCTGTCTTGTTGCTGTAAAATTTTTAAAAAGTGGCAAGCTTTTGGCTATAAAAGGCCAGGCGGCAACAATTTGTCAGTCAGTGCTAGGCTTGCCTATCGAAGCTACGTTGGAGTTTTACTATGAATTACGTTGGTAGCACCTCGAATTTCGTGACAGTTGTGATAGCTTACCAGTGATAAGCAAGGAAGTGTCCCTTGAAGGAATCGTTCCGGTGCTGCAACTTTGCTTGGCCATTTGACTTATTGCATCAAACTGTGTCTATGTTTTTCCCCACCCCCTTTGAAACTACAGTCTTACTACACTTACTCAGGGAAGGACTATGTTAGATGATTCATACCTTCCCAAGGGCATTTGTGCAAAATGAATGCAGACAGCCTCTGCTGGAATTTGAACTCAGCGCTCACCAATTCCATTTTCCATGCTGGCAACCGTTATACCCCTCCAACCTCCCTGCACGTATATTAATTTGTTTAAATCAATGTTTTTTATCTTTTGGTTGTTTTTTTTTCTTCTTCTAGGAACGTCATTCCGCCAACACTGTGGGTGAACTGAAACAGTTTGTATCGAAATTGCCGCATTTGACAGCAGTTCGACAAGCGGTGGCTAAACGTAAGGCTTTCTTTCACCAGATCATTTTCATTTTAGTAAAGTAATTAATGAATTGATGTGGGGTGGCAGGGATCAATATCAGTTGTAAAATCTTTGGGAACTACTTATTCATACAAAGACAGTAATGTATTTGTGTTTGTGGCATAAAATACATACAACATTTAGCTACATTCTATTACTTTCTGCTTATTATTATAATTAACTCATAAATTCATATGAGAAAATGTAAATGGTAATATCAAGGGGAATAATTACTGATCAAAGTTAGCTCCCTTTCAGCTTACAAACTTAGTCTCCGTCACAGAAGAGTTCCATTGTCAATTAGGAGCCATATCGAGCAATTCATGAAAGAGTTAATACTTTTTACACTAAGATATGAAATGAAAGTAACTTTGAAAAACTTGCTTAACAAACCAGTTATTGGTGTTTTTGTTAGGATGTAAAAGGTAAGGCGTTTTTGTTAGGATGTAAAACGTCCAGTCTCTTAAGAGACAACTCCCAAATGGATTATGGAGGCCAGTGACAAAGTCCCTGTTTCTGTTGCATACTTCAGCTTAGTGATCCTTGCAAGTTTGAAATCTGGTCAAGACCAGGACTTTATTCCTACAAGTTTTTATGACTACACCCTTGGCAGGATGCAAGTCCACCAAAGGGATACCTCCATCCTAATCACACAGCTTACAGTGTACTCAATTAGCTGCTAAGTGCACATGGAAATTTGTCCTAATGAAGAGTTTTCCATACTCTTCACTCATACCAGGAATTGAACCCAGGACCTTCTGCATGTGAGGCGAGCATGCTAACCATTACACTATCCGAGCAGACTGCTTTGAATAAACATCATTTGAATAACAAAATCGCTCGCAACTGTTAATTAAATATTAATGACCTAAAATCTGTTTTTCTTTTAGTTAGCTTCATCTTTATGGTAAAAGAGGCACATCCAATAGTGTTGTTTTCATTTGTATCTTGGTTAAATTATTTAATAAAAAGAAAACTTTTAAAACACTGTTATTGCACATTCATCATGATTATAGCGATAGGAGTTTCTAATATATAGAGAAAGCTGCTTATTGCGATTAGTTTGAGACACAGTAATTTAGATAATGATAACTGGTATGATAAGTATTCAGTCAATAGATAATCTATATATGATAGAATATGATAATTAT
>VCCN01000077.1:472086-489752 GCA_006491835.1 Architeuthis dux
AACTTAAAACAATTTATATTGAAATTTGGTTGCAAAATAATTCAGCGATCATGTTAAGTTGAAAATAAACTTAGTATTTTACAAACATTGACAAATATAAATAGAAAAGAAGAGTTTCTTTTACAAATATACATGTAGCTATCTCGCCAACTTACAGGCAAATAATATCAACTTAGAACATTAGAGTTTACTTAGTTTGTGTTGTTGAGAAATCAGTTTTGGTTATTTTAAGTTTCTCTAAAAACACTCAAAAAGTGAAGTGAATGCAGGTTGAAGATGTTTGCACACGCGACAATGAGTGAAAAGAGGACATTGTTAAAGAGGAAGGAGACAATGTACAGGGTCAAGTTGAAATGACAAACCATTAGACAACCTTTTAACAGCATCGTCTATCCCAGTGCTGCTTTATTAGGTTTCAGGTTGAAGTAGATTCATTCTTTAATTGAGACATTTTTCTCCAAACCTTAAGACAGAAAAATATTTTCTTAACCCTTTCAAGACTCCTGGCACATATTCAAAGGTTTCTATGTCTGCCGGGATATATATATCCCGTAGATTTCTTTTAGAAGTCTACTGGGACATTTTAATTCAGGCATTAAGCACCTTAATAGGTTAGTCTTGAAAGGTTTAGTAAAAAAGATAACTGGCCATAACTAACCCAGCAAGATCATTTTTATTTATTATTATGCGTTTTGTCCTCTTTAGAAAGGTTATAATTTTTAAGAGGGAACACAAGTTTAATTCACATAGTATTTGTTTTGCCGATTTTCATGTCCATTGCACTAAAAGGGGTCGGTCACAAGGACTGGGCAATTTTTTTCAATTCATAAGCTTGTGGGCCTCCAACATTAAACCGACCTTGTGTCAAAGTGGGGAGGCAAATAAATCTCATACAAGCAGATGTCCGATTACTCTTGGAGCAAAACTTTATAATCTGTGTTCCATTCCAACTCAAACTGATAGCGGGGGATCTGCTACCAGAATCCATCTTTATATCAATTAAGATAATCTAGGAAATTCTTGTGTGAATACTTTATTTGTAACATTGAGTGAACCCATGAAGGAGAAGAGGGGGGGGGGGAATCTTTTAAATAAATTAAAAGATGGAACAAAATTTTGGCTACAATTGCCAAAATGATTATATAAAAATACTAGCAAAATACCTGTCAAAACTGACTGGATTATTTACGTATGGATTTATATTTTAGTATAAATGTATTTATTGCAAACAAAAAGCACATACATCAAAAGAAATTTTTCTGTTGAATTTTATACAACTTCATATTTTCTGTTTTTTAATAATTTTCAGACAATAAAACAGAATTGGGTAAAAAAAAAAAAAAAACCCAAGATGGCAGCAGCAGAAGTAGTGCTGTTCCACCAAAGATGCAGAAACAGCAGTAGCTCATTTTGTACATGTTCGCAGTACCCCCTTCCTGTTTGCATTGGCGTGACAGAAAACCAACAAACACACAAATAAATGTGCAACAGGTTTTTATACAGGGCGTTTCATAAAGAACTCAACCCTAAGGATAAGAGGGTAGAATTTACGCACACGTTAATTCTATGCTACAATATTAGTCACTTGGCAACACTGTACTCAGAGACAACAGTATTTAGCAGTTGAAATGATTGTATCATTCACTAGCCTCATTCGAGCATCCATTTCTTTGTGCTGTGTCAGCTATGTCATTTTCTAATGAAATAAAACAGGTACAAACCTGCATCCAGGTTAATGGAAATCAGTTTCAACAAAATTGTATTTGTAATTAGCATTTTTTTGTAATTTATCTTTTAAAAATAGTTTTTAGATTTGAAATAGTTTAAATACAAGTTGTCAAAATGACTGTTGCATCCTTAAGACGCCCTGTATAATACCTATATACTCACAACAATGTGTCTGGAGGACCAATAATGACCACTTCCCAGCGGTAAATGTCATCGTCTATGAGACCAGCAGAAAAACCTTCTACTGGATTTTTCATCAACTCTAAAAGAGAAAGAAAAAATAAGAGAGGTTAATTGTTTAAAAAGAAAGGTTGATTAGGCTGTAACCAAGCATTTTCTTTGAGAGACAACATTTATATCATCTTCTCAATTAAGGAATGTAGACAAACTATGTCATATCTAAGTGTCAAAGAAACAATTTCAGCCTCATATTGATGGGGGGATTTAACAGTAGATTTAAAATATTGTTGACTTGTGGGTCTGTATTTATACATAAAATCTGACAGAAAATTATGAAGATTGTAAATACACTAACTCCCGTTAATGTTGTTTCATTCAACATTTTGTTATGTCATTCGGAAAAAAAGAAGATAAGTATACAATTTTGGAGATGGAATTGCAAATTAAAAGATTTTCCTGACTAGACATAATTTTGTAACAAAATTCATACACAATAAATTAAATTTCATTATTTGTTTTACACGTATTTAGTCGTTTCACTTAATGTTTCAGCTGAACACGTGATTTTCAGGAACCTATCATGAAGTTAAGGGGTCAGTTGGTGTGCATTCAAATGTTAATTTGTTGCTACGGAGAGCATTATTTCAAACAATGTGTGTAACTGAGGATTTTATAAGCCATATATAACATTTCAGAAAAAGGAAGCAAAACATGACAAACCTATGGAAGGTTATTCAGTAATATCTATTGAAAATCTTTAGAGCCTTACTAAAAAAATAAAATAAAAGTTGAGGAAATTGAAGGCATCAGATTCAAATTGATGAACAATGGCACTTAGAAGAGAAACAACCAACTGGAATTAAATTAAATTAAAATACAAGTTGTAATTATTATATCACAGGAAAAAAAAAGAAAAAAAAAAAAAAAAAAAAAAAAAAAAAAAATTATAAATAATAAGACAAAAGAAATATTAAATAAAAAAGCAAAATACATTTAATTTAAAGGTTAATTGATAATTATTTGGGATTATAGCTACTGTATTTACTTGTGTATAATGCAAGAAATTTAATAATAAAAAAATTAGGGGGGGGGGCATTATACTCAAGTGTAAAATTAATAACATTACTGATTTTTGGCTACAAAAACTGGGGGTAGTATTATATTAGAGATCACATTGTACTCTAGTAAATATGGTAAATATATATTTTAAAAAGAAGATTTAATTGTGCCTTTCCCTAGCAGAGAAAGGAAGAGTGTCCAGACCCCTGGACTCATCCCCAAAACCATACCTGTATGTGATTACTTATTATATGGATTCAGTCTTTTTCATTTGTTTGGAGTATTTTAAAATTTGGTTGCCATATTTTTAATTTGCTGGTTTTACTTTTTTTAATTTGCTCAGGAAAAGGTATAGATTTTCCTGATGTCAAGTAATCTTTCAGGACTGGAGACCAAAAAAAAAAAAAAAAAAAAAAAAAAATGATTTATTTTGAATTTGACAGCATTATGCTTCAGGTGTGCTATCCATGTGTAAAGAGAGGGACTCTTTAGAAGTGGCATGCATAAAATTGTCTGCTAGCTGTATAAGCCAGACCAGTATGGAATTCAACTGTGGCTTTTGCTGCTAAACAGGGACACGGTTTGGGAGTCTTGGTCTAAAAAAAGAAAGGCATTAAAAATCTGCAACTTACATTACAAGCATTGCTGCTAGCAAAAAGAAAAATTCTGTTTGCTACTGTTTTTACTTGGTACTACCACGAAAGAGTCCATCTTTTTACATACAAATAGTACACCTGAAGAAGGCTGTAGAATGGAGCGTCTGGAATGTTGTGGGTACAAGATAGATAAGGAGTTCAATTGTACGAAAAACTGAATATTAATGACTTCTCAAAATTACTGACAACTAGCAGAAAACCCAACCTCTGGGTGAGATTTTAAGTAGATGTCTACTTTATATGGTTAAAAGAAAAAAAAAATAAATAAATAAAACTAACCTGATGGACACAAAATAAGGGTCCAGTTTAGCATTATACTTGCATTGTAAATCAAACCCCTCGCTAAAAACTTAAAACGTTTTGGAATTTTCAAAAACTAACCACAGAAAATTTGGTGGCCATAGCTCTAGCTGTCCTTGAGTTATGCGATGACAGATGTTTGGTGAATTATAGACAATATCATTATGCTACAGCTGCAATTTAGTGATGTAACCTTTGATGACTGCAGTAGATGATACAAGTAACTGAATGTGACCAGAGGAAACGTGTTGCCATCAGCGATACAAACAAGGTGACAGACTTAGAGATATCACTAAAAGAACTGATTGACCAGTTAGTAAAGAACCAATAAATGATTAGTCATAAAAAATTTAAAATAAAGTGTGATCACCAAGCAATGTCGAGCCTGATCAAAACTTAGATGGGTTACTGCTTGGGAATACCGGGTGCTGTAAGTGAGTGACTCCACTTTAAAAAAATTTTTTTTTTAAATCTGAACTCTTCATCTCTACTCAACTTTTAATACAAGAAACCCCAAACAGTGAAATTGACTTCCAAACAAAGTACTAAACCAAATCTACAGTCCAAACTCAGCTGCAGGTTTGGTTATCATTTTTTTTAAATAAATAAAATTAATTTTTTTTTTAAAACTAAAAAGCACACATCTGCCAACGCTCAATCGAAAAAAAGATTCCTTCATCTGCCAAGTTTTAATCACTTCTCCCATAAAATTTCATTGATAACTTTGAGATCATGTGGACGGACGGAGAGAAAGACGAGGTAATACATATACTTCGCCAACTTTGTTGGCAAAAAGGTTAAAATATATATTAAAAAATAAAAAAACAGAATTGAGACCAAGATAGTTATCCATCAGAAAACAGCAAACCTTAGAAAGATTTCATTTAAAATAAAAAAATAAAAATTTTTTCTAATGAAGAGGACCTGTCCAGGTTTTGAAATGCCCTAGATAAGCTTCATGATGACTGCAGATGAAATGGGAACCAATTTATTAGTAGAGCCTTTGGGCATTGAAGGCTATGAAGAGTAAATTTCACTGGTTCTCTAAATGCGCTCGACCCTTAAACACTAAATATGGAAGCAGAAATAGGGGGGGGGGGCATCTGATAAGCAATAACGTAGTTGAATTTGATAAAAAGAAGTTTATGAATGACAGGTCTGATCAATGAATAAGTTACTTTCCTTTTGTTGGATCACTGCCAAACTCAAACTAAGGGACCAATTTAGCATAAACCTACATTGTAAATTGAATCCCTGAATAAGGCGTAAATGTTTAAATTTTCAGCTCCATTTGGTGCAGCCTGTACGCACGATAGATAGCTGGGCAGAATCACTTAAAAACTGAAGAAACCTATGTTGACAGTTTCTAACAACATCTGATAAGCAATAAAGTAGATGAATGATAAAATTCAGACTAAAGTTTATGAATGATAATTCACCTACACAAATGATGAAAACGAGAGGTAATAATACCAGAGAGAGAGAGAGAGAGAGAGTGAGCAGTAAGCAGTAAGCAAACAAAGATAAACCACTTATGTGTTTTGGTGTAGAAATAGGCAAAGGCCAAAATGGGTGAGAAATGGAAAGATGAGGGGGTAAATATGAATGTCATGGCATGTTGAAACAGCCCACAGCTATCCTTGAGAATGACCCTAGGAAGAAAGTTTAGGGCAGTCATCCGATTGGTATATCATGCAGCACTAAACAGACAGCTACAAGCCACGGTTGCCATTTTGGCCATTTCATGGCCAAATCTGGCCTTTTTGAAAAGCATTTGGCCATTGACCTTTTTTTGCAATAGTACCTATATTATAATAAAAAAGATCGGGGGGGGGGGGCTGCATTCGCATTCAAATTAGAAAATAAATTTTTTTTTAAACTAATTTTTATCGCTAAAGAAATCAGTGAGCAACAATACACCATTGTTTAGAACAGGGTTCCGCATCATATTATTATTTATGTGGTATTGATGAAGAAAATTTTTTTTTTTTTAAATAAAAATCAAAATGCATCCATTGTACCAGACTTCAGTTGGTTTTCATTAAGAAAGCCATAATTATTAGTGTGATTAATTTGTTCCAAGATTTTCCACTGTTCAAGGGGTTATAATTTTTTTTCCAGCTTAAACTTAGATAAGTTAATTTGTACAGCAATAACTTAACCGTACTACATCAAAACCGGCACTATTCAAGGTGTTGCTGTATAAACAATTTTGGCATTTGGCCATTTTTTGGCCAGAAAAGCTCCAACCATCTGGCAACCCTGCTACAAGCTTTGTGTTAATGTAATTAAGAGCTTACAAAGCATAATCGTCTAGACAGACATTTCAGCTTATAATGAGAAGATTCTTTTCAAAGTCCATCTTGATCAATAACAATTATCAAGAGCCTTAAACACTACATGTAACCATTTAAATTCACTTCAAGTGTGTAATACAGCCATGCATCGACTTGCGTCCTGGTGGTATGGACGCAACTCAACCTGATATGGGCACAAGTCAACGATTATAGGGTGATGTGAAATATACATGCTACTACACTAACATAAGATACCATGACACATACATATTTACCTAAACCTCTATATTGAACATGCATCTTCGCCTTTCCGAAGAGAAAGGAACAAATGTCATCCATTACGTTTCTTTCACTAAGTCATTAGCTTTTACTTTCTCGTCTTCCTTGTCTGGAGACAAACATGACAGAATTTGTCATTAACAGTTGAGCCATAGAACTAAGTCTTTAGTTCAACCCAAAAGATTGGTATGCATGGGAGATATTGCCATCAAATTATAAACACACGAAAACCAACTTCAAGCCTGGCAAATCTCTGGAGGAAAAATTGCCAATTAGTTAGTCATGGAGAAGTATGGCTTTAAAGAAAGCTGTGGAGGACCATGATCAGTGGAAGAGGAGGAGGGGGTCAATGCAAACCAGCAAAGAGAATAATTTGACTGGATATCAAACAATCTGTTGTCTAATTGCAGGGGAAGGACGGGACACACACACACACACACACACAAATGTCAAATAAAAATAGTTTGTATACAACCATATGTGGACTTAATCCAGATCAAGAGCTTAAAACCATTAACTGCCGATGACAGGAATTTCAGCCATTGCAGCTCTATGGCTCAACTGCGAATGACAGAAATTTCCATCAGTCACACACACACACACATATACATACAACTCAATGCAGACTGAAGGAAATTCCTGTCCAACACTTTGCTGGGTTGAGCAAAAGACAAATGTAATGGATGACATTTGTTCCTTTCTCTTTGGAAAGTGAAAAGCAACTCCAAACCTGGGAGGAGATATATAGATATCTACTATATATCTAGATCTATATATAGATATAGATCACAGATAGAATTGCATCCATACTACCAGAACGTAAACCCTGAAGCAAGTTGATGCATGGCTGTATTTGTTGATTTCGCCATGGTCAAAAAATCTGATCTCATATTGAGATTTTAGTTCCAGTTTAAACCTGGCACCATATGGCTATAAAAGATGAACTACCATAATTGTGTGTATTTTATATAACTAGTTTACTCATGCCGTCACAAAATTATTTGAATACTGTCATTTTGTAATTGCAGTAGAGTTATACAATATCAAAAACATTAATGCTGCGCAGCATTCTTGTTTATGTTCAATGCTTCCTGAATATTAAGTAAAGATACAAAGAAACAGATATGGGCAAATTATCTATAGTGATGTTTTCTTTTTGGTATAAACATTGAAAAGTGCCACAATATACACATTGTTTTCGATAAAGTGTTTTGTCCTCCCCCCCAACTGACAACATTCTATTTACCATTGAATAAATATTGAATTTTTTATTTATCAAGTTTAACATAATTTTTATACGTCATGTGATGTAGAAAAAAAACAAACAAAAAAAACTACTTAATAATATAGTTGCATCCGTGAGTTGACAGACAAATACACATGGCGTATTATTATAGTTACAACACTTCAATCTGGCACGATTGAACTATGAACTTGTAGAGTAGATGAAACCCCTAAAAACTCAAACTAGCCTTTACAAACAGATTAACTGGTCTCATAATCCATAGCCCGGCAGTTCCCAACCTGGGGCCTGCAAGCTTTCAAAGGCCTGGAATCAATGGGAAAATTCATTTAAATAAGAGGGGATCCTTGGTAATGAAAAGGTTGGGAACCACTGCTTATAGCCCATTGTAAAAAAAAAAACAAAAAAAAAACAGAACAAGTAAGGTTATACAATAGACCCAAGCTATAAGTCTATTGGAATCTGTAATTGTGTAGACAGAAACTAAAGCTAACATTCAGTTAAGTGTTTTCTTCTGGTCGTCAGCAATGACAAGGAAATAATTGAAGTAATCATTAGAAAAGAGAATCAGTAGAGACGATTTAATTGAAACACAATGAACAAAGCACTTTTTGCAGTGCAACCAAAACATTCCTCTAATCTTTCAAGGAAAAGATTCTACTAGACATGAACAAAAAAACAAAACAAAAAAAACAAAAAGATTTTTTTTAAAAAGGGGGGCAGTTAGCCTAAAGTAGCAATCATAAGAAATGTCTATGTTCCGGCTTTTGATGCTGCAGTCATCACTTCAACTAGAAAGCACATACCCCTGCCAACGGTGTATGCCAGCTAAAAACTAAATGAAAATAAAAACAGGGGAGAGAACGCAATTCTCGCAATATGTACAAATATTGGGTTACTTCTCTTGAAATTTAGCATTTTTATTTACTGTTCGCTCTTAACCTCTTTTCATGTAGAATAATGAAGATATCACTCAATCGAAAACAAATTGCTGGATCCGCCTCAATTTAATTGAGAACTTCTGCAGAGTTTGTGTGGACAGACTGGCAGGAAGACACAGGGTAATGCATATACCTTCGCAACAACTGCTTAAAGCAGGTCCTATAAGAGTAGAAACTCAAGACTTTATTAAAATGTGTAGAAAATTTGATTTTTTCTTTTTTTTACAACAATCAAAAAAGGTGTTTATGAGAACACTTCTACCATGATTTCCAGACCGACTTCAGCCACTCATTGCACAACTTTCTCTTTTTCAAAGTCAGACTTACCTAAAACATACAGAAAGATATTAAAGAGTAAAACCTTAGTTTCAGGAGTTCAGATATATCTAAAATGATTGTTTACTTATCTTCAAATAAGCAACAAGAAAGTGGATGCAAGGGAATATAAGTTGATTAGACAAAACAGATTGTTATAGAATGAATCAATTCCATGAAAAATATCTTTAACTGTAAACACCAGTGCAATTTCAATGCAAAACATGTACCATTTTAGTAGAAGGGTTGCAGATAAATTTAAAATTACACAACTGATACAAGCCATTTAAGAGTTTATAGAACTTGCATCAAAAGTGTCACATCTTCCAAATAATACATGTGTCACATGTCAAAATTATATCATTGCAACAACAATAAAACGTATATTGTTGACAATCATGAACCAGAATGCCTCCCAAATGGATTAAACACAAAACAAGATCAGTACCACTAAGGTCCCCTAATAAAGATCAGTACCACCCAATTAAAACCAAGTTAACATGGTCAGCTCCAGCATCTGACTTGGACTAGTTTGACAAAAACAAATTTGTTTTTAAATAAAAAGGTTTTACAACAATTAAACTCCAATCATGGGACATGCACCATTTGAAACAGGGGGCCTGCCTAGGAGTGTACCCAAGATCTCTTTGAATGTTGTAATAGCCTAAGTAAAAATTAGTACCACCAAACCGGACCAAGTAAAAATCGGTACCAAGAGGAAAAGTGGTGTTGATTTTTACTTGACTCCTACAAAACAAATAAGACATTTTTCATTTTATACACAAAAAATAATGAAATGTTCAAAGAGTTATGAAATTTCTAGACAACAGAAGAAAGGCTAATATGGGTGTGGGTGTGGGTGTGTGTGTGTGGGGGGGGGGGTTATTGATTATATCGATTATGAACTTTAGATTTTAAGGGCGACTGAGCAATGTATTAAATGTATAAGCTACATAATTATATCACGAGTATCTCAAAATTTACACTGTTTATGTTATACGGTTGTTTTCACTGCTGATCTTTAGTTTCAACTTTAAACTGTTTGAAAAGAAAATAATTGACATTATGAATCGGAGGAAAACTGGTTTTAAAAATGTGTATAGATTTTTCTCAATTTTACCAACAAACAAGCTCAAAACTTGTGGTACATGTTCTTCAGAACAGAAGAAACAAAAAGTGGTTAATACTACAAGCATCCATTTATAAGGCAGATGTTGGGGTCCAGAATAGCCAACTGCTTTATAACTGAGCTGCGATAACTGCAGGTGTGGGTAAGGACAGACAATAGTTGAAAGACCGCAAAAATCCTATTGTATAAAAGCCAAGTGAGATTTGAACAAATAAACAAAAGGTATTTTTTTTTTTCACAAACAAAACATTTACATCAATGACTTAACCCTTTCAATCCTTAGCCTTCAGATACCTGAACTACTGAGTGGAAAAGCTCAATAAAAAAGTTTCATTCATACTGACTACTGAAATGTTTGTCTAATTCATTTCATTTTTACAGTTGGCTTGCTAGCATAAGTCAAACCAGCCATAAAAATGACTCATGGTGTAATAAAACAGCGTTCAGCCTGAAATATTGGGCTAACGGGTTTAAAGGGATTTTCTGTTTTATTTGCGGTTTTCTGGACGAGTAGACAATAGTATGGGTAAAAATGTTGCGGTCACCACACACCCATATTATATCGATAACTGCGCAGTAACAGACCACGTTATATATAGGGAATGACGACAACTGTAGTAAGGTGACAAGATAGGAGGTTTGAGGGAAGTAGTGTTTCTATTGACATCCTATTTGAAATTAGTTTATTTACTAAAAATTTCAAAGCCTGTAAATATATTTGAAGGTCACAGCACTCAATTTTTCTTTGGTTGTCAGTAACCAATAAACATCAAATACCAGAGATTTCAGCATCTGATGAAGGCTTTGTTGGATGCACTGCTGCAAAAACATCAGCAGTTGTACAAATTTATTATGCTAAATGAAAGCCAGGTTATACATTTTTTGTGTGTTTCTTTGGTGAGGGGCATTACAAAACTATGGGATTCATAACCCACTTTACATATGTGACAAAAAAAATTTTTTAAATTAAATTTTTTTTTTTTTTTTCCCTTCTTCAATAGAGATGCCTTACTCCTAATAAATCTATACATACTTATTTTGAAGGGGGAAAAAAAAAAAAAAAAAAAAAAAAAAAAAAAAATGATACAGAATAAGATTTTTAGCAAATTATTGCAGATATAGTTTTGGAAGATATTTTTTGCCTAAGTTTCAAATAAACTTTTCTTCTACAAATTGAATTTTCAATGACCAGCATCACCAATGCAACAATTGGTATCAATGTATCACAGTAGGGTTAGCTTGGTCCCTAGCCAATGGGTTAGCACCAATAATCACAAATCAGACAATCTTACATTTTTTGTTGTTGAATACTACCAAAATCTGTAATAGACCAGGGTAATAAAGAAAATATTTTTTTTTTAAAAATCAATGCAGTTCATGCTAGTCCAAAAATATATATTTTTTTTTTATGCACCTCTCGTTCCCTTATCAGAGTGGAAAAGTCGTGCTAGAATATCAATAAGATGTTGTAAGAGCGAAAAATATTGACCAATTCAGGTTAAGCTTATCTGGCAACCAACAGACTGTCATCAATGCCAATAAAACAGGCCAAGAAAGAACGCAGATTATGTTCAGTGAATTTAACAGTGTTGGAAAAAAAAATATCTATCAGTGTTTTCAACCATTTCATTACCAAGGAGACCCTTTATTTAAATGAATTTTTCCCATGCACACCAGGCTTTTGAAAGGTCTGCCTTCTCAACAAGCCCACACATCCCAAGTAATACCTTGTTGGACCCCCAGGGGCCTGCAGACACTAATCTATATTTATGTTAAAATCTGTACATATTTACAGGTTATTTTTTTCCATTTCAGGAGAAAAACTTGTTTAAAAGCAACATCTTTTTCTTCGTTGCCATAACTACACTGACAACAAGCATCCCTAAAAATGAAGACAATTTTATTTCTTTTGGGGACACTTCATCTACAAGATGGTTCAGTCTCTACTTTAATGACACCTGTTCAGAATTCAGTATATTAGACAAGAATTGTATATCGCACTCATCAAGAGAATTTATCTACCAGCAGAACTGGCCCAATGCATAAGCGAACTAAGCAGCTGCTTAGGGTTCCTGTGGCAAATAAAGGCCCCCAAGAGGCGGTAGACCTTCACCCCCCCCAAATCAAATTTTGCTTAGGACCCCATAAAGCCCAATTTATAAGAAGATTGAACTGTAAGAAATGAAGCAATAGTCACTAGTCACACTAAATACAAGACCCAAGGCAAACTTTATTTCTTCACTTTTTCAAAAGCAATTAAAATGCAGGTTATTTTTTTTTCCCAGCTCCTTGTTTCTTCCCATTTTCTTTTTTTTATAGCCAACTAGAATCTGTTATCAGAATGTACTCTGACCAGGGTTGGAATTTGGTATTTTCAAGACAAAAATTGGGAAAGTTTGGTACTGAACAAAGCCATTTGGTTAAAAATAAATAAATTGAGGACTGAAGGAAAATTTACAAAAGATAATCCCTTACACATGAATGATGATACAACATAAATATACATGAACAATAGATAATAAGTATGAATTTTAATCCATTTTTCCTGCAAGCTTAGTTTGATGATGGATTTTAAGTTATTTTGGTACCGAAGCTACTTAATTTGGTCCCATGACCATACAATTGGTCTTGTGTGGCAAAAGACATAGCAACACTGGCTGACCCTACTGATGCTGACTTGTAATATTCTAGAAGAGCACTGGAAACAACTGATTTTTACTCATGAATGATTATCACTTTCAAGTATCTTAACAACTGTCTATAATCAACTGCAACCACAAAATACTTCTCACACACTTGGGAATCAATTTTTCATAGATGACACATTATGCTTCCAACCTTAAAAAACAAAAAGAGACAACTGAACCAAAGTGCCAAGTTAAAAATAATCTTTTTGTAAAATGTGTGATCAATGAATAAATTACTTCCCCCCTTTTGTTTGGCAGCAGTCACTAAAAAAAAAGGAAAACGGAAAAGGATTCAAACTTAAGTCTTGTTACCATGAGCTTCCCACTTGGCAAAGGAAAATCCCTTCTCATACAAAACAGATGTATATTAAAAGCCACAAAACAGATTTCTTTTTTGGGGGGTGGGGGGTCAAATACTTTTTCCTTATAACCAAGCTTGCTAAAGCGTATTGTGAAAAGAAATTATCTCTAGTCCATTATACTCTCTTTTCCTTTCCAATGGTAATGCAGAGAGAATACTGGCATCCCCCAATATAACACGGTTCGCAATATAAGGCAGGTGGGCGGTGGACCAACATTTTTATCGATATTAACATCCACCCATCTAGAAAACCACAGATAGAAACAGAATTTCCCCTTGAACCCGTAAGTCCGATATTTCGGGCTGCGCACTATTTTACTAAACTGTTAGCCCATTAGAGGACAGCGGTGGCACAAAATTTGGTATACTTCATAATATATTGTTATTTTGATGGTATTATTTAATGAAAAACAAACATTAAAGAATGCCTTTGTTTATTTGTTCAAATCCCACTTAGTTTTTATACAATAGACGAGGTTCTTAGTCTTTCAGCTATCGCTCGCCCAGTTATAATGCAGTTAGCTTTCTTGGACCCCAACACCCACGTTACAACAGGGGATGCCTGTATAATGACAGCTTCAATCTATTTCAGGCTGTCAAATTGCTTCATGTGTATATCATAGTATGTGAAAAGATCTGATTTTAGAAGATGGACAAAGTAAATCTGCTTAAAACAGAAAATTAAAAGCATGAATCAATTCAATAAACTAAAAGTTTTTTTTTCATTCTGAAATAACAAGTAAAACTTGCAACTGTACAAAGAAAATCTAGAAGACAACTTCGTCCCATTTCAAGGATGCACAATTGTTTCATTAACATCCATAATCTGGAGGGGAGGGGAGTAATAAAATCTTAAACACTGGTTCTAATCACAGATTAATCAATCAGATTATACATTCAATATAATTTTAAGATCAGCAACAAGAGTGAAGGAGGCATGGGTAGCCGAGTGATTAAAAGCATGGAGAATGGGATTGACGAGCAGATTTAAAACTCTGGAGGAGATAGTTTGCACAATGCCCTTGGAAAAGGCATGTATCCATCTCTACCACACACGTCACGGGCCATCATGTCACACCCATCCCCCCGGTCTCCTTATTTGGGGAAGGGAGGCCTATGTCCAACACTTAGACGGGCTTGGCAAGCTGAAAGTGGATTATGATAAGATTGCTCAAGTAAAATAAAGGAGTGGAAGAGGACGAACAAAAGTAATGTGACCGCCGTCTCCACCTCCCAACAACACATTGAGTATAAGTGGAAGATATAAAATGTTTTAAAAAAAAACAAAAGTGACGCAATTGCTTGACATTTAAGGTTTTCAGTATTACAGAAACAGCCAAACTCAAAAGATCAAACCTTCCAAGCATCTAGTAAAGAGTTATCCATATTCGGCTTGTTTGTATATATGACCATTCCTCTCATCAAGTCTCTTCTCACCCAAGCCACCCATGCAAGGTAATTAACAAGCATAATGGAAGAGGGTGCTTATGCTTGAATGGGAGGAAAAGGGACTCAACCTTTACTATAAGTGTCATTCATTCATTACTCCTCCCACACAAGTCTGAAGCCAAAGAATTACATACATAGAAGTAAATCAATCATGCCTTTGCATGTAGTTATAGATACATTCCACAGATAATAAAATTACTTAAACAAAATTTAATTGCAGAAATATATATGCATGAGTAATGATGATCTTAGTTGTCAACACCCACAACTTTCCACTGGTCCAGCCAGTCAATAATCTTACTATCTGCAGCAATAGTTGTGGAGAATACAACAAACCAAACAGATACTTTTTCACTCCCACCAACTGTAGCACAAGCTCTTCTAGTAGTAACTGTCTTACCTACTGGTGCTTTGCTTATTTTGCTAACTTATTCAGCAAAGAGCTATAAAGATTGTTCCATCACCGAGAGATCTATCAGTGTTTGTTAAACTGGCGAATGAATTACCAACGTTGAATGAAATTATTTTGGGTGTGAAAGAATTTACAATATATTTTTTTCTATTCTTAAAACAGTAATTTGTGATAACATGTAAAATAAGGAAACATTAAAAGTTCTAAGACTTGTTTGCTAAATTTATGTAAACCAGAAAGATTCTAATAATTTTTTGTGTTAATTTTTGTAACTTCGTTTTTACATATTTTAAGATGTTCAAAAACATGAATGAAATAAACACTTAAGAAATGAGTTAATTTATGACTTTTGCTCATGATACAAAATGAATTAAAATTATATACAAAACATGAAAATAATCAAAAACATAAGGAAATTTAGTCATGAGTGAATGAGATTTTGTAATGAAGAGTTGAGAGTGAATGACACCGAAATAGTTAAAGAAACATTGATCTATCATACTCAGACCGGCGGAAGAAGCTAAACCTGGATACTCTGGAACACAGAGTTAATCTACCTGAAGCATACCGCATCATGTATAACATCTACAATCTAACAGTCACTTAACCAGATGTCCTAATAAGCAAATGTTCACACCATCACAGCTACAAGAGGCAACACCAGGAAGATACAAATCCAGGAAGCAGCTGGTATCAGAAAGCACTTCTCACCCAGAATGGCAGGACCATGGGACAACCACTCTGAAAAAAACATTTCCCCAAAAAACAAACCTTAAACAAGAACTCCCTAACAAATTTGATTTTAAATTCATTAGTTTTTCTGTGTCAAAGTTGACAATTGTCTAAAACAGTTGGGACAACACCAGACAAAGAAAAGAAACCCAACTGTAGAAGGGATAAATTCCAGACTATACTTGGAAAATATTGCCCTGGTTAACTTATTCAAATTTAACGCAATCTTCAAAGTTTGGTCTCCAGTTCTTGATTACTAATTTAAAAGATTAAGCGTCCGTCTCCTAAAAGACAACTCACAATGAAGTAAAACGGCTGGTGACAAAATTTTCAGTTTCAAGCGTCAGCTTAGTGATCCTTGCAAGTTTCTATGACCACCCAGTTGGCAGGATGCAAGTCCACCAAAGGGATACTTCCACCCTAATCCAGCTGAGTGCACAAGGAAAGTTGTCCTAATGAAGTTTTCCACATCCTTCACTCATACCAGGAAACTTTTGCGTGTGAGATGTGCTAAACATCCGAACAGATTGAATTCAAAAGATTACCAGTTCCATTATTTTCATACTTCCAGCTTAACAACCATAACCAAGAGCAAAAGCTGACTGTATATCTCGCACTATTATTGTGGCCAAAAGATTTCATAGTTCTCATTGATTGATAGTACATGGAAGTTTATGTAGGTATATAATCCTATAGTGAAAAACATGGTGGACAATAGGCAAAGGAAGAAGTGATTCAATTTTGGAGCGGATCCATGCATATGTACATAGTAGTTATATGTCATGGGCTTTGTTACATTGATTTCTTTTTCATCTTCATATACGAATCAAATGATATATGCAACAGTCGAAATTTAAACAATTAACTACCCCGTCTAAGCTATCCACCAAGTGGTTTCAATGATGTTTAGGGTTACTGACGACAGAGGTATGTGCTCTAGAGTTGATTTTATAAGATTTGAACATATCCTATCAACCGGACATGTGAGTGAGGGTAAAGAACCCATTTATCCAGTGTCAACCATTAGGGTTACTTATCTGATACAGAAGACTCAGTGCACCACCCCAAATTAATGTTTGGTTCCAGGGGACCTACTCCCCCAGGCTGCACCTCTCCATTGCGCTAAGAGGGGGTATGGTATTCCTTGCTGCCAAGTAAACTGGACAATATTAAACTACCTGGCGTCGCATTTTGCCCTCATGGGGAGGCAAATAAATACTACTATGTGAGTGATGGGCGATTTCTTTTGGTGTAAAGGAATAATGTACGTCTGGGTCATGAAAGGATCTAGCTAAGAACCAACATGAGACCAGCCTCTTCCCTAGAGCCCGTGTCGGCAATATTGTGCCAAATTTTGTAAAAAAAAGTTTTACAAAATAAACGTTATTCGCCACGAAAAGAAAAAGGTGAAGTCCTGGAAATAGGAAGGAGAAGAAACACAATCTAATCGTCATATTTACTCACAATAAGAGATTTTTTTTTATTGCTGGAATGGAATTTTCTTATATTTTTAATCTACCGTATTTACTCGTGTCGTGTACAAAGCGAGAAATTTACTATAAAATTTTTTTATTTTTTTTTAAATTGGGAGGGGGGGTAGCATTATCCACGTTCGAACAGTGTAAAAAATAGAATACTGATTTTTAGTTAGAAAAAGTAGGGGTCGTACTATATTCGAGATCGTATCAGTAAATACGGTACTTCTATTTACTTTTTTACAGTACGTTTATGGCCTCTTAAGTAAGATATACCCAATACATTGTTGCTATGATCACCTCATGGCACACTCCAACCAAGGAGATCAATACTGCGGACAATTTATAAATCAGTAAGTATTAATAAATCGTAAAAAAGGTAAAAATCAATGTCAAAATTACACCTTTAAAAAAAAAAAAAAA
>VCCN01000077.1:496932-516565 GCA_006491835.1 Architeuthis dux
AGAGGCTACACAGACATATATTTAATTATGAACATCTATCTAAAATATACATTTCCATTAGAGACTACTCTATAATAGTTATCTCTCTTGACAAATGTTACAGATAGAAAAATATAGACATACAGGTGGCATATTTATATAAGTAGATTTTTCTGTAGAGACAGTTGTTTAATCTAGACCTAGAGTGTGCATGAAGTTCAGTGTTTTTCAACCTTGTATAGTCCAACACCTCCCTATGACACCTAGCTACATGTCAACGCCCCCCCCCTGTAGTTTAAATATAAGAAGTACTCAACACAGATTAGAGACATTTGCTAGCTTGTGATTATAAAGAAAAACATTAACATTCAGTTCAAAGGAAAATATTATAGTAAGTATATCAATGAATTTATAATGGGTTCTCATTATCAAATTAATTGTGGCTATGAGGCAATTTAAAGGTTTATTAAAAAGTAAATTACTTAAAAGATTACATACAACATACATTTTTACTACTAGTGTTAACCTTGAGCTTGATGATTTTTAACAAGCGTGGCAATATCTGCCTCAAGCTTTGACAAATAGAGTCTCAAGTCACCACTGTTTAGTGCCTCTATTTGCTTTGTTAGTCGTTCTGTTCTAGCTGTGTGAGATTAGAATGCGTTTGATTTGTAACCATGTTTAAGCGTGTTAAGAAAAGAAGACGGAACGAAAGACACATGTTGATCAGGGCTATTGCCTGTGTAGAACTGAGCCTTCCCCGTTCACACTTCCAGTCCGCATTTACTGGGAATGGGATGGGGGCTTGCTTCAGCATGTTCATTGATTTAATATATACTTAACAATATCCAAGCGGTTTCTTTTCTTCATAAGTATGTGGCTCACTGCACTGAGTCCCCGTTCTACAAGGTCAGAAGAGGGAAAAGCAATGAAAAGCAGTTTTGCTTTTTTCCAAAGAACAGCAAATTCCCCATACTGCTGCAGCCACATTTCATGCTACCCACTGCAATCAAAGATTTGTTTCACTTTGTAATGTTTATGTATGCATGTATTTTTTCGTCTGTATGTTTTAATGTAAATAAACAAGCCGAAACGGAAGTGAGGGCTCAGAACTGAGAGCTGAGAATGGCCCTTTTCAGTGAATCTTCATAACGATCAGACGTGTCTTTGTTTCTCCCTTCTTTTCTTACACAACTAAATACGGTCAAAAACCAAACGTGTTTTAACCAACTCGGCTAAACACAAACTAACAAACCAACAAAAGCAAAAGACGTAACACACTTCTTCATCATTTTGCAGCTCAATGATTTCTTCCTGCAAGTAGATTTCTTGTTCTTCAACCTTGAAAATGAATGGATTCATAACCCAGTTACTTGTATAAAAGAAATGGTTGGCAGAGTAAGCATTTAATAACTGCCTAATGCTAATTCCTTGTTTGTAAGTCGATACGACTAAACAACAGCCATTTGTGAACCAGAATCATAGATATTCATGGAATCTCCACAACGCCCCCTCTAGAAGCTGTGCCCACGTTGAAAACCACCGATGTAATTTGTTTGTTTTTTGACAAGAAGCCTTTACACATTTATTTTTCTCAGTCTTGCAATATTTCATCCAAGTGATGTAGCAAACGATTTATACCCTACACTACCTGCGGTCAGCTGGTAATTCATTTGGTACACTTGTAAAAGAAAGTTTTCCTTCACTTTTGACCTCTTAAATGGGGAAAAAAGTTTACCTTCACTTTTGAGCCCTTAAAGGGGGGAAAAGTCTCCATTTATTTTTGTTTAGATGGTTTCTATAGCGTGTCAGACAAACAGACAGTGAGACACCTCACACTTATATATACACAAGATGTGTGTGTGTGTGTGCACATGTGTGTCTATACTGTATTTCCAGGGATCAAAGATGTTATTTTTCCTAAAATAAGCCTTGTAATTTTCAAGAACAAATATTTACATCACTTATAGGTTTGCACCTAATGATAGATAAAACACTTTGATACTAGACCTTAACATAACCATGAATGAGCTGCCGAAACTACTATTTAGTATGTAATAATTTATTTTAAGCATTTACTTAGTTATTTAAAAAAACAACCAACGCCTGACTCAGGATTCTCCAAAGTGGTCAATATCGACTCCTTGAGGTCAATAAGACTATCCAAGGGGGTGATAAATGTCTGGGGGTAAAAGGGGGTTGATAAAAGCCCTGGGGTGGTCTATTGAACTTTTTGGGTTGAAAGCTGACATTTGTATAAAAAATAAAGTGCATAGAATACACATTTCTGATTTATATATAATCACTTTTTATTGTGTACTTATTTTATATTCTGTTATATACTGAAACATACTTGTTGATACAACAGCTGTGTAGAGAGACAACCAGGAGTTGCCACTTCAGTGTCCAAAACCATACTGGAAAGAGACAACTGGAAGTTGTCACTTCAGTGTCCAAAACCATACTGGAAAGAGACAACTGGAATTTGCCACTTCAGTGTCCAAAACCATACTACTTAACTATTATCTATTTATTTTTTGTACATGCCTGGGGTTGATGAGGGATCAAGGATGCTGTGAAATGGTCAATGTTCTAAAAAGTTTAGGGACCCCTGCCCTAAGTCTAATTTGTGGCCCATGTCCACTCCCCCCAAAAAGCCGTTTATTACAGATCAAAAAATGAACAGATTTTACAACAGCTGAAGAACAGTTTGGCCAAAAATGTTTTGACAAAAAGGGGGGAAAAAATGAAGAAACACGTTTCATTTAGCTAAAATTAATACAAAACTAAAATACAAAACTAGCCAAGTAGCCCCATATCTTCTGAAATTAATTCCCTTTAGCTCTTCCTATACTACTTCCTTCACTAGGTTTGATAGCCTGGTCACTTTACACCATAAAACTCCTTTTATAGTGACTAACGTAACAACCATTTTGTCAATAATGTTTCAAACTGTAATACAAAACTAAAATATGAAACTAGCCAAGTAGCCCCATATCTTCTGACATCACTTCCCTTTAGCTCTTCCTATAAAAAGAACAACTTCCTGTTGCCCAGTGCCCACTACTGAATTTTCTCGTCCCAATAAGCTGTGCATATCCTTGCCTGAACCCCCACTGCAATAATACAGCCTTGATCTTTGAATAATCAAACATTATTACAACAAAGCATTTCGGTAACTCTGCTGACAGGTAATTACAACAAATGAGCTTCACTAAGTCGCATGTTTTCTCTGCTATTTCTTTCTTACTAGTTAGAGCCAAATAACTAAATCTTTCTCCCCAATATTTTCTTAAGTTCTTTGTAATTATACTGGCCATATCGATCGATTAAATATTTGTATGTTCCCGTCTTCTCTTTCAGCATAAACATATGTACTCACTTTGTATTAATGTTCACTTCTTATTAAAGGTATGTCTTTAATGTATGTCTACAAATATCTGCATTTGTCTTCATTATTTCTCTATATGATTGGACTTTCTTTGTTTGACTTTTGTTTATGGTCTGGTCTGGCTGACTGTTTGACTGGGTATGTATGTATCACTTAGTACAATGGCCAGTTGTTGTGTAACTGCAGTGCATACACACAGAGAGAGACACACTGCACAGATTTCTGAAATTGTAGTTAGAAGTGCTGTCATAATATACTCATGTCAGCTTATCAGTTCATACCATCCTTGAGTTTCCCTGTGTGACCTTGACCTTCTTGACTTTGTATCTCATTCTAAATGTTATTAATGTTTTCAAAAAACTTACTTTGTATTTAATCAATCAAATGTTCTCAAATTTTGTATTAGGTAGTTTTGCAGTGATTTATATTGTTGCTATTAGTAAAATTCCAGACTAAATTAGGGTTTCTCAACCTTTTTTTTCCCCTATCGCACCCTTTTGATTATTTTTTTAAATCTATCATCCCCTCAGCTCAAATTTGACCCCTTGGGATGATATTGCCCCCAAGTTGTATTCTATGAATTTTTATTTCTTATACAAATCTTAGCTTTTGACTCCAAAAGTTTAATAGGCCCCTTCCGCTGTTTATCGAACCGCTTTTAACCCCAAAACATTTATCGACCCCTTGGATAGTCCCATCGACCCCCGGGGGTCAATATCAACCACTTTGGCGACCCCTGACCTGGATGTTTCCCCAACCAAAGTACTTTCATTCATTAGGTGCATATGCAAATCCACTGGCAAGAACCCTTGCGGATCAAACCAATGTTCCCGTCGAAAGAGTGGACTGAAGTGCTTGATGGCTTGTGTTGACTGTCGGGAACAGTCATTCAATAACAAGAGGATTGTTGCGACCTTGGAGGAAGATGATGATGACTGTGTTCATATGCAATGCACTTAATGTATGATAATTTGAACATGTTGGTTACAAACAGCTTGATGTCTTAGCAGCAGCCATTCAAATTTCTGATTGGTAGCCAACTTGGAACCTATACTTAGCAACAATATTACATTTTACTATGAGCATGACATGTATACTTTTAATTTGCTGCCTGTTAAAACAGGATGATTACCTCTAGAATTGTGCTAACTATCATTCTTTTTTGTGATAACATGTTCTGTAACAATGTGGTTTAGACAACTGTGGTATAATTTTCCTAAACAAGATGTGTTTGTGAAACACAAATGCCCCTGGCAGGTCAGTCACCTCCACCCATAGTCTTCTCTTTTCCCATCCTCTTTTACCTCTGCCAATGAAGTTGGCAGAGGTATATGTATTCACTCATGTTTGTCAGTCTATCTGTCTTTCCATATATCTCCAAAAGTTCTCAATGAATTTTTATGACATTTTGTCGAAGGGTGGTCCATGGGCCACGAAAGAATTGATTAAATTTGGGGAAACAGGAATTTGTTACAGTTATCTCCCCTGTATCGTAGCTATATATGAACTGTTTTTCATTCCGTTTTTAGTGTCAATGGCATCGACTGGGGTATGCGCTCTCTGAGTAATTTCTAGATTAGAATATTATTGATTTTTTGCTAGTATTTTCTTGCATCTTAACTTTTAGTTGCAACTTTCTCTGGCTGTCAGTCTATGGCAGTGAGTAAATACTAGTAAAAAAATTATTTTCTATAGTTTTAAGAAGAGTCATTAATATTCAAATGGTTTGAATGTGATGGGAGGAAGTCCAGATTATTGACAGAGAATGCGGTTTGAAACAGAGAAAAATCAAAGAGGCAGCTCATATCAACATTTGACAGAATGCCTTAGTCAGACAAGTGTGGAGTTCAACCCGATGTGGCTTCCGCTACTCAACAGACCCAAACCCGACAAGACAAGGATAAAGAAACACCTGAATCCTACATTATACATGTTACCTCCTTTGAAATTAAGAACTTCTACACCTGAAGAAGGCTGAAGAATGGATTGGCTAAAACATTGTGTTTACAACACAAACAACAAGGAGTTCAATCATCTGAAGAACCATTTGAATAGTAAAAAATTAATAATAAAAATGGTTGACAATGCTTCATCTAATACAAATAAATAAAGATAATATTGCTGCTACTAATACTGCTAGTATAAAAACAATAACAAATATGGCACTGGAAGAGATGGGGGAAGAATAAAGGTTAAGCTCAAAGGTTAGATTTGATCTTTTGTCAACCATATTCTTGTAGCTCAGTCAGTAAGAGTAGCTGGTATGGTTAACCAGGCTTCCCTGAGTTAAAAAGGATGTGAGTTTGAGTCTAAGCAAGAGCTCATTCTTTATTTCTGATCTGCACTATATATTCACTGCCATAGATTTACGGCCTGAGTAGAGTTGTGATAAAAAGCAGCTAAAAGTTAAGATGAAAGAAAATACTAGTCAAGAATTAATAATAATAAACATTGATGTCTGTTGCTTAACAACACTAAATCGGTCATGCTAAATTTTTGTTCATATCTAAGTGTGTACACCAGCTAAACCAGTGGTAGCCAACGTTTTTATGCCTAGCACCCACTATTGTGAGGGTGAAATTTCCCTACCACCCACTAATATTTTAAAGCCTGTTAGCCACTTAATGGCCATTTAAATGACTAAAGCTGGCTAGATTTGTCAAAAGTTTCCAGGTAACTGCGCAACTGTATATGCTGCAAAAAACCCATACAAAGGCTCCAAAAAGTAAATATACAATGTATGTATCATATATTAAGACATTAAAATATTAAAAATAAAAGCCACTGTTTTGGTTGGCAATTTTTGTAATAATGCACTGTTAGCCAAAACAAAAACGTATTGACTTCCATTGTCTGTGTGGCGAAAGTAAGACAGACATAATACCTGACCTTGTGACCCAGTAATGGGTCTATCACCCACTTAAAAGCTTAAATCGCCCAACAGGTATCACCCAGGTTGGTGACTACTGAGGTAAACCTTTCAGATTTTGCACACATCACCCCAAAATACGTTTGAATGAAAGGGTATAAAAACTTTTAAAAATTGCTTACTTTAAGCAGGTATTGTTTTAAAAATCTCTGTACATAAAGTAGGTAAAGCATCCCGTTTCTTAAGAGACAACACCTAACGGAGTATGGAGCCTGGTGACAATGACCCGCTTTCTGTTGCATGCATCAGCTTCAAGTCTGGTCAAGACCAGGACTTTATTCCTACAAGTTTTTATGACCACCCCCTTGGCAGGATGCAAGTCCACTGAAAGGGATACCTCCACCCTAATCACACAGCTTAGAGTGTACTCAATTAGCTGCTGAGTGCACAGTGAAATTTGTCCTAATGAAGAGATTTCTTTGCTCATACCAGGAATCGAACCCCGGACCTTCTGTGTGTGAGACAGACATGCTAACCATTATACCATCCGAGTGGATGTACATGAAGTGGAGGATCAATAAAGTGGGGACTGGTTTTCTATTGTTATTAAGTAATAAAAGGATCCCTCCATGATTAATACATCAGCGTGAGATGTCCCTGGCCATAAAGAGGGGGATCGATTTTCTATTGGTATTTAGTTGTAAACTGACACCCCTCCATGATTAATACATCTCTATCTATTACTTTAAGTAACAAGTCTGTATCAGTTTTCTATTGTTATCAACTAATAAACTGATTCCTCAAATGATTAATGAATTATTCATATACATCTATCCTTGTAAACACCAGTGTCTGTTACTTTGTAACGCTAAATCATTCACTCTAAATTTTTGTTCATATCTAAGTGTGTAAACCAGCCAAACCTTTCAGATTTTGCACACATCACCCCAAAATATGTTTTTTTTTTAAATGCCCACTTTAAGCAGGTATTTTTTACTGTTTATAAAATCTCTGTACATGAATGATTAATGAATTATTCATATACATTGTATCTATGTCTATGTCTTGATTTGATTAAAATCAGTCAATTTAATAATTATTTAACTAGATTTTGAAAATAATATTTGAAAAATACATTTGCTGTGTCTGTTACCTGTAAAATCGGTTCAATTGTAATGTGTGCATTGAGTCGCTTTATCTTACCCATCAATTTACAAGCTTTTATGGGACTGCTAAACGTGGATGAACAGTAAAGTCTAAAGATACAACTTGATATCATCCAAAATGTATAAGTATATTCCTTGTATTAAAAATACTGTCATATGACGGATAATATTCTAATTAATAATAATAATGGTTGACAATATTTCATCTAATAATAAATAAATCTACTTATATAATGAACAGTATGATTTTCTTGGTTCTCTGTCCATAACCATGGACTTTTCCACTTAAAGGTAACAAGTTTGCTGATAAAAATATCTCCTACCCACCATTTTAAATAATCTTAACATTTCTATTAAGTCTCCCTGATCCCTCCTATTTTCTAACGATATCCTCATAACTCATACTTTTTAATTCCAGTACAAGTCTTACAGACCACTTCTCATGTAGTGAGCTTGATCTTCACTGGGTGCCCAGTTATTGTGATCTTGTGCCAGACTTATATCTCTGAGAACTATTTTCCCATTCAATATTGATTATTTTTCATCTCTACCTAGAAACCGTCAGCCAAAACTGTCAACATAGGTTTCTTCACTTTTTAGATGATTCTGGCTGGCGAGCTATCTATTTATGTATGTATGTATCATGTGTACAGCCCACACCCTGGGTTCAATTTACAATGTAAGTTCATGCTAAACTGGTCTCTTAGTTTGTGCCTGGCAGCGTTAATTCTTGTTTTTTGAAAATTCAGACTTTTAAGTGATCCAACAAAAAGCGAGAGAAGTAACTTATTCATTGATCACCTCTTTTTCCAAATTTTTAATTGATCACCCCCAACATGGCATGCTGCCAAAAGACGTTGGTCACTTGATGGTTTCTATTGAGTGACTAACCAAACCTGTTTTTTCTATGTTCAAAAAATAGTTTCATCTTGGCAGCTGAAAGAAATTTTCAGTCGATCGTTCCAACTCGTTCACGATCGATATTCTGGCTTACATATTATCAATTAATTCAAAATCAATTAAGACTATGGCTTATTATCTACAAAACATAATCAAAGCCACCTTCTTGGCATATAAGACTGCTTAAGACAAAGGGAAAATATATTGAGAAAAAGTATATATACACATATATTAGAGTGAAAATAGACAATTTGAAAGACCATGTACAAATGAGATTTCTTTATTTAATTTTGACATTTCACTAGTTCATAACTAGCTTTTTCAGAAAAGAGATGGAGATACAAAACGTTATCCATTTTTATAGAGTCCATGTTTTTAGTATAGTGCAGGTTTTGTGATTCTTAATTAAACCATGTGGGTTTCAAGTGTTCTAAAAAACTAGGGCAGTGATTTATTTTTGATCATCGGCTGACCTGTGTGTATTGGTCTACAGGGAGTGTATCAAGTATCATCTTGGTGTGTGTGTGAATTTTGGGAGAGAAACTAGGGCAGAACACTTGAAATCCACATGCTAGTTATGAACTAGCGAAAACGTCAAAATTAAATAAAGAAATCTGTAACGGACACACAATTTTCCTAATGACACCCAGATTTTATTCTGAGAAATAAAGTTATCTTGGCTTTTAGATAACCAACTTTTCGTAACATGAAAAATCCGTACTTGACTAAAAACTTGATACTCTTTGTAGACAATAAGTCTGACAAACCCTTGTATTCTTGTCACCTTACATTTCATCTTGGAACTTGATGATACCCAGTTCAACACACCCCAATTAATAGTTTATTGAAGATGTTCAGTTTTTTTTTTTTGCTTTTTAAATTCCTAATCTCCGGGACAGATTAAAATATTAACAATTATTCTGAAATATAAGCAAAGAAAGATGGACTATATAGTAATAGGACAGATAAACATTATTTATTTTTTAATGATTTTGCTACTTTGAGTTAAAATACTCTCCCAGGTAATCCTGAAGTTCTTGGTTGCATTTGCAGATTAAGATTGTGTTTTGAGATTGGCATTGTTAGACATCAAAGAAAAAACACAAAAGTCCTATTAAGCTTAGCTGAAGATTTCAAGCCAATTGTGCATTTTGTGATAAAAGCATAAAATTTGGTACATTTATAGTCAAAGGCATTCCAAAAATATGTTTCCCATGGCAGCTATTTCCAAATGTCTGCCAGTAACAACTGTTTTTAGATCAATTTTCCTATCAGCAATCGAAATAATATGATATTGAAGACATAATTAGTTGAATTTATTTACCATACATAGATTTAGGGAATAGCCATATGGATAATACATGCAAGTCATTGAAAATTCAAGATGGCCGCCTTGACTGGTATGAAAATTGTAAGTGCAATAAAGTTGCGTAAACAAGTCTGATATTGGTGGTGATGGTAATGGTGGTGGTGGTGGTGATGGTAATGGTGGTGGTGGTGGTGCTGGTGGTGATGCAGGTGGTGGTGGTGGTGATGGTGGCGATGGTGGTAATAATAGTGGTGGACCATCACCATCATCACCACCACAATCATCACAACCACCACCACCATCACCATCATCAGCACTGGTTCTCCTATTAGGCCATGTTAGGTGACCGGCTAAGGGCACAAAGGTTGTAGGGGTGCACTCCAAACTTAAAAAATACTGTATTTACTCATGTATAAATAGACTTTTTCTAATAATTGTACTAATTTTTACTTTCAAATCTTTAGTTAAAATTGATTATCACATATAATCCCGAAAACCGTATAAAAATTATCGATGGTCTTATTGATTAAAAGCACAAACAATTTTAAAAATTGTTTTATACGGTTTTCAGGATTATCCACGAAAATCAAGTGTAACCAAAAATATTCATGGATTATTTTTTTATGCTTTCAATACATAAGATCTCGAGAAATTTGTCAGTTTTGAGAAAAATCAATTTTTAAGATTTTAGTGGGGAGGCATAGACCCACACAGCTTTTATTGTTGCCATTAATAGGGTGACAATAAAGTTAAAATGTTTTAAAGTTGAAGTTGGGGGTAAGATTCGGATAATAACAAATTTCTAATAAATCTTTTTTAAAATCTGGTTAAGATTCGGATAAGTGGAAAAAGCTGAAAACTGTATTGAAATTGTTTTTCCAAATAAATGTTTTGTGCTTTCAACAAATAAGACCTCCATTACATTTACAAACTTCACAAGGGAAGTAACCGAATTTCTTTGAAGCTGTACTTCCGTACTAATGGTCGAAAGTAAGAGTCTAGATTGTCATCATAGTAGTTTTGTAAATAGAACCCTTGAGATGTAAAGTTGAATTTTATTTTGCAATTCTGGATATAATCATTATATCAGTCAAAGAAAGATTTTAACAAATGGAAGAAATAGGACAAATCTTTGGCTTCTTGTATGATATTGTGAAATTGGCCAC
Source organism: Architeuthis dux (assembly GCA_006491835.1). Taxonomy (NCBI): domain Eukaryota; kingdom Metazoa; phylum Mollusca; class Cephalopoda; order Oegopsida; family Architeuthidae; genus Architeuthis; species Architeuthis dux. The sequence continues at coordinate 507,713 of VCCN01000077.1, forward strand.
AGAGCTACGCATCAAGGTATTCGAACATTGTCAAAAATTGGCTTCTTTCTAGAATACAATGGGCATTCTGACATTAATGCATTTGGATTGACAGACGAGTTGAAAGCAATCGCGGGGGAAATTACAGCAGGAAACTCCCCAAGGGATGTTATTGAATTAATTTTTTCCAATAAATTAGAAGACTGTGCCTAATATTGTAATTGCTCTAAGAATTCTTCTAACTCTGCCAGTTACCATCGCAAGCAGTGAGAGGAGTTTTTCTAAACTTAAACTCATCAAAACATATCTACGGTCAACAATGAGCACATGCCGACTCTGTGGGCTGGCTACAATTTCTAATGAAGAACAACTGGCATATGAATTTAGAAGAACTTGTGAAAACATTTACGGATGTAAAGGCAAGGAAAGTCAATTTTTGAAGGGAACAAATAAGTCAAGTGTTGGGGCCAGTTAGTATTTGTTAGGATCTGTTTTCATAAAAATAAAGATTACTCCCTCATTGCCATAGAAACAAAATTGAAGTCACACTACTAGCAAAAAGAGCCTTTCTCTTTTGTGATTTCAAGCATGTAACAATCATTCTTACACATGCTTGGTGTGGAGATGTTTATGTCTCACATGAAAATATTGCTCTAACACACGCACACATTCACACACACACAAGCACACAAACCAACCATGAAGCAAGTAAGTCTTATCTTCCTTCTTTACACACTAACTTCTGAACCAACGACTATTTTCTGGACCCTGGACTTCCAAAGAACATTCCTCCATTCAAACTATGAACAATTCAATCAAAAGATAGCTCTTATCTAGAGTTATTGATGAAAAGTTCTATTTATAAATTCACTATGACAAATCCTAATCTCATGAACAATTTCATTATGTATATTTTTATTTCATATATAACATGTTTATTCACTTTGAAGTTAAAAAAACTTCTGTTTACCACCATCACATTTAAATATTACACCTGAAGAAGGCCAAAGAATGGATTGGTCGAAATGTCATGTTAACAACACAAACAACAAGAAAGAGTTCAATCGTCCGAAGAGCTATTTGAATGTTAATGACCTTTCTCAAAACTATAGAAAATGTTTATTCACTGTTGCACAATATGAATCTTTGTTAATATATTTCTTAACTGAAATGTACAACCACTATTCTCCTTCTTTGTTTAATACTGATACCTGATACTAATATTACTTCATTGATAAACAAGTCAAATTTACTATGAGCAGAATACAACATTTCTAAACCTCTATAATATGTTAGTGGAGTTTATTCAAATGTCCTTTGTGCTGTAGTGATCGCTATTAGCTATTTCTTTCAGTGCATTGTAACTCAGTGCAAATGAATTTGATGACTAGGCCAAGATAGGACAGATGAGGAGGAATGGAGTTTGTTTTTATGTGATAATGTGTATTGTTTCATGTTGTGTTCTTGCGCTGTATTAATATTAAAACATTGTATAATAAATCATACTGATATACAGCAGGCAGATAAAGATTATAGATGAATGGATAGACAGATCAATATGTGTGAATAGGTAAGCTTGTTGGTAAGCAGGATGATGGCACAGAACAGGGCTTCTCAAACTTTTATCACTTGTGACCCCTTTGAATCAGACAAATTGTTTTGCAACCCAACTCAATGGCATAAAAGCATTCGGTACTATTAAGACTGTATATAATTAGTCCTTAGTCATTACCTAACAATAACTAGATGTAGAAACAAATAAAGACCAAAGAAAACTTAATTAAAGACAGTTGATTCATCTATTCATGAATTACAAATTTCGAACTTTCTTTGATTCTTTCAATAAGTTGCTCAAACAATCATTGCTAATTTCAGAAATTCGTTTGTGACCCACAGTATCTTTTGACAATGGAATTTTTAAAAAGTTTTCTGCACATTTTTATAATTTTGTCCTCTGCAATCCCCAATAATCTTTATGCTAACCCAGGAGGTCACAACCTCTAGTTTGAGAATCACTGGTGCAGAGTACAACCAGGGGCACAAATTTAAAGTCTCACCTAGGGGCGGACGACACCCTTGTGCCAGCCCTGGCCATCATTACCACCACAACCACTATCATCACCACCATCATCACCACTTCCAAAACCACCATCACCATAATCACCACCACCACCATCTGGAGCCCCACTATATATAAATGTTTCAACAGATAAAAAGGTTCTAACAGTTATTCTAATGCTTCCAAACGCATTGTTACAAAGAAATTTTCAGATGGAACAATTGGTAGTGCTTCTTTTAGAGGAGCTGACAAATTTAGGATAGAAGTTCTAAATCAACTCTATCACTGCTTGATAATCCAGTTACGCCAGAGTATTGACTGATATGAGCAGATTGCGAAACGGTTCAAGTTCCTCTCAGAATTGCTGACCAATTCTGAAATTGATGAGGACAATATTAAACTTATAATATCATATTACAAAGATGATATTGACCACAGATTAGTAAACTAAATAATGTAGTTAACCCTTGTACTCAGCTATATTTTCCTATGCAGTTTCTAGGTCATTGGCATCACAGAACCTATCCTGCAGTTCAAAATCTATCAGGCACAGCCTAATGATTTCAGCAGACTGGCAAATAGGGTATGTGGTGCGAATGGTTTCTGCTAAATTTTCTGCTGTTACACTTTTACTGAAAAACATGAGAGTTTTGTTCAACAAGGAATGAGTCCCATAGCAATGGTTCACGAACCTGGCGCACTAACCATTGCTTTACGGTAGGTATTCTAATTGGTTGGTATTTACATAATGAATCTTGAACCATTTCACTCGGTCGGGAAACAGTGTGTAATCAGTTTCTTTGGTCAACATAAGAAAGATAGGTTATAGGTTACCTCCCATGCACCATCTTTTCACAAAAATGTTATTTCTGAAATCGAGTTTTTATTTTCCTGCCTCTATGCCCTTATAAACTATACATATTGGGCAAACACAATAGTGCTGTGCCCGTAATATGATTGAGTTGGCTTTCCACACAAATCAATGATTTTAATTTTGTAAAACTCAACCAATTTTAATAAAATCTATGTCATCTTGTAGAGAATTTTATTCTGTGTAACTTTTTGTAGAATACCAAGTCACAAAAATTGTTCTGATAAATGCTAGATACAAAGTTTTAACAAATTTTTAAATTATTCTACGTGTTTTTGCTTATACTAAGAATTTCCTGAAATGAATGGAAACATCCGAAGTTGTGCTTGTTTCTTAAACTAGATACTCTCACAGACTTTTGACAAAAAAGCACATATTTTGGACATATCATTCTCAAATCATCATTATTATTAATTCAATGACTACTATTTACCTTCATCTTAATTTTTCTGTTGCTTTTTATCACAACTCCACTCAGGTTGCTAATGTAAATAAGTAAACAGCGTTGATCTGACTGGAGTTGCAATAAAAAGCAACTGAAAAATTAAGATAAAAGGTAAATAGTATTATGTATTAGTATTAAGATAAAGGTAAATAGTATTCATAAAATTAATAATAATGATTTGTAATACTTCAACTGATAAAAATAAATAAGAAGAATAATATATGGGGCGTTTGTGTGCGTCTGGGCACAGATGTGAAAATTCCCCCCGGCTTATAATGCCTGTTAGTTAATATTATGTCCTCCCCTAGGATATTGCACAACTGCCCCCGGCCGCTGTCTTTGCCCCCTGCACTGTCTTTGCCCCTGGGCACTGAGAGCCACTGCTAGTAAGTAAGCCTAATTTTGGCCTATATCAACTAAGGGTAAAAGATAGGTGAAGTTAGTATACAGATAGAGCTTAAATGATATAAGAATTCAATAATTACTTTTGTTTGTTTTACATATACCAACAACTTCAGCACAAAGGCATTGTACCAGTATATTCAATTATATATTTGATTATTTATTAAAACCTGTTGTTTATTCAAACTGTTTTTTCTAGCAACATATTCACGTACAGTTTTGTCATATCAGAGCTTTATTGCAATGTCATTTTCTAGAGAAAATAGACATAAAGAATTTAAACACTCTTCAGTCATGGTAGACTGAAGGATAGCTTTGAGAAATCCCTTTCTGCTTCACAGCTTGTGATAGGCATTGTCAAATACAGCTTAAGCACAATAGTAATATTGGGGAACACTTCAATTAGATGTTGCTCACATATAAGCTGAAGAACTTCTGCACATTGCATTTTAGATGGCGTGTTTTCTTCTGTTCTGGGATTTCCTAAAATGCAAATATTCTTTGACATGGCTACATATATAGTTGACTTAAGTAGGGATGGGATGCCATTTTGGCACTTCGTAGTTTACTATGGGCACTTTCGATAACTTTGACCATGATGAGGCCACCTTATCTGGTATAGATGGCAGTCATGATACAGTGAGTGTCGACCTTTCCACAAACCAGCAAAGCAAGCAGATTTACCAAAGGGTTACAAAGTTCAAACTGATCTCAAACAAGTGAATGAGGATCTTGTTGTTTCATCTTGTTGTAATGTTGAGATGAAATAATATGGGTTGGAGATGGTGAATGCGCAGATAATTTCAAGTCATGTCTTATTAAAACAAACAGCTTTATTCAACTGTAACAAATAACAAGTAATAACAAGGGAAATTAACTCATCCTAACCAAAAGTAGTTATTATCATCATCAATAACATTGCTGTATATGTTTCATATACTAGTAAATGGTATATGGACAAAGGATTTGGCTTGGTCACTTGCAAGATTGGACATATGTGAGACAGGTTCCAATGTTATAAACATTAAACCTAGAGATCAAATCATACCAGCATGCAGTATAACCAATTCAATCCTGTCAGAGCATGATGTCCATCAAAAGCGAGTGGGATTCCCTCCTGTTCTTCCTTTTCCAGTGACACAGTATGACACAGTCTACATAGCCATGAAAAACTTTCAGGGAATACTTCTGTATCTTGACCAGTCAAAATTGCCAGTGGCATGCGATGCGTGAGTCTATCACATCGCACATGAGATACAGTTAATTCACCCTGAAGAATCTAAGGATATTATTCTATGCATGGGCTTATTCCATATGGTAAAGGTTGCAGTAGGCTGTCTAGATAAGTTCCTCAAAGGGAGTGGATCAGAAAGCATTCTAGTGGAAAGTGCTGTCTTTGGAGTGAATGTTGTAGAATCGTTGTTAACAGGGAAGAACTACACTAGATCACAGGATTTGCATCTCCAGACAGTCCAGGCCTTGCTTCCAATCTTTGCAGCATTAATTCTACCAATTATCTGCAATGGTACAGCTTGTATTTGGAGGATATGTGCAAGCTGCCAGACACTGCACCAGAAATACACCTAGCATTCTAGGAAGGCAAATTTATGGTGAAAAGAACACCAGGATGTTTCAAGTTAGTCGGAGTTGATATGGCCTTCCTTGGAACAAACCATCAATAGGTCAAGAAGAGTTCTTCTGGCATCATTGGAAGCACTAGAAAGAAGAAGTTTGTGGACATGTGGGATTTGATCTACCATGAAATGCTCACCATCAGTAATCTACATAGGGAATTGAGTGGAATAAACACCAGTGCCTACAGACTAGCTGTGAAAAATACCCTCAGTAAATGAGACATAGCCACAGAACAAAATGTTCAGTGGTTGCAGTCGTTTCAACTGTCACCTGTTGAAGTAAAACTTCACAACATTCTCACTCAGGAAGTGATGACAGATGATATCAGAAGTAACTGAAGTAGGAACCATACCACCAACTAAGAGCAGAACGCTTCATGGAGAAATCAGTACGGTTTTCCTCTACAATCCATCGAACAAACTTATGACAGTTTCTAGCCTACATAAGCCCACAAAAGAAACCAAAGGGAAGTCTTTTAGAAAACAGAAAGAACAAAGCCAAATAAAGAGAGCCATTGATGTTGCCCGTGCCTGGGGAAGGACTATGGAAGAGTTATTACAGTATGATGTGTCACCAGCCTTGTACCTGTTTGATCAGGGATGACCAAAACTACTAAAAGTACTCTAGTCCAGGAATTAGAGGGTCGGCTGAAAAAAGATGATATCACAACCCTGACAAAGGCAACTGACCTCAAGACAGCACATTTAGTTGATATAATGGCCAATACGAGAAAAATTAAAACAAGAGCTTAAGACCTTTGGTGACTTCTGTGAAAACTTGTTAAACTACATCTGTAAGATGGGACAGGGAACTGATAGGCTGGACTTCGACTCATACGTTGAAAGATCCATCAAGGATTCTGAGAGGTGTCGTCAAGCAATAGTGGTGATTGAATTGAATAACATTGAAAATGACACTCCACTACCAGTAGAAATGGACAGGTTTTGTACCTCGAGCAATAACAAACTGAAACTGCAGATGCTCCTTCATGCACAAGTCTTAAAGCAAGAAACGACCAAAGCATCTACAGTTCAAGTCATTGTAAAGTTGCTTTTCTGGCACATCTCCAATGGTTTCTTGTCATTCTGCCAAAGATGGCTATACAACAGAATTACCATACCTCTGTACTAATGTGGAAGAAGCTGATGCTTGCATCATTCCTCTTGCAATGCGTGCAGTGAAAAGTGGAATAGAACGCATTGTTGTACTGTCTTCTGATACAGATGAATTTGTACTACTAATGTACTACTCGGTCGTCCTCCATTCCAATGGCATTTTGGAACTTTGGTTAGGCGCTGGTGTTGGGGACTCTACAAGATCCATTCCAATACACACGTTAGCACCTCGAGTTGGAAATGACCTCTGCTGTATACTACCTGCTATTCATAAACTGACTAGATGCGATTACACCATCATCATCAGTATCATCTACAGTGAAGGTAGTTGTGATGTTGACACCAGCATATGGCCCCACACAGTGGTCATCTTGAATTGTGAGATAGAATTGCCCAGAAGCTTCCTTCTAAAGTTCCAAATTCGAATTCTGCATCATTAAAAATGTATGATTTGACACCGAGATCATACATATCAGACTAGTTTATGCAACTTTATTGCAATTACAATTTTCTTACCACTCATGGCAGCCATCTTGAATTTTCAATGACTTGCATGAATTATCCAAATGGCAATTCTCCAAAACTATGTATGGTAAATAAATTCAACTTCAATTTATATCCATTGCTGATTGGAAAATTGATCTAAAAACAGTTGTCACTGGCAGATATTTGGAAATGGCTGCCATGGGCGACATATTGAAAATTCATGATGGCTCCATATCACAATTTTCTTTTAACGCCTTTGGCTATAAGTGTACCGAATTTTATGCTTTTATCACAAAGTGAACAATTGGCTTGACATTTTCAACTAAGTGGCTCCACTATACATTTTAAGTATATTGGCAAGGTGGTTTTCAATGTCTCTACATTTACTAAATGCTTTCCAACCAATCGTTATATCATTTTATTTCGATTTCAAGGTCTTTCTCTAACTTTATCACCTGACCTATAAGTAAATGTATTCCTTAACGTTGTTTAAAGCTTTAACCTCAATTCTTTTGGTTTTATTCGGGACCTTTATTGTTACTTTTGCTTTAATTGTTCATCTTTAACTCTATTTTGAGGCTTTCCCTACATAGATCTCTTAGCATGTATTGCAATGTCATCAACAAATTGTAAATGGTTCAAATATTCTCTGTTTACCCCCATTTTTTCCCAGTCAGTTTTCCTAAAGTTGCTTTTAAGACTTGCTGCGGATAGCTTAGGTGAAATTGTATCCCCTTGTCTAACTCTTTTTCCAATCTTTATCTTATTTGTATCTTTATGAAGTCAAATTATTGCAGTTCCATTTTCATATATATTCTCAACAACTTTTATGTATTTTTCATTAATACCTTACTCTCGCATTGCGTTAAAAATTGTTGTTTGTTCTACAGAGTCGAATGCTTTTTCATAATAAACAAGAGCCAATGGTTTGTGGTATTCTGTTCTATTCGATCAGCTGATTTATTGTATGTAAATGGTCTATTGCTGAATAGTCATTCCTGAAACCTCCCTGTTCGCGTGGTTGATTTTCATCTAGTGTTTGCTATTCTAAGTATTTTTGAGAATAGTTTATACATGTTAAACAGTAATGTAATAGGACAATAGTTGCCAAGCTCTGTATTATTTCATCTCTTGTAAAGTAAGATCATTAAGTTTTGAGGCATCTTTCTTTCTCTGAGGCACTGTGTGAATAGTCCTTTGTGAAAGATCTTTCCTGCATCTTTTAAAAGGTCTGTCGTTATGCCATCTTCGCCTGGGGCTTTTTCATGTTTCATATTTTAAGCACAAACTCTATTTCATCTGTTGCTATGTCTGCAACATCACTAGTGTCTATCGGAGTATAAGTCGGTGGTTATTTCTATTTTCAAAGCATACAATTTCTCATAATATTCTTAACATCCCTACATTTGGTGATTTCGCCTACTGTATCTTTTAACTGCAAGCATCTGCTGTTTGCCAGTGCAAGCTGCAAATCTAGCGTGTTTTAAACTCTTCCCTTTTCTGATTGTTTAGTTCTGCTCTCTCAGTTTCATCTTTTAGTCTTTAATATTTCTGTTCTTGATTAGTTCTAGTGTTACCTTTGACTATTTCCATGTTATTGTTTTGCCTACAATCTCTGTTGCTTCTTTAATTGTGTCAGATTTTTACTCATCGCCTCTATGCTAATTTCATTATTCCAAAGCCTGGAATCTGTTTTTTTTTTTACTGTTACCTGAAACTTTGAAGTTGCATATGCCTGCATTACCTTTATGCCAGGTGACATTCTCCAGTTCCAGTTTTTTGAGTATGATCCTTGGCCATGACTTGAACGTTATAGGTAAATATTTTCATAACTGAGTTCGGTATTTCTGAGATGAGGTGT
>VCCN01000077.1:535030-552268 GCA_006491835.1 Architeuthis dux
AAATACTTACTGCACCATCGTAAGAAAGGGCTTCTTTGAGAGACTCCAGATGTTCAAATTCAACATAAGCAAAACCTGATCAAAGAAAAGTATAGATTTATAGTAAGCTGGAAAGAAGAGAAAAAAACATAAACAAACTCAAGTGGTTTGTATTATACTTTGTAATAATGGGGATAGAGGGTGGACAGTGACACATGGTCGGTTTAATATGGAGGGCCCACACGACCAGTGTCATGAAGACATCGTAACGAAACAAGGGTTTCATTTTGGGTCAAACTAAAATAAGAAATATGAAGTTTGCAACATTCAATTTTATTAAATCATTTTTCCCCACAGCAAATGTTTTGACAGATATTTTGGCCTGTCATGCCATTTTCAATGTATAGTTGACCAATTCTATGCAAGTTCATTTTTGGTCATTTATTTTATTTTTCCAATATACGTACAGGCATAAAAATACTCTAGGACAACAACATTAATAATCTCCACCCAAAAACGAATTTTTTTTTTTTTTCATGCCTGTGTTAACATGTGATGTTCTGAAAATGCGCAAAATTTGTAAACAAATATATCTGGGATGGGTTACGGAAAATTCATCCCCAACCTAGTTTAACAATATTAATACCAGCTATAAATTTATCTAAAATTCCGATGTTCAGAACACTACAAACATTACATAAGTATTTCTAGAGTCAGATGAGCTAGTATCAGTATTGTTGGAGATTAATTGTTGGTTATGAATTTTCCATAATCCATGGGAGTGAATTGTATATGGGGATAAAGTATTGGGAAATCTTTTTTAAAAATTGACTGAAACTGAACTTGTAAAATTGGTTGACTGTACATTGAAAATGGAATGACAAGCCGAAATATGTTGTCAAAACATATGCTGTGGAGAAAAATCATTTCATAAAGTTAAAGTTGAATGCGGCAAACTTCACATTTATTATTTTAGTTTGACCCAAAATGAAACCCTTAGTGAAAAAAATTGTTTTGTTAAGACTTCCCTTACAAATTATACATGTGAAGAAGTCTGTAGAATGGATCAGCCGAAACATGGTAGCATCAATACCACAAGGCGTTCAATTGCCTGAGCAAAGCTTGGAAAGTTAATAACTCTTCTTGTAGACAATGTTAACTGTTACATTTAAAAAAGAGGGTTTTGTAATACGGCTTAATATTTAAACCAAATATAATGTTGCTTTGTTTTTTTAAGGATGAAAAATTTAGAACACACACACAATGTATGTAAACAGGTATACCTTGATTAATGCGGTTAATTTGTTCCAAAATTTTTCCATACTATCCAATGTGTTTTTTTTTTCCAGCTTAGTTCTTAGTTACATTAATTTATACAGCAATACTGTAACTGTACTACATCATCGAAACTGCACTATTCAGGGTATTGCTGCATATATAAGCTTAGTAAAGTGTCATGAAAATATAAGAAATATATACCTTTGAATTTATCCGTTTCCTTGTCTCTTACCAATCGTACACTCCGTACCTAAAAAAAATAAAATAAAAACAGTGAAAGTCAAAATCATTGGATCACACATTAGATTTTTTTTAAAAGGTTGCCTTTGTATGTGAGTGAGAGACAGAGTGAGTGAGTGAGTGAGAGAAGCAGAAGGATCAATTTCTATTCCAGTACATTAGCACCCACTGAGCATTCTTTCAGTGTTCAACCCCATTGTGCACAATGATCACCATGTGCCAACAATGGATCATGTGGTGTGTTCTAAGACCATGCAATTTATTAACTGATCACTTTAATGTGATTGTTAACTAGGGTGGAGTGAAAATAAGGTTTTTCTTAAATTTCAAAAAAGTATAGTTCTTAAAGACAGACAAATATGTCAAAATTAATGTTGGGTGGTTGCCACCACTTCTGTCCTGGCAACTGACCCGAATGTGTCCGGCTATGTATTTATGTATGTGTCATACGTACAGGCTGTACCAATGGAGCTAGTGGGCTGAAAATTTGAACATTTACTCCTGATTAGGTCTAGAAAAAAAAAAAAAAAAAAAAAAAATTCCCCACCACAATAAGTTTTTAGTGGGGGTTTTGATTTACAATGTAAGCTTATCCTAAATCGGTCCCTTAGTTTGTGATGGCATTGTGAATAGACCAGACATGTTCAGGCCAATAACCAGGACAAAAGAGGTGGCAACCACCCAAAAATGTTTTTTTATTTGACATTTTTTCATACACTTTTTCCGTGTAAATTTTTCACACAACCTTATAACTCAGAATATTGCAGTTAAAGTCTTTTTATACAGAACTATTCGTAAATAAACTTTATTATAATTTTCTAAATATTATTCAGTCAAATTTCACATTTCTGTATACATTACTGATTAATATTCAAAATGGCTGCCAACCGGTATGGAAATGAAGTTTTTTTAATCTATAGTACAGTGAGGGTGAGTGGGCGAAAATGAGAAAGCTCTAAATCAGTGATTCTCAAATGGGAGGTACTAGTCACCCAGGAGAGGAATGGTGAAAAAAACTACTAGATCACATTAAAAAAAAACTTTAGACAAAGAAATCAAGGATTGTCTTTAAAGTAAAAGTATTTTCTGCACACACTACTTCAGTTGCTCACAGGCTTTTTGGTCCCCGCACAGGGTATGAAAAAAATTAGAGGGAACACCCTTTAAAACATTGATTAATGATCAGATATTGGTTGAATTTCTTTTCTTTAACTGGCTTATTAATGTCCTTGTAAAAATCCCATCATTCTTAAGGGTTTTGCTGGAAGAGCTATCCTGATTCTCAGGTAATAGATTCATCATACATATTTTATCTAATGCAGAGGTTCCTAACCTTTTTTACTCCATGCCTCACCCCGACAGCTCAAAAGATTTGCTGTCCCACTTACTATAATAAAACAAATTTGTTGTTGGAAAGGCATGATATCTAACTATAATTGAAGAAATCTCTGTGGGTGTGTGTGTATGCAGAGATAACTCGACAGTGTACAAAGTTGATGTCAGCACACCAGGCATTGCAATGTCAAGTTGTTTGGATCAGGAGATCTCGAGAAATCAAATAAAAATAAATAAATTGCAGATTATAGATCTTTTATCTAAAATTATAGATCTAAAATATCTAAATTGGTTACACGGAAGAGAAGTAACTTAAATACTTAGAAGCCGTAGTTTTGTATGACGGACATAAATTTATTTTACATGATTATTATGGCAGGTTGCTCCACACACCATAAAGTCTGGTCCCTTCCAAACATGCACCTTTGGAACGGCCACTGCCCTAGTCATGTTAATTTCAGAAATTTAGAGTTTTAAATGAAAGAATCCATGGAATTTAAAATTACTAATTGATAGTATTATACAATTAGGAATTAATCAGTTAAGCCATAACATGACTCAGTTTTAAGCCAAGGGACGCTTTTTGCTCTACACACAATATATTTAAATTGCCGCCTTGTGGGGCGCACGCGACCCACGTTCAGAATCATTGAATTCCCAGGACTGTGGGAGGTATAGTTGCTTACTACTTTTTTCCCTATCTTTTCTCTCTTCATTTTCCCAAACTGAACTCCAAAGTTTAACAGAGTCACAGGACTGAGTATTATGGTCTTGTTTTAGTAATGTTAAAATGAGAATGGCTGAGATTGGAAGAACAGTCTACTCTTAGAGATCTTCTAATCTCATTCATTCTCACTAATACTAGACTTTAGCACTCCAGTACTGAAAACCCATTAACTGCGACAAGTGGCGAAGAGTAATAGTTTACCATTGAAAGATAAAAGCCCTGACTCACAGACAGAACCGAGTTGCCATCAATCCCAATAAAACAGAAGTTTATTGAGTTAGCCATAGAACTGTCAATGTCTGAAATTTCCGTCATTTGTAGTTAATGGTTTAAAGATTGTGGTGTTCTGGAGATGACAAAGGAAAAGTACAAAGAGACTTTTAAGACCACCAAATGCAAAGAATATAGTGGCCTAACCATGTTAAAAACAAAGATGATATTCTGAAAAATATAGTCCCGTAAAAATACTTCATGTCAGAACTTGAGAATATACTGCATTTGCCAGCAAATGAGATGCATAGTTTACAAGGGTATTTGGAGAACCACCACCCACTGCAACTCATCCAAGCCTCATAGCTGTCCACCTTGTCATAATACCAGGGCATTGGACAGAGATTTGGATAGTTTTTTTTTCTCCATTTAAATGTGCTTCTTATAAATATGCTAGATTAATTTTAAGAAGGTTAATATGGTTGGCCTCAAATACATCAGATTTTAATTTACAGTACATTATCCATGATAACCAAAAAACATTTTTTTACCACCATCAGGTGCCATATTATAGATTTTGGATTTCACCCATGAGTTAAGCATTGGTTGAGTACCCCTTATCCGAAAACTAAAATGTTAAAAAATCCGAAACTTTTTAAAAGTCCACATGACGTGGAGAATTCCACGCATGACCTCACTGTAATATGATTAAAAAATGAGAGACAAGACCGATTTCCAAGGCATTTAACTCATTCTGACTACAGTGAAAGTTTGGTTATCTTTGGGTAACTCTTTAAGAAACATACAACTATATTTACATCACAAACAGTGAAAGAAGAAACAAGTCCCAATCAGAACAAATTATTGTCACTGCTAGACCTATGCATTAATCACTGTATTTTTTGCTTATTCTCTCAACTGTACAAAGATATTGTTGAAAAATGTAAAAAAAAAGGGCTGCAGATACCCAGGATGAGTAACAGTGATAAGAAAAAGAGAAAGCGTTTATGTTTATCTACAGCACAGAAAGTCAAGCTATTGGAGAAATTAGACAGAGGTGTAAGTATATTCCAAAACCCAAAATACTTCTGTTCCCAGGCATTTCGGATAAAGGGTACTCAACATGTATGTTTTTTTCCCAATATGGCATGGAACAATGATTTAATACATGTCAGCATCGACCACTTGAAAAGTTAAAACAAAAAGGTAAAAAGAAGCAAAATGTGGTCTCTCACAATGGAGTTGGAGAAATATTTCAAGTTAGAAACAATGTAACCTCCAATTTTTTTCAAGAGCCCGTGGGAAACTGAAGTGGAGTGAGCAGAAAATATTTCTATTTTTAAGAATCATTGATCACTTACTTATGACAAAAAGTGTATAATAAAAGAATAGTGTATTGATTTTTCTTTATTATTTACTCCTATATTTGTACACGTTATAATCTTTTTATAGATCCACAATCAAATAATACTACTTAGAGGAAGACCGATAAGGACGATTTCTTTTTCGGTCGCATAGTTTAATTATTGGACCCTTTTTTCTTTATCTGACACTTTCCGAATTTGTGCACAGCATTAAATTTTTTTTTACTTCCCAGCATAATTTTTTTTCTTGCTAAGGAACACTGCTTACCAACCATTGGTTTTATTCTTTTTCCATGTTAGGCTCTTTCCTAGTTGAATTTATCAATGTGTTTCAGGGGGTGTATATAATAGAACCAACTTTGACCCCCTATCCCCATTTCCATATTTTAAAAAAATGATTTTATTCCCACCATATTTCCTCTTTTCTCCCCACAAGTCTTGTTGAAATATACATTTGGCACCCTTGATAGAAGTTTGGATATACTCATACTGCTAACAGAATTAACTATTGATCCCCTGAAGAAAAGACTAATTATTGAACTGTCTCCCATCCCAGTTGATTCAGGAGTGAAAGTCAGGAGTTTTCAACACTATTAAGGTGCTTAATGCCTGAATATAAAAAAATGTTCAAGACTGACAGAAAAAAGAAATTCTTCCATGACACACCTTCTAGAGGGCAGCTGCATCCCAGTGATTATTTTGAAAGCAAAACAAGAGCAAAAAAAAAAAAGGGAAACTTACGTCGAGGCCATGAAATATTAATTCTAAATCCCCTTGCACTACTTTGTATGGCAAGTTGCCTACAAAGACTGTGAAGGGTGGTTCAGTGGGTAAGGGTTTACGTCGTCCGCCGCCGCCACCGCCACCACCACCACCGCCGCCGCCACCTCCTCGATCCCGGTCTCTCCCTCGGTCACCATATCTGTCGCCATACATTGAGTCACCTCCATAACCTCGACTTCCGCCACCGAAGTCATCTCTGCAAAACAAGATTTGACAGTGAATTAAAAAGATAAAAATTAGCAAAATACCTGTCAAAAATGACAGGGATTATTTTTGCATGGATAAATTATACAAATATATATTTTGGTAAAAATGTATTTATTGCAGACAAAAATGTATACCTCAAAAAAATTTTTTTTGTTTTTAATAATAAAACAATAAGGCACCAGAATGCGGTAAAAAAGAAAAACACTGGTTTTATTCATGGAAAACCAGAGATGCCTATGTTTTCTGTCTTACTATGAAGGTAGTAGAAGTAGCGATGTAGATGCAAAGCTTCCCCCCCCCGCCCACCTGTTTGCTTTAGCGTGACAGAAACCAACAAACAAATAAAAAAGAGACATTGGCTTTTATATAAGATACTTGCAAGACGCAAAGCAAATATCTTTGCAAAATAGTCAAAGTTAATTTTATAGTCAACTAGTTGGCCTTGTGGGATCGTATATATATTTTACTTTAAAACCTTCCCCAGATCCATTGTGCATGCATGAATCAGACCTTTAGTATTATATAAAAATAGATGGAAATCAGACAATTATTACTTCACATTTTTTTTTTTGTGAAAGTGCAAATCATATTACAGCCCATTTTAGGCATTGGGTAAAGTCAAAAGATGAAAAAAAAAAAAAGAAAAAAGAAAAAGAGAAGAGGTTCAATTGAAAACTGACCATTGTAAAATAATATAATAGATGAATAAGAATACTAGATATTAGTAGCAATGAAAACATGTTTGCAAATAAGACAAGACTGGCTGCTGCAGGGTCAAACTCCACTTGAACTGAAGATTAATACTGCAACTTCACTCCTGCTGTTTCAACTTTTATAGTACAGCTACAAAATATATATTAAATATGATAAATTTTCTTTAATATCTAAGACTTGTCAGTTTAGCTCAGTTAGTAAGACACCTAGCAATCACTAGGTCATGAGTTCAAATCATGGTAGGGGGAACAGAGATTTTAAATATCGGTTTAATCTATAATTTTGGTGAGGATTGTTGTTCTTGTTACGGTAGGAAAGTAAAGTCAACTCATGATTTTGTCTTGGAGTTCGACAAAATTGCTAAAGGTAGAAACTATATTTTTGACAACTTGTATTTAAACTATTTTTTAAAAAGGCACACATCACAAAAAGATGCTAATTGCACATACATTTTAACTTTACAATAGATATTGAAAGTGATTTCCTTCCTACTTGTTTCATTACATTGGAAAACAACAGTTTACAAAACACAAAGGAATGGATGCTTGAATTAAGCTAGAGCATGATGCAAGCATTTCAACAGCTATATACCGTTGCAGCGTGTGACTAATATTGTAGCATAAAATGTGCACGTAAATTCTAGCCTCTTATCCTTAGAGTTGCGTCCTTTATGAAACATCCTGTATCTCTATCTAGATGTACAAAACATTGACCAGAGAGTAGACTTACAGACAAACAATTGAAAAGTACATCATTTGAATTTGTTCATAGAAAATAAGGTAAAGATTCGATTTAGTAACCCTGTGTATTTTTGTAAGAAAATGTACTTTTCTCATGTATTTTGAATATAGCCATCATTTCTCCTGAAAACTCCATTTTGGAAAAAAATTAACTTTTAAAGTGATGGTTCGATTTACAATGTACATTCTAAACTGGACCTTTATTTTGTGTCTGTCTTTACCCCTAAACAGTTTGATTGTATCGTAAAAGTTAAGATAGCAACCTTCACAATGTGTAGAATTCTTGGTGGTAAGAAAGAAACTGAATAATTCACAGCCATACTTGCATAAAAATGGACACAAAAAGGTCCAGTTTACCATTATACTTAGATTGTAAATTGAACCCCCACCCACCCACTTAGAGCTAATTGACACGCTTAAAGACTTTTTTAAAAAAAAGGTAATTTTACTGTTATGCTTTCATCAAGGAAGCTTTTTAAACTAGGAATAAACAATCATACAATATAAAATGTATTGTCATTCCGTGTAACCAAAAATATATAATATAAAGAATTTGTTGTGTGACCAGTACCAGAATGAAGTTTACAAAAGCAATCTTTTTTCCTTTTTGTGATTACCAATTGAAAGGGTTCTCTGGTATGGTTAGTGGTGGTGCATTTCACTTGCCCCAAGATCTCTGGCATTCCATGTTGTCAAGTATCCACTTTTTATCTGTCACAATTTCTTTCAAAAATGAAATATTTTTGTTATGTGGAAGCAACACACAACCAAGCTAGTGCAACTGATTTTCAATGCTTGATTTGGATATTTTGAGTATGTAGGTTATCTACATCATATAACATTGATCATTCTCAACTGGTCTACCCAACTGTGGAATATTGTTCAGCCAGAAATCTCCAGTAAGAAACTTTACAAACCACTCAACACTTCAAAGTTTAGTTAAGCAATCATGAAAGTAATATTTTTCATCAAATCATTTTCACCTGATGATTATTTTTGGTATATCTTTAATTAGATAAAGATTTTTTAAATTTTCTGTTAGTAGACATCGGTAACAGGTCAATTGCGTCCTGAACAACTATGTCCTGGTCATTGACTTTTTCATTGCATCTTTGAATGTTCATGATTGAACAATGAACGACTTGCTGAGATCTAACAATAGTTTAAATAAACAACTTGGCAATTTTTCGTTGAAGGTACCTTAACCATTTTCAGCATTTGGTTATTGTTGCTTAACTGGGGTTTTGAAAATGGTTAGCTATAAAATGAGGCACCCGTCCATAATTATAACATAGGGTCTGTTACTTGGTAATAGTTACATATAGCGGGACGCAAATGTCCAGGACGTAAAAATACCGGACGCAAATGCCCTAGTACCGTAAACAGCACAGATAGCCTAATCATTGATGTATTAGTATAATCCAAAAGATATTAGAAAGAGAACCTTGAAGAGAAGGTATAGTTCTTGCCAGTCATCCAATTTGGTTTAGAAAGGAGAAAGGAAAAAAGGAGAAAGATAGGACAAGGTTAGGAGTAAACATCTAGGCTTAACCTAGATCTATATTGTTAAATAGTTTGTTAGCCGTTGCAGTATGAGTATATCCAAATTCCTTGTGGTTTGAATTCTCGTTCATGTGCCATCCGAGATAGAGTGAGGGATTTGCATATGAATGGAGGAGGCTGATTCAGTGAAGGTATAAGGGTCGACTCCCTTGGGGTGAAGCGCTTGCAACTTTTTACTGTTTTAGTCAGCGCATTGAGTGACTTTTCACAGTCAGCGTTCTAGTCGGGTACCAGCTTTCTTTTGGCCTATTGGAATTGCGTAAATGACTCGAGCTTGGAAGGAGAAGAAAGATTCAGTCCGTAGGTTCGTTATCCACTATCCTCACTTCGCAATACTCAGCACTGGAAGGTAGGAAGATTTTTCTTTTTTCTTGCCTGTTTTAACCACATTCCTATCAAGGGTACATTTCAAAACCTTGTGAGGAAGAGAGGAAATATGGGAGAGGAAAAAAAACAAAACATGAGGGAGGGGGGGGGGTCAAAGTTGTATCAATCATATACGTCTGTACTTGAGTAAAGTATAACATACATCAATAGTTAAATTATGAACAATTTGGCAAGGAATGTTAGAACAAGAATTAGAAGCACACAACTGCAGACTACCATTTAAGCATAGCTTTATACATTGAAAGTGGGAAAAGGCTGGAATCATAGAAGCATCAAGCATAGATAGAATACCAACACCAATTTCACTAACAGTGATCACTGGTGCATGAATTTGAACCCAAACAGCTTCAATTTGAACCCACCAACATTTATTAGTTGCTTAAGAATCTATTAGATTATTATATACCCACAACATTGCAAAGCTCAGTGGTACAGCACTGGTAAGGAGATCAGAAGGTGCAGGGTTCAGATTCTGGGGCCAAGTAGATACAGGATACTCATAAGAAATAGACTGTAGTATTACAAACTTTTTTTGTTGTTTTTGTGACAAACAATTTTCACCATGCAGATTAGTTTCCACCACACATACAACAAAACGAACACACGAATTGTGCAGAGCAAAGGATAGAAAACTTTTTAGTTCACATCAGATTTGGCTATGTAGTACAAATATTGTTAGATTCCTAGTTACCATGCGTAAAATGGATATAACTCCTGTTAGCCTAAAACTGAACTAAGGATTATCTCCCCCATGAAAGAAAAACATAAGTAAATACATAAATTATATTGTTATTGCTTTGAATAAATTAAATGGTTTTCATTTATGTACCGTTTTTTAACACAGTGTATTAAATGTTAAAATGTTTATATGGAAATGGGGGTTTTATTTATTTTATTTGCACACCGTTTTTAACATTGAGTGAGCGAAACATTAATGGTTTGTATGGAAATGAAGTTGTTTTTTCTGTTGTTGAAAAAGTATATATCACCAAATTACATGGGGGGAGATTATTCTTAGTTCATTTCAAGGCTAAAAGGAGTCATCTCCATTTTATGCATGGAAACTAGGAATCAACCCAAATATCAAATTGATTATTAAAAAACAAAAACATGCTAGCACCAAGGTCAAAGGTAAATAGTTTAGGGACTTCTAGTCATCATTCAAGGAACTATTTGGACTAGTATTCTGTTTTTTTTTTTTAAAAATCTCAATCTTTCAGCCAATGAAGCCTGTACTCTTTCCCAGGGAGATAAAAGTTCAATTAATTCATATCAGTATTCAAGATAACATTTGATGACTAGTAACTTGAATTTTTATATAACATCTGTTATTAAACTAGAGATATTCATCATAGGCCTTCCCCAAGACCGGCCAGTTCTCTCGCTCCGGAGCGTCACGGTTCCAATAACATCTAAATCATCATGTCATTTTTTTCTGGCCACAATTACGCATGTGATCTTGGGGGTTTGATGCTTTGAGTCATGATGTCCAGTGGTTGTCTGATATTCTTGCAATATGGCCTGCCCATTGCCATTTGAGCTTCCTATGTATATTTTATGCACGGAAACCAGGAAATGTATAATTATAAAAATGTATAAAAAGTTTTTTTTAAATTAAAAAAAACAAAAAAAAACAAAAAACAAACAAACTAAGAGTTCACTTTTTAAAAAATCCTATCCATTGAAGAGTTCCAGTGGTTACAAGCCATCTAAGAGTTAAATCAAATAAAACCACAAACCATGAAAATATGGTTCTTTTAACCAGAAAAAAATGTTTCAGGACTAATTTATGCAATTTAAAAAAAAATTTTTAAAAATCATTCTACCAGTAAAAAGAATAAAGAAGAGATTTAATCAAATTAAAACTCGGAAAAGAATGGATTATTGGGTAAGTCAGGATTTGCAAGGGGCTGGAAAAAAAGAATTCCTAACTTACTTCACTACTTGAGGTGGTTCTTTCGGAGTAGGGCTTAAAAAGAATAAAGTTTTCAAAATACATATGAATATACAAAGATAAAAATATAAGCATCAACCAATAACTTACTCATACACAAATTTATAAATAAGATTCCGTACAGCACTAAGTTTCTATAAGCACACAGACAAAATAGAGTCAGTTGTAAAGTTGCTCATCAAATACAGTTTAGTTACCGTATTTGATGGCATATAAGAGACAGACTGTAGCCGATTGGAAAAACTCACTTGGAAATCTTATTTCCACTGATGAGGCAATGTTAACACAAACAGTAAAATTCATTTATAGGTGTGGTGGTGGTGTTGAGGATATTAATGGTTGATCATTTCAGGCAACCAGAAGATATTAAGTTTTAAAAAGTATCTTGCTTATTTGACCTTGACTTGCTAGGAATTCTCTAAGACATCCGAAACTCTTCAGGGTCGTACCAAGGGAAAAATGTTGGGGAGGGGCGTGGGTAACCAAATCTGGCCAAATCTCGAAAATTCTGCAATTTTGGTGTAATTCAGATGGCTAATAATTGAATAATCCATTTCAAAATGGTTTATTCTTACTTTCATATTTTGTTTTATTCTTATTTCCCTTGGATACAAGATGAAAAATCAAACACTGCATGAAACTATATCAGGGGTCGGCAACCTTTTTTCCTTGGCGGACTGGATTGCATATCAAGTAGATGGTGGGCCAGATAAATGCCATAATAAAAAAAATAAAAAAAAGCTTGAATTATGGGAATTATCAGTTTAAATACATCTAGTTATATTTTGCCTCAAATCAATGAATAACTCATGCTAGGAAGTCCTTTGTGCTTAACCAAGGCTGTTAATTAGTAATCAAAGAACTCAACTTACTCAGAATTTATTTCAATCAAAGCATCTTTTGAATTTATTAAAAAGACACAAAGAATCTTCAAAACATAAAAAAAATTTAAGCATATTATTCCAATATTCGCTTGCGGGCTGCTCAAAGTTCTTTTGTGGGCCGGATATGGCCAAAGGTTGCCTACCCCTGCTCTATGTTTATCCAACAATCTTCAAGGTCAAAGCAGCAGTTGTAATTCATCTGTCTTAAACAATGAAAATAGAACCCTAGACTTTGTTTATACAAATTCCACTGTATTAAATAAATGCCAGTTCCTATGGTTCACCTTGTGCCTTGCACACTTCATTTAGCAACAGAAAACTATCCTTTCCACTTAATATATTCCCTTATTTAAGCATTGATGCATCAAACGAATTTAGCCAGGATCTCATACAGGTTTGACGTTTGGTATTTTTCAAAACCAAAATTGGTACTGAACAAAGCTACTGGGTTCCGAAAAAAAAGATTTGGTACCAAAGGAAAATTTACAAAAGATAATCCCTTATACACAAATGGTATGATACAACATAAATATACATGAACAATAGAAAAAAGAAAAAATTATATTAATCCATTTTTCCTGCAAGCTTAGTCTGATAATGGATTTTAAGTTATTTGATTATTTTGGTCCCAAGACCATACAAATTTGGTCTTGTACAGCAAAAGACATCGGCAAATACGGTCTCATATTCTCATCCTTCAGGTCCAATAATGCCTCAAAATAAAACCTTTTCATTTATAAACCAATTGATTGTACCTAAAAAAAGTGGAATAATTGTTGGTTTAATCTAAAATCATGACTGGCTAAATCTAAGTAGTTAATATTTCTCAATATTATATCTATAAAACTCAAAATCTGTATGTCTGTGTTCCACTTTGTAGGCCACAATCTTGCACGTAGGAAGCTGACATTTTGCATAGCGGTACATCTTTGCTGGTTGGACATAGGACGTGCGAGATTTTTTAAGGTTTTACACAGCAATTTGATTTACAATGAAACTATAAATTTTAACTGGACATTGACTTTCCATTCCAGAAGTCTTCACTTCAAATCGATTCACTTCCGGCTCAAATTGAAGTCGACACTGCCAGTCAGAAAAACGGACTCTCAAGATTTCCATCCACTAAAGTTAATATTTCTACAGTTTTAGAGTTTTACAGCCCCCCCCCAATTTCTTTTTTACAATAAGTTTAGCATAGAATTACAGGCAGCCCGTGTGGTAATCTTTTATTTATAGTATCATCAAGTCATTTTCATCTTTACTGCCTCAGAAGATTTTTTATATTTCTTTCTTTTTATTTAATTTTTAACGCTTTCTACATTTCTATAGTTTTAATAGAGTTCCCTTCCCCCATACTTTTCCTTGGTTCGGTAGTGGACACATTGCCTTATTTAGTTGTATGTTCCTTTTTCCAGAGTTGGAAACAGCAGTTTTATTGAGCGCCTGGCAGATAAAAGATATTGTACTCACAATCCAGTACTGCAATAGACGTGGGAAACTTTGATAGATCAAAAAAACAATTTCATAGACTGAACAAAATTTTTGTAAAGAACATAAAAAATGTATTTCTTTTTTTCACATATATTTCAGATTTTTTGAGAATAAAAGTTTATCTTACATCATATTTGTTTTGTTCATGCTTCTACAATTATTTACAAAAGGTAAAATTCTACTATTTTTTGCTTCGGGTGACTACAAGAATACTATTAGGAGCTACATTGCTGTACCACGGGTACAATGTGCGCATCTTCTTAAAGCAAATTCTTCCAATTATAGCTAACTCATGATTGTATTTATTTATTTATTTAAGGAATACATAAAAAAAAAAAATATTAAAAAAATATGAGCAATGCTGGGTATTTCTGCTAATATCTAATATAAGCAAAATCAATTCCTAAAATTTGTCTAGTTAATAAACTAAACAGTAATGAAAAAGAAATTGATCTCCTTAGCAAATACAGGCTGCCCTGATTTTACGTCAGTTCACAATGCCCAATGTTTTCCTTCTTTTTGGTAATTCAGGTAGTATTTTATCAATTTAGTTATCATTTATTTACTTTATACATTAAAATAACACAGTAATGTTATATTTATTAGTAAAAAATGTATGTTAACAGGCTTATATAATGGATTCATCTAGGAATGCCACTGTGGTGTAAAATCAGAGCAGCCTATACTTCTGTACACATGTATTATATAAAACTGGCTGTCACCGTTTTGCCCCCATAAACATTGGTGCAGCTCAACCAAATTTGGCATGCATACTAAATGTTTTAAAGTAAAAAGTTCTGAGAAAATCTTTTTAAGTGTTTTAGAGGGGGTGGGGTGGTTCTATTTACAATGTAACTATAATGCTAAACTGAACCCTTACTTTCTGTTCAATACATATATACATAGTAGCTGGAATCCACCAGATATGGTGGGTTTCAGCTAGTAAACTATAAAATGTTAAAAAGGAAAATAGCAGATTCGTACAGTTTAAGTTCTTGGCATTTATGAAATTAGATTTTTTTTAAATTTTTTATTTTATTTTAAAAACAAACTATTTTCTCTATCCTAGTTTCAGAGATTGTAACCATTCCTTTTGATACGAGAGATTTAAATTTTGCATTTAATTATGTGTTGGTAGCTGAGAGGCACATTATTGTTCTAGTACCAGAGATAAGACCAAAGATAGCCAAAAGCAAAAAAGATAATTCCCACATTTTATTTAAAGCATTTTCAACTATGGAGGATTGATGGAAAGAAAGCACTAAAGCTGTTTATTTGCAAATGACAACATTTCAGAGAACATCTGTTAATACAGAACCCCCCCCCCCATATAATGCAGTTTGTTACAGCGCAGTTTGCAATATAAGGCAGATGGTTGGTGGACCCCAACATTTTTATCTATATTATCGCCCACTCGTCCAGAAAACCTGTGAATAAAAACAATTTTCCTTTGAACTGTAAACCCATTTGACGACAGATGTGACAACTCCCACCTCTCTAAGAAATATATTTAAATGAAATGAATTAGATAATTTCAGTAGTCAATGAACAAAACTTTTAAAAAATATTACTTATAAACATTTCTTCTCGTTTCCCCTCAGGAGTTTAGATACAATCTGAAAATGTGCAGCTTACGGGTTCAAATGTCATTGATGTAAATATTTTGTTTTTAAACACTGAAATTTAACATGCTTTGTAATATAATATTTTGGTGGTATTATTTGGTAAAAAACAAACAAACATTAAAGAATGCCTTTGTTTATTTGTTAAGATCTCATTTAGATTTTATACAATAAACAATGTTTGCCATCTTTCAGCTATCGCACACCTACTCTGCAGTTATCATGAGGTTGGCTTTCTTGGACCCCAACTCCCATGTTATAATAAGGGGAACACTGTAGTTATTTTAAAGAACAATTTTTATTTTTGTTTGAATTTCTGAGATGTGGAATTATTATTATACAGTGATTTACTAAGACTAGTGTCCTCATATTGGTTGTTAAAGTCACAACATTTCAGCCATGTACCCATCAGGCCTTCTTCAGATATCTGTTGTAGTTAGTAACCTTCTGAGAATTTCTAACCAAACCCTCTATTCAATCCCCAGAGGTAGATGAGGACACTAGTCCAAGTAAATCAGTGTATAATAATGTTTGTTACAAAGTAGGAACAACTCGACTTCTGTCAACAGATTTAATCAATGAAAATACCAAGCATTCCAAACCTCTTGACTTTATTCAATTGATAAAGTAGACAGAATGTTGAAAATTTGCATAATGCAAGTTGAATAAGATTTGTAAAATGATATCTTTTGGAAGAGTTAATTTTGTGTCCAAAACAGAGGTACATGTTGGGCCGAGGGAAGCTAATATCTACTATGTTATTTTACAATGGTCTATTTTCAGTTGAACCACTTCTTTTTTTTTTTTAACTTGTCTTTACCCAGTGCCTAAAACTGGTTCCAGTAGGCCTCAAATAGGCTGTATATGTGTGCAAAATTCATGTGGTTGCCCCTATTTTTAGGGGTTTAGGAAATTGCATAGTTTGAGGTAATATTTGAGGATTGAATATTGCAAAAGATGGTTTGGTGTTTGTTTAACAAATCTAGTTTATTATTCAGATGTAAGGGCTTTAAAAAAAGAAAGGAAAAAAAAAAGATGCAATCGAGTTCAGTCAATGAGAAATTTTATCTTGTAGTGATAATTGATTGGCAAGATCAGGGTAGATGCCGCAGGGTTTAGGATCCAATCTTTATTCAGATAAGGGAGTTATCTATCAAAAAAGATCAACTTCAAAGCAATCAAAAGCCCTTTCCACAAATTTTAGTTAACCAAAATGCATAATAAAGTAAAGTGTCCGTCTCTTAAGAGACAACTCCCAATGGGGTAGATGACTGGCGACAAAGACCCGGCTTCTGTTGCATGCGTCAGCTTAGTGATCCTTGAAAGTTTAAAGTCTGATCAAGAGCAGGATTTTATTATTAAAAGTTTTCATGAACACCCTTACGCAAGTCCACCGGAGGGATACTTCCGACCTAATCACACAGCTTAGAGTGTACTCAATAAGCTGCTGAGTGCAGTTTGTCCTAAGAATTTTCCACACTCTTCGCTCGTACCGGGAATCAAACCTGGGAACTTGTGTGTGCGAGGCAGATATGTTAACCATTACACTATCCGAAGTAAGAAGATCAAAGATTCTACTTTCTCTATTCTATAGAGTAGGGTGAAGAGAAAATGAGTTTTCTCTTAAATTTCAAAAAGTGTAGAGTTTAAACCCTGACAAATATGTCAAAATTGAGATAGAAATTACTTTGGGGTTATTGCCACCTCTTATGTCCTGGTAACTGACATTAAAAAGAAAGGAAAGGAGAAAAAAAGATTTT
>VCCN01000077.1:559342-574434 GCA_006491835.1 Architeuthis dux
TTTACAATGTAACTATAATGCTAAACTGAACCCTTACTTGCCATTCACATGTACATACTAGCTGGACATTTTCAGCTCCTACCCCTCCACCTGGGGAGCATATGGGACCCTGGGGGCCTTCTGCAGGAACTAGCCGTAACCTATTCTTCAGCTAGTTTGATATGTTTCTATGAGAGGGTGAGATATTTTCTATGTTTCTGTGAGAGGGTGAGAGAGACTTGTTACAGCCTGATAGGTGAGTGGGTGGATGTGTGAACAAATGAGTAGACAAGAGAGATAGGTGTGTCTAGAGAAAGAGGAAAAAAAAAAAAAAAAAAAAAAGCATTGAAATTGGTCATATCTGGAGAGAAAGAAAGCACTCATTCACACGCCTAAACATAAATACCTATATTGTACAATTCTGTTATTCCAACCCCACTCCTCCCTCCAACTTAGTCTAAAACTTTCTTTCCAAAAATCTCACAATGGCAGCAGAAGACAAAACTTGAAAACTGACAAAATGAACAGACATCCATATTCGATTGTTACCTTCTCAGATCTAAAGATTTCTTTTGCCTCAAAAAAATTAAAACGAGTTGGCAACCTAGTCCTGTCCAGCTGTACTATATAACAGACAATATACATTTAATATTTGTTAGTAATTTCTAACGAGATCGATGTACCTGGCTCTTTCCAATAGGTAACTCAATTCTAGGCAGTTTCACATATATCACGCATTTCATTCTCAATTAACAGTCTTGCACAAAATTTTGGTTATACTAAAGAAAAAGAAATTATATATAATATGACACCACAAGGCCAACTAGTACTAAACTAGAAAGTACTCAGAGAGCGCATAACTCTGCCAACGCCATTGTAATTGTGCATGAATCCGCCCCATAATTTAATCAGTTCTTCTCTAGCCTATTGTTCACCCTTCCACAAAATGTCATTGAAAACCGAGATATTATGTGGATAGACATGAAATTTTGGCAATGTTATGTGGTTTGGACATAACAACGACATAGGGGGATGTAATTCTGCATGGATTCGCTCCAAAATTTAATCAGCTCTTCTGTAGCTTATTGTCCACCCGTCTACAAAATTTCATTGAGATATGTGGACAGTCATGAGCATATACATAAATATATTTAAAGAAAACGGGAAAATATCTCTCAATTCCTAAAAAATACTTTAAATAAACTAGAAAACACTCAGAGAGCGCATACCCCTGCCAACACCATTGTCAGAGGAAGTAATTGTGCCTGGATCCACCCCAAAATGTAATCACATCTTCCTTACCACGAAATTTCACTGAAATCCATTCAGTACTTTCAGAGATATCATGTGAACAGACAGATGAAACCAAATACATATACCTCTCTAACTTTGTTGACAGGTAAATAATACCAACAAACATAAATGATCCAATTGGTATAGAATGATAGAATATGTCGATTCAAAAGAATCCACATATATAAATATGTTACCATATATACATAGTAACACTTTTCAATGAGCACACAGATACCAGACTGATCCTAGGCAGAGCACACATACTACACTGATCTTAGGCAGAAGGCCAGGGAGCAACACTTTGATCATAGGCAGAAGTGCCTATCCATACATAAATAATCCCTTCATTTTTTATGGGTACACTGCTAGAAGGTAAATCTAAATTGTCTTTTATTTCTCCCCAATGCAACAAACTGAAGTTGGGAGGAGGAACCAAGAAAATTTAAGTCCCTCTAATATCTCACTACAATTGAAGAAATCTGTGTGCATGCACCGTGATTACTCGACAACTGGCAATTGTACAAAGTTGACATTCGCCAGATATATTATTCTGCACACAAAGCATTGCAGTGTCGAGGTTGAAGTTGTGTGGATGAGCGGTTCTCGAGAAATCTAACAAAAATTAAAGGTTACAGATCTTTCTTTATAGTTCCGCTCTTTAGAATATATTTTACATATATCCCTACTGACGTCTTTTTAAAAATTCAATTCAACCAGAAAACTTTAGAGTCTTTGTCCTCTCTAATGTTACATTGACCAAAGGAAAACAAATCAGACAAGAGAGAACAGAAAGTAATTATAACACTCCCTTCAATTTCTTAACATAAAAAATACACGCACCTTTAGAACGGGCACTGCACTAGTTAAAATGCAATTAAGGCCTCACATAAAAAGAATTATACACACACTTCTTTCCAAACCAGAGACTGCAATTCTTGAAGGAACTGCGAGTGTGATTGCGCCGTAGCAAAGCCCCACCCCTTAAATGAAAGCAAAGAAATCACACGCAAAAATATTTTACAACCCCCACAATAGAAGTAACCAAAATAGCACAATAAAGGAATTAAGAGGTACCAACTCAAAAACTGTAGGAGAAGCACACAAAATTGAGCAGAATAAAAATAAATACATAGAACAATAGTGTGCTTGCAACACATGTGCAATCATACTAATTATTAATATTTTTAAAGAGTGTCATCCAGTGTGGGCTTTTTATGCATCCATAGTAAAAAAAAAAACAAAAAACAAACAAGGAGCCACTGTTGAAATATCCGAGATGAGAACAGACAAAAACTTTTCTCGTAACCTGTTCAGAAACATTCTCAAACCCAGTCATAAACTAGAAAGCACCCAGAGTGCATACCTCTGCCATTAACAGGGGAAGTGCATAGATCAGCCCCAAAATTTCATTGAAATTCATAGATGATTTTTTTTAGAGATATTGAGTGGACAGTCATGAGCATATACATAAATATATGAAAAAAATAAATGGAAAAATAGCTCTCAATCAAAAAAATAAGTCTGGACCTGCCTCAAAAATTGAAATTCAATGAGTAGGGAGATATCATGTAGAAAGACAGACGAAAAGATGGATATGACCAAATACATATACCTCCCAGCTTCGTTGGAGGTAAAAAAAAATTTAAAAAAAAAAAAAACCATATCAGGAAGCTGACAAAATTTTCAACTAAGGAACAAACAATTTGGAAATTAGGAGTTGATATCTAATTAACCATTAGCACTTTGTAGGCAGCATCATTAACGGAGCAAAAAGTTTGACCAGCCACTGTAGGCAACTCTGATTGCCAAATGATAGTGTGTTTGAATTGCACGGTTGTGTAGTCATGTCAATTTCAGTCATACATGAACAGACACACAGGATTTCCAATTCAGTAAGTGCACAAAATCTTGGCACTCTTGAAAAAGAATGCAGAGTGCTAAAGCAACCATCAATTTGCCTGGTCAAGAGAGAAAAACAGTTAGGCATTTCATTTCTCATTTTGAGAATCGGCTTGGGCTTACTCTATATTTCTCATCAGGCTGTTCACTCGTAGCCGTAGAATGATGCCCAGAGTCAAAGTTGTAATAAAAAGCAACTAAAAATTAAGATGAAGGTAAAAACTAGTCAAATTTAATAATAGAAACTGGCACATAATATTAGAAATTATATTTGAATATCTTTTACCATCCAAATCCATTCTTATGAAAGAACAGACATAACTTTTACAAATAGCAATGATATCCATAAATGTAATTTCCTAGTTGTATGTATGCAATGTATATATTCACAGTTAACAAAATTGGAACTAGACACACTAAGATATCCTAAACCTCCCACAATACAAGAGAGGTGACCATTAATAAGGAATAAAAGAAACTTTAAATGTAAACAATTAGTAACCTTAGAAACAATTTGTAGAAAAAAACCCACCACTATCTACAGTTGGTAAATAAGTCTTAAAATATTTTTAAAAAACCCATCTGAAGAAAGCAAACTGGAACTTAGTTTCATTACAGAAAAAAAATCAATCAATCATGATTATCAAATTGCATACACATCTATTGATGAAAGTATGAAACAAAACCTCAAACTTAAGCTAAATCAAACAATCTCTTAAGAATCGAACTTACAAAACTAGAAAGCAAATACCGCTGTCAACGCCATTGCCAGGGGAAGTAATTGTGCATAGATACAACCCAAAAATTTAATCACTTTTTCAGTAGACTATTGCTGACCCTTCGACAAGATATCATCCAGAACTTTTGGAGATATCGTGTGGACAGACATGAGAGTATACATAAATAAGGGAAAAGGAAAGACTTAATTTTGGTTTTCTAGTCATTTGGCCAAAATTTAAATGTCTAGTTCCAAGGAGCCATTCAACCAAGCTGCACCTCCCCATTGCATATAAAGGGGTAGGGTCATAATCATTGCCTGATGCCCTAGGAGTCCCAAAAAGGGAAGTGCCGAGGGAACTGGACAGTTTCTGGAACCCCCACCATTTACTCATGAGTCTCCACACTAAACCAGCCATGTGTCACATTCTGCCCCATGGAGTTGTATAAATACCCTCTTTACAAATCTTGAAGATGCAAGACTTGATGGAAGTAGAGCAATAGAAACTGATGGAACAAACAAGCAAGGATGAAATCAACAGTTCTCTCGTTTTCCATAGTGACAAAAAAAGAAGAAAAAGCAGACCGAGAATATACTTAACACCATGAAATATAGGGATACACATTGCATTTTGTATACTTGGGTAATAGAGATTTACATTGCAGTGAGCTTGGAGAATAGCGTTCTGTTGACCAAACAGATTTTTAGTTTTCATTACTTTTATTATTCTTTAAATTCAGCATTTTTACTACATCATTAGAACATGAAATTCTATTTTTTTCCTATGTCATCATGTAGTAACTTACTTAATGATAATATAGATGAGTTGCCCCCCTTAGCGTGAGATAGGACAAATAAAGAATAAATACACATGGTGTATGTATTATTTTAGTTAAATTAGATGAACAGTGATTTGAACAGTATGATCCATTATCAAACAATAAGCAAATGTCTAAGTCTTGCCTTTCTTTCTAAAATGGTAGAAAGGGAAAAAAAACAAAGAAAAACTAAAAACTGCAGGTTGTCTTGAGATTCCCAGATGAAGAATTTTAATAATACACAATTTAATAACTAGATTTTCTGATGCATTAATTCTATAAGCTTATTTTTTCTTGAATTGCCAATTTAGTGTCTAAAAAGTTTAAGGAACAACAAAACCCACATGAGTAATATCGCTAGTCAGCAAAACAGATATGGAATAAGAAACAGAGGCAGTAAGATTAAAGATGAGGACCCTATCTGATTGTGATGACAACTATAGTAGCCAAATTGGTTGAGGTGTCATCAAAATGAAAATGACGAAAGCTCCCAAGGTATGGGATGAGAGTTTGAGTATCATCACAAACTTCTTTCTTTGTGAATTTCCATGGTTCAATTTAATGGGTGACGAATGAATCAGCTGGAAACATTAGGATAAAATGAAAATAGATGACAAAAATAGTCATAACTAATAATAAAAATGTGTAATAAAAGAATGCAACACCACACTAAAATAAGATTACTTTTTCCATAATAAAAAGTTGAGTGAAACAATAATTAGGTATTAATGGTGGCGACTGAAAGGCTTACAATATATACCAAACAACATTTATACCTTCTATCTACTGGGGATGCACTTTCCCTTTCTGGAAAAGGCCCCCTAAACATTGAGGAGTGTCAACAAAAGAACAGCACCACCCATCACATGTATAACATCATGATATTAAAATTTTAAATAGTAAAAACATAAGAGGCAAAAGATCAATATGAAAAAAAAAAAAAGAACAAGAAAACACTCAGAGTGCATACCTCGGTCAATGCCGTACACTAACTAAAAAAAAAACAATGAAAATTTAAACAAGCGAGAGAACTTTAAATGTACAAATATCGAGTTACTTCCCTTAAAATTTTAATCCACCCTTTTAAGACAAATTCCTGGATCTGCCCCAAAATTCAGTCAATTCTTCCGTGGCCCGCCCTTCCACTAAAAGTCATCGAGAAATTTTGGAGATATCTTGTGGACAATCAGAGACGTGACAGACACGAGTGAATGCATATACCTCTCCCAACTTTGTTGGCAGATGTGGTAATAAAAAAAGGCAAAAAAGCGGAGTATTCGATTTAATAAACTAGCAATGTATAGTACAAGGATTATTTTCTCTATCTTAAAAAAATATTTTTCTATTCATATTTATGCTTCAAACCCTTCAGGAAATTAATTATTTCAGTGATTCTGTCGGTTAGTTCACTTCGTACCAATACCACCATGGATTTCATACGCTGTGAAGGTTGGCTATATCTGGACTTAAGGTTGTGGCTTCCCGGTCATTTTTTTTTCTCTTCATTTTCGATGAAATTTTGTTAATTTTTAAAAAATAAACGTATACAGGCATAAATTTAAAACTTATTTCTTAAAAATGAAAAATTAAAGGTCATGTTCATTCAAAACTAAAAAAAATAACTAAACCGAATATTCACCGTTAAATATCTTATACTAGCATCAGATTGATTTTTTTTATCATAATAAAAATTTTTAAAAAAAGATTTAACCCAAAAACCTTTTTCAAAACTTAGTTTAATGATGCTTTAACCCATTTATTCACCCTTATCAGAATCATAGATACAAAAGTTGTTTTTTTTTCAATCGCCAAAATTTTTTTAGGGGGTTTCTTCCAAAGATGTAAAATATTAACGAATTCATTATTTCTATTATTAGATGATGAAGTATGGTTATACCATTGAGTTAGAATTCAACCGAGAGCTTATTCCTTATTTCCGATTAGCGCTGTTAGCTCGCTGCCATAGAGTGACGGCTTGAGTTTAGTTGTGATAAAAACAAATAAAAATTAAGATTAAGGTAAACAGTAGTCAAAATAATACAATCATTAACGAATTGGTTACGGGAAGGAGGATTTTCTGCAATTTTAACGGCCGAGTTAGCACTTGAGGGTGTAATAGTCGTTTTAGTGAGCCAGCCTAGAAAAGACCGGTAGCCATGTGGGTAGAAGAAAAAGATTACTGTGTGTCTCTCCCTCTCTCTCAGTCCTATTCGATCTTCAGCAGTAGAGAAAAAGCAAGCATCTCCCCCAAGATTCCAGTCCTCCCACCTCGTATATAGAACATTAGTAGTAACTGCGTGATTGCCAGAGCTTGATTCATAATGAAAAGGGCCTTAGTTTTGAAGACCATGTGGTGAGATCACATCTATGTATTATTCTGCAGACATCAGCCTATTATTAAAAGAGGATATTGTTCACAGCATTTAAAAATAGACCAAGAAAATGTTAATGCCGACTTGCTAATTAATAATAATCTACTTCAAATTAAGCAAGCGGAATTAATAATACAAAACGGACTATTATTAGGGACAATTTAAGTACATCTGCACTAAATCTTGAAAAAAGAAAAAGAAAAAAGGCAACGTACACAGGATTAGCTGCGTTTTCGAGAATTACCAATAAAATTAGTAAATTATATTTAATATAAAGATACAAATAGATGTAATAATAGGGGTTGCCATTTTATGTTGTGAGTATTTTAGAAATTGTTATAGTCGTGTGGTAAACTAGTTTCTTATACGTTGTTTTTAAACATGTTAAGTGAAACAGAGTTTACTGTTTAATCTAAATGAGTTCCAGTATGAAAGAGATATTGATGTTATAAAATTAAGAAAAAATGAAGATAATAAATGTTTAGAAATAAAGTCGAAAACAGCTTCACAAATTAACTGTTTTCTTTTGGGGTGGGTGGGGTAGTGCTATAAGGCAAGGTATTTAAAAAGTAAATAAAATTAGAAATAATGTAGAGAATTGTTAATGTTAGAAATATAAGCCGAAACCAATTTCAAAATTAACTATTCCACAACGACCTTGTTTTTTTTTTGTAAGATGATATTTAAAAAGTAAATAAATACCATTTAGTTCAACAAAGTCAAGAAATGTCATTTTTCTGTCATTAATGTTTTTATTTCGATACGATTCCTTTAAGCTAAAATGACAGTTTAGCTAAACTTACAAAAAAGAAAGCCAAAATAAGTTTCACGTTCAATTTACTTGTTTGTGTAACAATATAAAAATCAGGGTTAAAATTGGGGGGTTGCATCGAATGTAAAAATAATGATAGATTATGGATTTTTAGCTACAAGAAGTGGGGGACGCATTATAATCAAGATCGCATTGCACTAGAGTAAATAAATACGGTATTACTTATTACTTACTTAGTAAGTAGTAAGTTGAGTAACTAGATTGACCGCAATTTATATAGCAGTAGTCGAAGTAAGTAAAAGCAGCCCACGTTGCATAATTAAAAAACTATAAAAATAAAATTCTGTGACGACGTGTGTAAAAAAATAAAATAAAATCTATTTAAGCGCAAGAAACGAAACATATTGTTTCATCTCTGGTAAGAAAATCGCTTTTTTCACCTCCAAAAATGAAATAAATTACAAATAATGATAATTCTTGTCCTCGTGGTAAAAATATCTCCATAGAAAATTATTAAATTTAAATAAAAAAAAAAATTAAAAATTAAATTTGCCTAAACCCCAAACAAACAAAACTGAAAATAGAGAGATGGTTTGTTTTGTATTAAATTTAAATCAAGGAAGGTTTTATTTTCAGTTTTATTTTGGAGAATTTAATTCCGATGTTTCAACTCCAAAAAAGACGTACATGCATCTAAATGTCTTCGTTGGAGGATTTGTACTTCTCAGACGGCGATCAAATCTTCTGACATATCGAACAGATTTATGTTTGTTTTCGGAAAGTATTTTAAAGAAATGATCGAAAAATACGATGATAAATACATTTTGCGACGTAAGGAGTTTTATAAGCAGTTAAAAAATCTAAAATATGTGCAGAGAAAAGACGAAGAAAAATCAACTAAAACTGATCCCCGATTTTGTGGCCGCCTTGAAAATCTTTTTCCTTCCTTCCTACGAAGTCTTCCTTTTGTTCTTTCTTTTTTATTTCCACTTAAAATCAAGGTTTTTCATTAGAAATTATTTTCTCAGGATAAAAACGAAAGACAGACGTTTTTTTAATATAAAATGTTATTATTTTAAAAGCCAAAAATGGTTTTAAGAGCTTTTTTTTGTGATAAAACTTTGAAGAAGACTCCAAGGCTTTTTCTGCCATGAGAAGATAAGAAGAAACCAAGGAGAATCATTTTCACACGACATTGCAACTTTGGTCGGCACATGTAAAACCTTTGGATCGTCTATCAAGGACAAAGTTAATACCAAAATGATCCTCAAACTACCTATTTTACTCTAATAAGATATTTATAAATCTCTTTCAACTTACCTGCTCGAACCACCGCCATAACGGTCGTCCCCGTAATAATTATGGTTAGAGTCCGAATAGTCGGCCATTTTGGGGGAACTGTAACCGGAACATCAAGCACAGCGCCGCCTGGTGACGAATTTTCACGGAAGTAGTCGGCGCTACTCAGGGTTGCCATTTTGGCCATTTTATGGCCAAATCTGGCCTTTCTGAAAAGCGTGTGGCCACCAACTTTGTGTATTGTCTATAGAAGGCCGTAGAATGAATCGGCCGAAACGTTGTGTTAACATCAAAGATTGGAAGAAAAGATTGGATTGTCCAAACAGAAGTTTCTATGAATTTTTGGTTTGGTCATTTTTGACATTTTCTCATTTCCTTCGAACATTTTATTTTAAAAAATAGAAAAAAACAAATCTTAGCAAGTAATTTTTCGTGCTTTCCATCCATAAAACCTTCGTTTCCTCACGAAGTTTGTCAGTTTGAAAAAAGTTAATTTTTTAAGGTTATGCGGTCGATCTATTTACAATGTAATTGTAGTGCTAAACTGGACCCTTATTTTCTGCCATTCGTACGGAACAAAAAAATCGACTTTGTTGCAATAGCATTTTTTAATAAATTCTTATTTTTGTTTTGTACTGCTGTATTGCAATGTTTTATAAACAATTTTAGCATTTGGCCATTATTTAGCCGTTTTTCACGTGTTTGGGGCCAGAAACATCTCCAACTACCTGGCAACCCTGAGTAGTCGGCTCTACTTGTTATTATTTATTTAATATTTTATTACTTATTAAATGATATTATTAAATTATGTTTATCAAATAATAATTATTAAAAAATTAAGAATAATAAAATAAGTCGACACTGCTTAGTGATTGCTGACTGTTACTTCCGGTCAACATGGCAGCATCTTTTAGCGGCGGTGACAACATGGAAACACAAACGTCTTTTGATGTCGATTCTGAAGCAAAACCGAAACCCTCAAAGACCCAGATGAATGCCTTAAATATTGATCAAGCTATTTTGGATGTATTCACTGTACTGGCTGTGGCCCCTAAAGATAAACGAATTAGTTCGGTGGAAGATCTTATCAACAGGTTGAAGGAAAAACAAAACGGTGTATGTAGAAATTACTGATCGTGAGACGCCACGTGGGTTTTGCTTTCATTTGTTACTTCTTGTGTTCCCTTGCTATCACGAATGACGCTATATAAGAAATTAATATTTCATATACGTATACAATATATATATACACAGACTGTATATTGACGACTAAAATGTTTTTGTCTAATTCATTTCATTTTGTAGTTAGTAAAATTTTAATTGATTTGGAGTGTTACAGACAAAATATATACTAGTGTTCCCGATCCCGTGCCGTGAAAAATGACGGCATATATGAAATTGATATTATTTCATATAAATACAGACGAACTGTGCAATCGTTCGTTTTGTGAACGCAAACATTTTAACCATTGTCGAAATCGACTATGGATGTACAAAAGGGCAAAAACTCTTTGTTACACCGGGTGTTATTCAAAGCAATAACCAATATGCATTCTGTTTTTCTTTCATGAATTTTCCGCTCACTCGATGTTGTGCGCCGTTTTTAACATTGAGTGAGTGTGTGGAACTTTACAATCGTTATTTAATACAATTAGTCATTTGTACGTTTTCAGTTACGTCACTTTGTTTTTGCCCCTTTTGTGCATCCTTAGTCGATTTCGACAATGGTTAAAAATTTTGCGTTCACAAAACGAAGGGTCGACCACTCCCAGAGCCTGTATATGGACTGTTAAGATTTTTTTGTCTAATTCATTTGATTTGGTTGATAAACTTGATTTAGAGTTACGGACAAAAAAATATACAAATACACATGGCGTACTACTATATAGTAGATTTCAGTTTTTTGTTGCTTTGATAATTTATTTTAATTGGGTTAATCTGATGAAGTTGAAATTTTATTTGTATTTTTAAATGGAAATCGAAAACTAACTGAACATTTTAAGAAAAGTTAAAGTAGCAGGTTTAACTGCTTTAGTAGTTTTCTTTTAAAGAGGAAAAAAGTTTCATAAATTAACAAAATGGGTAAAGCATTTAACATGATACAAAGTGAAGAATTCTACAAAAGAACACTAACATTCGTTGATAGGAAAATAAAGAATAAGCCTTATGCTGGGCTAAACGGTGCTTCCCTGGCTACGGGGTGTGGGTTCGAATCCCACCTAAGGCTTATTCTTTATTTTCCGATCGATGCTATTTATTCGATTTCGGAGGGTAATCGGCCTGAGCAAAAACTTGCGATAAAAAGCGACTAATAAAATTAAGATGAAGGTAAAAAGTAGTCATAATACTTCATCTAATAAAAATTTAAAGAAAAACTGAAAAATGAAACATTCGTGTTGGATCACAAAGAAACTTAATAGCTCTCTATATTTTAAACTTTATTCCATTGATATTGATATGCTTCCTTTTCCCTCCATGCAATGACTGTCCGGAAAGTATCCAGCCATTTAATCTTAACTGGAAAGAATAGCCTACCTAGGGAAATGGCACCTTAGTCTCCCTTCAAAGTACTCCCCTTGAGACCTAACACATTTATCCCAGCGTCCCTTCCACTTTTCAAAAGTCTGCAAAGTCCTCTTTCAGGATCACCATTCGCATTCTCCTTAATCTCGTCCATGCCCTGAAATCACCTTCGGGGGGAAAGCCAGTTGAAGAGAGCCAAATCTGGGATGTAGTGGGACTGACAGACCTAGGTGGTTCAATCTTTTGCCAAAAGACTCTGCACAAAACGTGAAGAATGACTTGCTCGGTCATTG
Source organism: Architeuthis dux (assembly GCA_006491835.1). Classification (NCBI taxonomy): domain Eukaryota; kingdom Metazoa; phylum Mollusca; class Cephalopoda; order Oegopsida; family Architeuthidae; genus Architeuthis; species Architeuthis dux. Next base: position 571,312 of record VCCN01000077.1, read on the forward strand.
TGAATGTGCTGGTCACACAGTACACCAGCTAATTCAATGGCATCTCACTACCTAGTGAGTAACCCCACAGAAGAGTGTCGGTTCATGCATGCGCAGTAATGCCCGTCTTCTCTGATTGGTAGCCGATTTACATCAAGGCCGTGAAACCGGTTCTGGGTTATTCTAAATGGTTGGATACTTTCTGGACAGACCTTGTCGTATGTGATCTGGCATTCTCGTTATGACATACAGCTGAGGAAGGCTGGAGGGTAGACTAGCTGAAATGTTGTAAAGTAATAAACAAAGGATGATCAAACTGTGGGAACGGTACTCTTGAGCAAAGTGTAGTACCGGTTAAACTTCCTGTGACTGGCATAGGGTTAGATTATATAACTTTGAAAAAAAACCCATTGAGGAATCAAAAACTGAAAATTTAATTATGTGAGGGTCAGTGTCATCTTTATCTTTATACTTTTTTGTATATTTTACAGCAATTTGTTTGCTTGCCATAGTGATGGTTAACAAGCTAGTCTCACAGGCCAAGATGAGTGCTCCATTTAGGTGTCTCTTTGTCAGACTATGCTAAGTTTAGTAAATATCTTTTATAACAGTTTGAAAGCTTATATACAAAAAATAATTTGTTTGGTACAAGATGACCATTTATATAAGACTGAGTGTGTCATTCAGGATTTTAAACTCTAGATTTGGGAATCTAAGTTAATATTTTTTTGATGGATTTTATTTAAATGTTTCAAAGAAAAATTGTAGAAGACGCAAATGAAAAAAAAACAATTATTGAGTAACTTGCAATAAGAATACTATTACTAGTCAAAATTCTTAATGGTTGACAATGCTTCATCTAATAAAAAATAAAGAGTAAGATAAATCAATCTTTATTATTATTGGATGAAATATTGTAACACACCACTTTTTATTAAACTTGACTAGTTTTTACCTTCATCCTAATTTTAGTTGTTTTATACAACTTATTAATTCAGTCTTCAGTGAGAATCAAACTCACACCCTAGGTCTCGTACGTAAAACAACATAAATATAGTCTGTTGTAGGGAGCGAGTTTATAGGTGTAAATCAGCTTCTGCTAATCCATGAAGTCTTTGTGGCCGATTGGTAAAAAGCAGCTAGTCATAAACTAATCTCCCTCTGGCGATAAGGGTGTAAGTACGATTCTCACCAATGGCTTACTCTTTATTTCCAATTGTGCTGTTGCTATAGAAACAGTGGCCCAAATTAATAATTTGTATAAAACAACTAAAATTAGGTTGAAGCTAAAAGTCAAATCTGAATTCAGAATTTTAATTTTATTAGATGATCCCCATGATTTTTATCATTTCAATGCAATTATTTTATTATTTATTTTTATTAGATGAAGTATTATAAATCATTATTATTAATTTTTGACTATCTACCTTCATCTTAATTTTTCAGTTTATTCACTGCCGGAGAATATTGACAGCCTGAGTGAAGTTGCGATAATAAGCAACTGGAAAATTAAGATTAAAGAAAATAGTAGTCAAAAATGAATAATAATGACCGTTGACAATACTTCATCTAATAAAAAAAAAAGATAGTGATAATGTTACTGATAATTGTGCTTTGGAAGTGGTAAATATTGATTTAATAGTGTATAATTTATTCTTTATGTTATAAATTTTGTGATGTAATGGAAACTAAATGTACTAGCAAGTGAAATATATATGGCTTTATTAACATGCCTATTCATTTATTCTATGTCATGAGCTAGTTTTCAGCCCAATTTTCAATTGATACAAAGAACTACATCTGCTGAACAGAAACTTGTGCTTTTCATATAAGTGTTAAAAAAACCCTGATAATTTATCATTTTCTTTATCCAGAAAGATGACCAAAGGTCAGACTTCTTTTCTGTTTCTGTGAAATAAGATGATTCTTTATACTTGATGACTTAGATATCATTTAGATGATCAAGTTTATCCACTGTATTTAAAAAAAAACAAACTTTTTACTTCTAGCAAATTGAAGCATGTGGGGAACTTGAGTATACTTTGAAACGGCTAATCAAAGGCTTGTCTTCCACCCGGAAATGGGTGCGTATTGGGTATCCACTGGCTCTTTGTCAGGTAAGTAATGAATTTTTGAATGTTATTCATTGAAAATCGCCTACCACCCTTACAATTAATGCAAGTGACAAAAATGATTTTAATTATAATTTGTTTCTTCACCTGTGTTTTTATTTTTTAAATTTGACTAAGGCTGAAACATTTCATGAAGATTCACTATTTTATTACTAACGGGCTGAAAAACTGCCCTATGCTTACAACTTGAAAGATTTGGGAATTTTCAAAAACTAGTATGCAAAAAACATGCTCCGGGGTCCTGTTAGTAACTACAGAAGCTAGAAGGCTAAACTTTTACTGTATATACTCATATAGATAAGTCAGTTTTTTTTTACCCAAAAGATTTACATAATAAAACACATGCGACTTATCTACTGAACCTTACTTACTATACACAACTCAAAAGCTCAGACAAAAATATTATTGACAGAAAGTGGGTGCGTCTTATCTATGGTACACCTTATGTCTAGAAAAAACTTTTTTATTTTTTTTTCCCAATGTAAGTTTATGCTAAATTGGTCTCTTAATTTGTGTCTGGCAAATGTTGCCAGAGACCAATTTAGCATAAACTTACATTGGGGGGAAAAAATAAAAAAGTTTTTGTTATTTTGAAAATTTGGACATTTTTAGTGATCGCCGGCCAACAAAAGGCAAGAGAAGTAATTTGCTGCCGAAAGATGTTGGTCATATGTGACTAACTAGATCTGTTGGTGTTGGGGGGATTATGTGAGTTTGGATTGTAATTTATTGACAAATGAACAAGCTTGTTTCCATGTAATCTATACAAATGTAACAAAGATGTATTTTCTTTTAAGGTTTTAAGACAGTTTCCACAAGTCGAATTGACCAAAGTTTTGAAAATGGTTGACGAACATTTGGATCCAAAAAAAGCTGACAGTGTTCCTGTAAGTATTTCTCTCCCATGAGATGGGAACTGAGTCAGGCCTTTATAAGTATTTCTCTAACTTTTTTTTTCTAGTCAGCGTATTTCAGCTTTTTACCTAAATAGCTAAACCATGAAGGGTTAGGT
>VCCN01000077.1:589461-603493 GCA_006491835.1 Architeuthis dux
TAACAAAAGAGTTCCCATACTCCCACGAGTGGGATGGATGTGATTGTTTATTTTGACACAGTGGCTCAAATCTAGAAGCAGATTTTAACACCTGTAAACCCATTTAACCCTTCAGACCCTGAATCTTTCTGAAAATTTTGATGTCCTGAAGCTGTAGTTGCTATGGTTACAAATAGCAATATGACCCGCATACATGCCAATGTGTCGGAAATAATTTTAATCTCTGCTTTCTCAATTTTTTGATTATTTGTCTAACTTTGAGAAGAGTCATCAACATTGTCAAAACGTTTTGGCTGATCCATTCTTCAGTCCTTCAGAAAAGAGGCAAACCTTTTTTTTTTTCTCCAGGTGAAGAAATATCATTAATATACTAACTAGATCAATCCATTTCAGCAGCAATAGCCATATAGACGTAACCATACTGCCAACCAAGCACTCCGGCATTTCCAAACTATACATGCTAAGCAAAGAAAAGCATATGGTGTTGAAATCTGTACTAGCTCTACTTGTGCAGTTGACCAAGCCAATATATACAGCTTCCTTCAACTCCCACAAGGATGGGAAGAAGAGATTTAATTGTCCAACAAAAGTTGGAAAGCCTTATTTGTTTGTCTTTCTTTTTTTCTGCAGAACCTGACTGGCTGCAAGTCCTTATGGAAGTCCTCATTGGAATGATGGCTAACCCAACTAAATTATCTCGGGTAATCGCCCTCAACATCTTTTCTGCTGTTGTGGAACGCATCACACCTGATAATGTGGAACAGATTACAGAGGTAAGAGATACATTGTGAGAAATTGTCTTATAACAACTTTTTTGCCTCTGTTGGCCAGATCCCAGATAAATGCCACAAAAAGGCTTGAAATATGGCAATTATCCATTTAAATACATCTAGTTATATTTTGCCTGAAATCAATGCATAACACATGCTAGAAAATCAATTGTGCTTAACAAAGGATGCCAATTAGTAATAAAATCTACTAAAAAGACAAAGAATCTTTAAAACATAAAAAAATAAGCATAGTATCCTAATATTTGCTCGCAGACCAGATCTGACCTGTAGGCCATAGGTTGCCTACCCCTGTCTTATACTGTAAATTGCGACGTTAAAGTCAACCTTGTTGGCCAATGTAACGGGCAGACAACTTGACTGATATACGCACAACAACGGACAAGACCAACAAAAACACAACTTCAGTGGCTACAAACAAGACAGCAACTTTTCACTTTCACCTTGCACTAACAACTATCCGAGTGTTTATTTTCATTAAAATTCAATTCAATTCACATCACAAGCCTACTATAATTTATGGTATCTTGGTAAGAACTATTGTACGTCTAGTCTACTGGTAAACGAATTCAAGCCAAAATCAACACCTCCAATAAAATATTAATAGTTTACACAGCATAGTAGCACAATATATGATGGTAGAACACTATAGTATGCCTTCCCTTATACGCCGCCATTTGTTTCACTGGTGTTGACAAATTGTGCCAGCCACAAAACTATGGGCCCAGTACAGTCAAAACTCTACTTGGACTGTCAACCACTTATCAGCTTTGATAAGGAACAGGCTAACAAGGAAATACTTGTGGCGGCCTGCTAGAGTTATGTTAAGTGGTGCTCAGAGATTGCTATAAGCGCTATTCCACTTGTTCACCACCCTGTTTTTTACACTCGCCGTATAAGTCGACCCCGAGTTTTCGATAGATTTTCTTAGGCTGTTTTTGCTGTGTTATGGTAAGATACATACAGAAAAACTATCTTTATTATAAACCTCTCCTTGTTTTACTTTATAGATTTTAACAAAGAAGGCATCAGATCTTAATGATGATGAAGACTTGTACTTTGAAGGTGAGTTGTCAATTCTTTTTTGTTTTCTTTTTCAACTCTACAATAATAATTTCACTTTTTGCTCCGGTTGATGTCGGGTATTTTTCAAGAATGAAATATTGAAGAAAAATGCCTAATGGATAAAAGCGTTAGTTAAGCGTATCTAGTAACTTGGCGGTCATGAGTTCAATCCCTGGATCAGGTAGTGCAAAAAAAGTCTTATTCTGGTTCAGTGGAAGAGGCAGACAAGCGGATATCGCCAGGAAGAATTAACTGACACACAATATCCTATAGCATTGACAGTGGATTGAATAAAGGGTTCGGTTCAAAAATTCCCAGAAGGTTACCAACTACAGCCCAGACATCTGAAGAAGGCCAGAGTACACTGGCTGAAACATTGTGATTATATAATATATTCTTATTTATTACTTATCTTACTGAAAAGGTGCCCATGGCACGTCTACTTTCACTGCCAAGTTTAGACTTGGCAATTGCTTTCATTATTTCTATTGTTATTGCTTCTATTGGCAACCTAGACAAGGGCTACTCGTTATTTACCTGGGAAAGCCACTCTCCCATAACTACCTTACCTGTCTGGGCAGTAGCAGCAAAAAGCTGTAGCTCTTATTGCCAGTCTTGACAGACTACACAGTATTTTACTGCTTAGGGAAATTACAAAAAAAAACAAATACTAAACTTCAGGATGGACAAGAGATTTTCATGTGTTTTTTTGAGTTCACTATGTGTTTAGAAGCAAACTTTTTGGAACCAAAGCTGCACAGTCTGTTCTGAAACTGACTCCAAGCACTGCTGGTGTTGCGGGTGGCTTTGGCAGTGCAATGACTGAGTTTGAACTCAAGGAGCATAACGATACGAAAATCACGTTTATTTATCTTTACTTCAATGCCCTATAAATAAAGAAAAAATAAAAGTAATCAAAAAATTCAAGCAACACCCATAAGAGAAGATGCAGAGTTTTAAAATGGTATATAGATATATGCGTAAACAGACAGGAACAATGTGGGGAAAAAACGATCTCACTAATGCAATGCAAAAATGGCCATTTATTTTGGTCCAACCTAATACAGCCCCCCCCCCCCATTATAGTGCGGTTTATGTTATAACGTGGGTGGATGGTAGACCCCAAAATGTTAATCTGGCTCCAAAATAGATAAATTGTAACACGGTTGGCTTTCTTAGACCCCCAACACCAGCGTTATAACGGTGGACACCTGTAGCAGCCATTGAACTATTTAATCCAAATTTCTTTCTTGTTGTTTTTCTCAGGAGGGGAGGAAGAAGAGAATGAGGAAGTGGAGAGTGATGAAGAGAATGAGGAAGCGGAGAGTGATGAAGAGGAGGAGGAGGTAGAGGTGGCAGAAGACGAAGTGGAGAATGAAGAGGAAGACAGTAGTGAGGAGGAGGAAGAAGAAAACATGGAAGTTGATGAAGAATTTCGACAAAAAGTGAAAGCTGCCCTCGGAGATGCTGTGGTCGGAACTGACGAGGTAAGTTCCTTGAATTTTGGAAATGCAGCATTAGAAACCATCAACCAAAGTAATCAATATAGGTTTCATCAGTTTTTAAGTGATTCTGGCTGGTTATGTATGTATGTGTCACATGCATAGGCCCCACCAATGGAGCTAGATGGCTGAAAATTTAAAGATTTACACCTTATGTTTAGAGATGTTTTTTTTTTAATGTAAATTTATGCTAAATTGGCCCCTTTATTTCTGGCAGTGTTTTTTTAATTCAGACTTTATAGTGATATAACTAAAGGCGAGAGAAGTATCTTATTCATTGATTACCCCCCTTCTCCCATTATTTTAGTTGATCACCCCCAACACGGCCTGCTGCCAAAAAAAGACACTGGTCATGTGACAGTTACTACTGAATGACTAACCAGACCTGTTTTTTTATATACTTTATTATATTATCTATTTAATTAGGAAAGTGATGATTTGCCAGACATGACTGATGATGAAATGATTCAAAGAGACAAAGCTTTGGTGGCTGCTTTCCGTGGTATGAACAAGAACAATATTAAAAAGACAGAACAAGAAAAGAGGCAGCAGTTGTTGACATTGAAGATCAGGTAAAGATTGTCTTTTATTGATGAAAAATATCAACTTTTTTTCCAACATTTGTTCGGACAATCTATTCTCTTACCTTTTTTGATGTTGTCAACAATGTTTTTTGCTGATCCATTCTTCAGCCCTTGTATAGGTGTATAATCTATGTGTTACGAAGAAGGGTTTGCCTCTTTTCTTGGGTTATACACCTGACAAAGGCTGAAGAATGGATCAGCAAAAACATTGTTGACACGTCAAAAAAGGTACTCTTAGGTGTTTAACTCTTTCTTCCCTGATAACGCCTCTAGGCGTGATAATAAATTTCACTCATGCCCTGATCACATGTAGAAGTGTGATCTCATATTTGCATTATTTCCCAGGCCACAAAAAAAAAAAGAATTACTAAAAAACCATGTTTAAATTTAAATCATAACAATGCCAATCAATCAATAATAATACCTTTTTCAATGAACTTTTTCATGATTTTATTTCACTGGACTTGGAAGTGATACATTGGGAATAATCACTGAAAATTTGGCTGTCAGGGAGGAAAGAGTTAATTGCCATGGAGGAGGAGAAGGAGGAGGTCATAATTTAGTGGGAGGCAGGAAACTATGGCCCCAGACACAATTTAGGATTTGAACAGAACAAAACAGTCGTTTGAGAAAGATTTATAGTAAGGGTTGTGGTAGGTAGGTGGGAAGTAAAAATGTACAGTATTGAAAAGAACAAGAAAATTCTTTTGTTTCCGAGGAAAAATTAAACTTAAAGATCTTTTGGTGGTACAGAATTTTTAAAATCGCTGAAATTAGCAAATAAAATTAAACTTTTTGTGTTTAAGTTCAAGTTCTCCCCTCATGCATTGTTTATCGGTTAATTTCAACAATTTTCAAAATAACGGGGGCGGGGGAGATTTTCTCAAATTAATAAGCAGTGGTGGGTGCGGCAATTAGAATTAGGTACCTAAAGAGATTCAATTAGTTAGAATGTTGATGACTCTTCTCAAAGACAATACAACTTTTCTTACTTAGCTTAGTTTGGCACTAGGTTACAAGTGTGGGGCACCCAACGAGGCTTGCCCTCATTTCAGTAGTAATGTTCTGCAAGACTAGCTTTCTAACTATTGCTGCATAGTGAGATGCCCTTTTTACTAAGCTTAAATTAGTCTGGGACAAGGCTAACAAGTGTAGAATATCCAGTGAGGGTCAAACACCACAAGAGTAGTCGTGGTCTGTGAAGCTAGTTTGCTAACCATTGTTTTATATCAAGATGCACTGATAGGTATTTACTAAGCTTAACTTAGTACAACACACAGCCATAAATATGAAATACCTGGTTATGACCAAACTCAGTACAGTCATAAAGGTCTTTGGGACTAACTTGCTAACCACTACTCAATGGTGATGCACCCTTAATAGGTACAGCACAAGGCCGAACCATAACACCTTCAGCGCCAATGTTTTTTTGGGGGTTTTTTTTGCTGGCATGTGTAGACCACAAGTAGAACAGTCGAAATTCTTTGCCTTGAAAATCAGCATTCAAATTCCTGGTATTTATCTGTGCTCAAATTCTTGCCACTGGTGCAGGTCATCATCATATCTTGCCATGCCACGTATATGAGGAGAGCTGTATCATTTGCTTGCTTCAGGTCTTTGTTAGAGCATGTGGGCCCCAGTGAACAGACACTGAGGATGTTGTCCATGGTTGGAGGTGCCTCACCACAGGGTTACTGGGCACTGATGACATATCCCTACTTCTGGAGCTTGTTTTTCACACTTCAGATCTTACTCTATTTAGTCTGTTCTACTAAGAGACGACCCTCTGGGCAGGTCTTCACTTGGGTTTGGAAGGGTAGCGGTCACTCTCTTTTTCTCCACTTCTTCAATCCCATTTGTTAATCCTATTTGGAGACCAATTGCTATAATACGTGCTGACTGGTTCAGGTGGTCCATATGCAATGGACTCAACCACAAAGTGGACCTCCTTAGCTTTTCGTCCATGATTAGTATCCTGGTTGGCCTAGGATTCCTTAGAAAGGTTTTGGCAATGAAAGATTGATTTATTTTCTTTGGACCTCCTGTAGTTCCACCATAAATTATGATATTTTGAGCATAAATTGATTTTTCTCTCTTTCAGATTGTTCGATTTGATAGCTGAAATCATCAAACACCCTCAACCAGCTCAGGTTGTTTTGGTAAGAATTCAATTGGTACTTTTAAAGAATTTAATTCTTACATTCATAAAAGGTCCGCTATTTTTCTACCCACTCATACAAAATGGCATAAATTGGCTGAAAATTGTCTCAAAGTCCAGAAAGGCATTATTTTTAACGGTACACAGGAAGATCTCTTCCGGAAGTGTGTAACAATCATTGTTTTTAATACAGAAGAGTTCTGGTCGCTATAATGTCTATTTAAAAGTTGTGTATATTTTCAAGTGGCTAGCAGCGGTTCATGAATTTAAGATTTAATGGCTACTATTGAAGAATAACAGTTTAGGCAAAATTGTATTATCTCACTCTTTTTTTTTTTTTTTTTTTTTTTTTTTTCAATCTTTCTTTATCTTATTTGTATCTTTATCTAGTCGAATTGTGGCAGTGCCATTTTCGTATATGTTCTCAATTTTTTTTTTTGTTTTTTTTTGTTTTGCAGGCACTTCATATTCCATTATTGGATGTACGAGAATCAAGTCTTCGTAACAAGGAAGAGAAAATTCTTGGCAACAAAGTTACTGGCCTCTACCTGCAAATGTGTAAATGTAAAGTAAGTGAGCATTTAAGTATGATTGGACTAAATTATTATAATAGAACTTACAGATATTAGAAACCATCAATCAAAACTGTTTTTAAGTTGGTCTAGCTATTATGTATCGCATGTACAGGCCACACCAATGGAGCTAGAGGGCTGAAAGTTTCAACATGTACTCATTATGTTTTATGTAGTGGGGGGAGGGGGTTAAATTTGCAATGTAAGTTTATGTTAAATTGATCCCTTAGTTTATGTCCGACAGCATTCACACTTGTTTTTTGAAAATTCAGACTTATATTAGTGATCGCTGTCCAACAAAATGCGAGAGAAGTAACTTATTCATTGATTATCCCTTTTTCAATTTTTTTTAATTGATCACCCCCCCCCAACACGGCATGCTGCCAAAGATGCTGGTCATGTGACGGTTTCTATTGAGTGACTAACCAGACCAGTTATACTAGCTCTTTATATAACATTTAAGTAAACAAAATTATGTGACTATTTTCTCTTGTCACTGAAAATGGTAACCTGTTCATAAGTCGATTAAAAATTCATACGGTTGACAAAATTATACAAGACCCCCCCCCCCACTCCCTCCAAAAGGTGTCTGCATGTAGTGTCAGTTAATCATTTTATATTATCAATATTTTTTTTTTCCTCCGCTAGGTGCGACCCGAAACAATTACTGCAGTGTCTGTGGAAGAATTACAGGCCCAAATTCAATCTTTGGTGACATTTTCTCGGAATGGTAAGATATTTATTTTACCTGTTGTCTCTCTTATTGCTGATGACTTTTTGCTTTTTAGAATGGATCGGCCAAAACATTGTGGTAACAACGCGAAGGAGTTTAATTTATGAACACATCTTGGAATGTTAATGACTCTTCTCAAAGTTAGACAAAGAATTTTTATTTTGTATCAGAATTCTTAATAATGCAGTGTAAAAAAAGTCTTCTCTCTAGATTTAAAAAAAAATCTTCTTTTTTTTTTTTCCTTAGTACTTTCAAGACTAACTATTAATGTGCTTAATGCCTGAATTTTTTAAAAGAATAAAAATGCTCACAATTTTTATTCAATGGTTAAAGAAAACTATTCTTTCGTTAAATCAAAAAATGGGATACTTTTGTCCCATTAGACATTTATGAAAAACACAGAATTAGCAGATCACTTCACGTACACGTCTTTCCTGTTCAGTCATGTAATGCAAACTAATTTCTCTGTGTGTTTCATACTATGATGACATCATTGTCTGCAGTTGTAAAGGTCAGGAAAATTTCATTTACTTGATTTTTTTGTGACACATTCATCCCAGTAGATTTTTAAAAGATCTATGGGACATAGATAATACCACATTTACAAAGGATGACGTAAACAGTTGTTCACCAGTTTGGAGTCCTAAGTTGGGGCAACCTTACTTAGCAGACAACAGAGAGTGTGAACGCCTGAAAATGACTTTAATGTTGAATTTTGTATAAATCTTTTGAAGGTGTTTGCCAATGCCTCTTAGGTAGGGTAATAGAATCATGGGAGGGTGAGCTTTGGGTGAGAGAATATTTGTAGCGGCAGTGGAAACAGCTGTACCTTTCATGGTAATAGAATGGGGCAGGTATCCGTTTCTTTCAATAGCTTGTTTACATCCGTTTCCACTGCCGCTGCTGCCACAAACATTCTCTCACCCAAAGCTCCCCCTCCCATGATTCTATTCTTCTTCTCTCAGAAGGCCATAATCAGGGGCGAGATAGATAAATCTGCTATGGCCGACCGCATCTGGAGAGAGAATGACGAGCATCTTCCTCTTTGGGAGGAAGTCCAGATTATCGACAGAACATTGTTGAAAACAGAGAAAAATCAAAGAGGCAGCTCACATCAAAATGTTGACTAAATGCATTAGCCAGACAAGTGCAGATTTCAACCCGATGTGGCTTCCACTTCTTAACAAAACTAAACCCGACAGGACAAAGACACAGAAACACCCGGGCCATGCGCTATAAGGGCTACCCCCCCCCCTTAAATATAATTTCTGTTTAACCCATCACACTCAGATTTTGCACCTGAAGGAGGCCGAAGAATGGATCAGCCGAAATGTTGTGTTTACAACACAAATAACAAGGAGTTCAATCATCCGAAGAACCATTTCAATATTAATGACCCTTCTCAAAACTATAGAAAACATTTACTTCTGTTTCATAGCCTGGATTGTTGTCGTAGCTTTTTTTGTGGCTAGCTCTTTTAAGGTGTAACCAATATTTGATTGCTGAATAAGACTGTGTAATATATATGTGTATGTATGTAATTTTGTTTTTAACATTTTTTCTTTTCTTTTTTAGCTTCTACTATTGATATTATCCTCGATGTGTCTGAAGGAGTTTTGAGTTTGGTAAGTAAGATCTTAAAGATTTTGTATTTTGAGAATGAAAGAATTGTGTAGATTTTTGTGATATCAGCATTTTAAGATATCATTTAATCATTACTGTTGCCATATCAACCAGTTTGTTCACCTTATATTTTCCAATTCAAATATTCTTACTGCATGACCATATAGGTATTAGTATATAAGAAAAACATATTCATAAGTCCTGAACAAAATCTTTGTGCCATTAGTAAGAAAATTGGAGAAAAATCTGATATAAGATTATTTGAGTACACTTTGTAGAACCAGAGATATTTTTGAAAATTGATAGTGTAAAATGTAAACAAAAAAATAATCATAATAATTTGCATTAGAAAATTTTTATATGAAAAAACACTAAAAATACCTTGATTTTAAAAATCTACCAAAAATCAAGTAATTATTTGATTTTAATCAAATTTTCAGTACTTATATTTCATAAAGGATAACATTTTTTTTTTAAAGAAGTTTCCGTTGCAAATTTCGGAAAGAATTTTTCTTTTATATGATTACACCCACCTCCCCTTTTACTTATTTGATTTATTTTACTTATAATTTGGTTACAATATTGAGCTCTGCACATTAATGATAAGTCCCTGGAGAAACAAATTCTTTTTTTTTTTTTTTTTTTTTTTTAAATACTAAAGGGTCCGCTCAGAAAGAAGCCTTACTTTTTAATATAAAAAAACTGCAAAATAAAGTAAAATATTGCTCTTCGTGATAATTTTCTTGTTTTATTTGCTAACACATTTTACGGCTATTTTTTATTTTTTTTAAATTCAGATTAAAAATATTTTTATGGGGATTTAAAAAAAAATATTTTTATTAATTAAATTATTTCTCTGAAAGTAAAAAACTTGTTAAAACTACTTAAATATATTCAATAAACATTTATTTCACGTTTTGTTATTTTCTTTACAAGAGTATCATATGTACTTATAGTTAAGTAGTTATACTTAAATATTGAGTTGCTAATAATCGTTTGTCGATCAATTGTAATTTTCACCATTGATTGTTGTATTTAATTAACACGGTTTTGATATACATGGTAACAACTGGGGATTAATCGATCGTATTAATCAAGGGAAACCTGTACAAGAAAAATATATTCAACCCATTTTTAAAAAAATTGTATTTCTAGATAAAAATCCTGATCAAACGAGAAGACAGTGCAGCTTCCAAAGAATCAAATACTAATCTGGAGCAGGTAAAGTTGGGTTTTTTAAAAGTTTTTCTTTCTTTTGTGTATGTACATTTGGACATTTATGTATAAGCAACGAATAGTTAATGTTTGTAGAACTCTCTGTGGTGGGGAAAAGAAAAACCCGATTGGTTAGCATTTTTCACAAGCAAATATTTAAAGGACCCTTGAAGAAAGTTTTGTAAATGCTAAATTGCATAAATTTATTCAGGGAGAAGAAATCATCCAAAAGAGAAAATACAAAGATATGAACCAGATACAATTCTGAACAAAAGGTTAATTTCTTATAAACAATTGCACATAATCTTAAATTTTAATATTTTGATATCTAATGTATTAAACTTTAGTTATAGTTTTTTTAATTTTGAACATTTCTTGGGGTTGGTGATGAATTGTCCTATCAACAAATTGACCAGTGGCGAATTGACAGGATGCCAGCAGCCGCCCCCCCCCCCCCACTTAGAAGATTAGCAGATTACAATCCTCCTACCCTCACTTCTTCCCATGCCAAACTAAGCTAAGCTTAAACAACATCTTTAACCCCAAATAGATTTCAAACTCAAGTTGAGACAGTTTGCGTTCACTTAGCACATAAGATTTTTGCACCCACTGACTACAAAACAATTAGAGGGAACCCAGGTATTGGTAAGTAACAGGGCAATCGGAGCCCTTTAGTCCTGTAAGAAAGTCCATCTTGGGCATTGGGTTAGCACCCCAGTCCTGTAAAAACCCACATTTGCTACAAACGATGATTCTGTCTACATGGATCGTTCGAGAAATGGAGACAAAATCATTGACTTGTGTGTCGCATAACACTGGAGCAACAGAGCTGATCTGACCATACTTAACTAAGCTCAGTCAAAATCATCAACAATGTAACAAAAGTAATACAGTATTTTTAAAATTCCGTAAAAATCTTTTGTTTCTTAAATCTACTAGTTTACCCAAAAAATGATGCCAGTATTTAAATAATTTTGCAATTGCACTATAGTTAAAATAATATCAAACATTATGTTGCTCTTCATATTATTTATGCTCAACCAGAATGAACACAGATTTTTTAAGCATTTGTAAAAAGAAGAAAAATCATTAACATTTAATAGTTATCTCACTTGACAAATTGTACAGACAAAAATATAGCCAATCACGGGGCATATTTTTTAAGTAAATTTCAACAGGTTTTTTTAAAGTAATCATTTTTTTTCTTCAAATATACAAAACCACTCTTCTGTTCTGTGTAATTTACACAAAGCTATTTTATTTTTAAGGTCCAAAAATACGTTCTTGAACCTTTGCTGCCGAGCCTGAACAATTTCTTGGAGAACCAAGGGTAAGTAGTTAGCAATTTTAGTGATATTTTTTTTCTCAAAATATTTAATGGGCCAAATAACTTGATACAGGATTCCCCCACAATCTGGAAGTAAAGCATTCCTATAAAAACATTTTGTAGCCTGAAATGGTGTAAAGCGAACAAGCAATTACCATTAATTTATATGGGAAAAATCTTTGCATGTATCCAGACCTAAAAAATAGTGATGATCGTATGTTGGCCCGAGTCATCACTATTTTCACCTTTCATCTTTTTTTTTTTTTTGTAAAAGTAGCTTATAAAGCATACTTTTGAAAAGTGGGATAGATATATGACTGTGTGTGTGTGTGTAATATATATATATTTTTTTTTTTTTTAAATTTTTTTTTTCCCCCCCCTTCTGGGGACCTATAACTGTCCTAATCAGAAAAGGAGTAAATTCTTCTTTCTATCAAATGTAGAATCCAGACCCCCGAAATTGATTAGTTGGTCGCAAATTTTCAGAAGTCACAGTATATGATGACACATGTTGCATCTGGATGTTAATATTGATAAATTGTTTACAGAAAAAAAGTCTGGCATCTTGACATAGCACATGACGTCCTATGCAGTGTCATCTGAAAATTTGCGACTTTCACTCAAATCAATTTTTTGGGTCCAGATTCTACATTTGTTTTTTTTTTTTTTTTTTTTTTTTTTTTTTTTTGTTTTTTTAAATTTTTTATCCTTCAGTTACAACTATGGACCTTAAAAATCATATTTAGTTCAGCCATCTGACACAGGTGGGAAAGGTATTTTGTATCCTAAGTTGTTAGATTTATGAATCTTGTTTACGTCTGCCAACAAAGTTGGAAGAGGTATATGTATTCACACCTGTCTGTTTGTCTACTGAATATCTCCCAAAAGTTCTCAATGAATTGCAATGACATTTTATGGAGGGGTGAGCCATGGGCTAAGCAAGAATTTATTAAATTTTGGGGCATATCCAGGTTTTTGTTTTTGATTGAGAGATATTTTTTTTATATTTTAAGACGTAAACAATAGTCAAAATATGGAAAATCGAAACAGTTATATCCCCTTTATCGTAGCTATATATAAACTGGTTTTCATTCAGTTTTTAGTTAAGTGTATTCCGTTGGCTGAAGTATGCGCTCTGAGATTTTTCTAGTTTTGTAAAGACTTTATGAAGCAGACAGTTGTAAAAGATGAAGCAAACATGAAAGTAACTCTCCCCACCACCACCATGCAACACATGCTCCTTGTACAAAGAGAGTGTGTCGCAGGAACTAGTTTCCACATTCCAGAATAAAGAACACCGGGAAAAGGCCAGAGGGTACACATCCAAAACATTGTGAAAAAATGAGCAACAAAGAGAAGAAAAATAATCTGACTGAACCACTCATAAACCGCTTGATACCGTTCCTAATTGGCAGTAGAACTCTTCGGTGACGGAAATAAAGTTTGTTAAAATTATTATGACAGATAAAATAAATTTGAAAAATCCACTTAAAGCTCGAAGGGAGATAACTTAAATCAGTAATTATTCCCATTGACATTTAAATTTTCCTTCATGCGTTTAAGAGTTAAAACACTCCATCTAACAAAATTCAGACAAGGAGATCATAGACCAATATCGATCTTTTGCACATTTTACAAACTTAATTTTAAATTTATTTTTCCTGTATTTCAGATATCATCATCATTTGGAATTCTTCAAGAATCTCTTTGAAAAACAGCTTGTAAGTAGAATTCTTTTTGTGCTTCTTTATGTTTAATGAAGACATCTTTCTTGGAGGAATTCTTTGATCAAGCATATAATTCATTTTTTATTCAGTATCTTTATAAATTCTTTTTCTTTCTTCTACTTGTACTCGAGGTGTCTGGGAGCTGGAGATGACGGTCTTGTTATTTCATTTGTCCATCTGTTTTTATTACTTGAGCAATTTATTATAATCCAATTTTGGCTTGCTAGGCCCGTTGAAGCTTTGTCAGACCCCCGTTAACTGTACATTTCAGGAACGGTTATTCCTAAAGACTGCACTGTGTATACTCAAAAGTTTCAATAATTGCAGGCAATTGTAATTAAATGCGCTGATGCACAGTCACAATGATAAGAAATGACATCTAACTGGCACAAACTCTATCCCAGAGTATGTGTACCCCTAGGGGTATTCAAGAGAAATTATAGGGAGGTATACTAGGTCTGTAAAAACACTGGAATTTTGAAGTAATCACAACCAGCTAAATACAACTTGTGCGTCTTCCGTAAAGTGGTATACATTTATTTGGCAACATTATGTAAATTAAAAGAATCCTGCTTTGTACGTATATCCATGCTCATTTGACTGCCTTCCATATTATACTTACTGTTGTAAAGAGCCAAGCTCATCCATCACATTAAAAATGTAACATTAAATTAAATTACTAACAAATGTCGGCTGGGGCCTAGAATGCGTCGACTGCATCCCCTGCAAAAAAAAAAA
>VCCN01000077.1:615810-628315 GCA_006491835.1 Architeuthis dux
GCTATTAGGCAAAAAATAAAAGTCCAGCCTAAAGATAGGGTTTTCTGCATTTTTTTCTATCAAGTCGAAGGCTCAAAATAAGCTACGAGTTGAGAATGATTTAAGATGTGCTCTCTCACTAATAGACCCACAAATCGAAGAACTAGTAGCACAAAAACAAGAACAGAGATCACATTGATGTGTATATTAGTTACGATATCAGAATTCTTATTTTTTGTGGATTAAATTGAAATTTCAAATGATGTGTTCTAATTATTTTCGCTTACTTTCTTTGAGTAACAAATACACAGCAGCAGCTGTACAATTATAAAATTAAATTAATTCTTAGTATGAAGCTGACTAGTAATTTTATTGACAAAATTGGGTAATGACTCAAAAAGGTTGGGAACCACTGGGTTAGAGCAATTGTTATTGGTAATGAATGATATTTTTGTTCTGCTTCTCGTATTTTACCATAGCCCCAAAATACTGACACAATTTAAAAAATTGACTATTTGCTAAAAGAAAAATATTAAAATAAAACATCTAAAACCTTCAACCCTAAATAACCCAGCATGATTAATATTATTACTAGTGTACCCGTGTCGTTAAAAATTACATGTTTTATTTTAAAAAAAATTCTGCCTGTCTAGGCCGTTAGCTGCTTTGACATACAATCTGATTGACATACTTAATGCTTAAAATTTCAACACTGTGTCATCAGTGTACCCTTGACCTATTGGTAAGTCATCAGGCTGTTCAAATTGTAGCAGTTCCACTTAATTTTATTTAGCAGTTTCCTTCAAGATGACAGAAAAAAATAAACAAACAAATGAATAAAACACATTGGTAATTATTAGATGTATTTTGATTATTTTTGTTATTAACATATCCTCTCATCTGTAAATTTTAAAGGGAACTTATTACTTTTTATACACCTGGATATTCTCCTGATTCCATGTTCATACCTAGCTATTGGTAGATGTAAAGAGCCACAGTGATATAGGGCAGTGCTTCTTAAACTGGTGAATGAAACTAGAGGCTTGAATGGCTTAATTTACTCAGATTTTATCATGAAAATCGGTTACAGTAATTGTCAACATTGTGGACTTGTTTGATTTCAGTTCTTGGGGCGAAAATTGTTTAAAATTAGTGTCACCTTGGAGTTTTATTAGGATTTATGAATTTTTAATATCAGTTGTTGAAGCAAAATGACATTTTAAGGATAGCTAAGCTTATATTATGCTGGGAAAATTGTATTAATGGGACTAGATTAAATACTGATGGGCGGGTTAAATTGCAGTGGAAGAAAAAAAAAAGAACAAAATAGATGGAAATCAGATAGTGTTTAATTTGTTTTTAAAAAGTGATATTTGTGACTTTTAGATTTTAGAATTTTTTTACGATCCCAGAAAAATGTTAAATGTACACAAACACCACTTAAAAAAACGTCATTCTTCTCTTTACGTTGTTACACACAGAAAATTTGCTAAAAACCTTTTTTCTAGCCAATAAACAGTCCTTCTCCCTCTTTCCACTCCTCTCTATGATATGAAGTTCCCACTCCAATAAGCAAACATTCATTCTTACTCTTCCCTCCTCTCTATGAACGATACAAACACCTCGCTGCTTATTTTCACCATCACCCAGGTTGTTTAGATGTGAACAGGCACAGAAAACGTGTCCATTTTAGCATGAATTTACATGTATATCGAACCCCCATAAAAACATATTTTGGGGGGTGATTTTCAAAAACTAATTTGCTAAAAAACCTTTCCTGTGATCACATTGGTAAACACAGAAAATTTTACAGGGTTATGTTGTATGGTTTCTGCAGTAAGCTGTCACATACTGGCAGACTTTTGGTGAATTATAATAAGATTGTTGAGTCTAAGGTTAGACTGTGCTAGAGAATGTGAATGAATCTTTGATAATATAAAAGATTGCATGGAACTTGTGAATATGTTTGTGTAAGAATGATTACCATTTAACTCTTGAAGCCCTAAAGAGCATGAGGCCACACATAAACAAACATGGCCGAAAATCCTAAAGCACAAAAGGCCGCACAGGTCTTTCTTGCAATACTGCCAATTTTCACAACAATCTGCCTACAATTAAAGACACTATAAACATTTGAATAAACAAACCATTTTTAGCCATTTTCACAACAATCATTACAGGACTGGGCTTTGGACTTAGAACATTTTCAACAGGATGTTAAGAGTTAAAATAAGTCTTTTCAAATATCTGCTCTGTTCCAAATCTAACAGTTCAATTAAGCTGTTATGAAGTAATTTATCTCTATAAACAGACTTTTTTCTGTTTCTCTGTAACAATGGATTCTTTCACTTAAAGATAACAATTTTGGTGATAATATCTCCTACCCATCGTATGAAAAATGGACTCTTCCACTCTAATTAGTTCAATAGTTTCTTTTCTAAAAAAATCATCTAGAAATTCAATTATATCTGAATCTTTTTCATGAGGATTAACTTAACTAGTCCTAAAATAAAAACTGGTGTATTAAAATCAGATTTTAAGACAATTGATAGAACTGTATTAAGTTTAAAGTTTTTGTTTGTATTTGTAACTTGGTATGGAGTGCAAAATTTTAATGTTGGGGTGCATAACATAATTTTGAAGTTTAATTTCTTTTTCTCTTGTTTCAGATATAAATCATGGATTTCTTTGATCAAGAAGCTGAGGAATCCGAGGCTTCTCGTGGTTCTGGATCAGAGTCTGAAAATGAAATTATTAAAAAAGTACCGAAAAAGAAAGAAAAGAAATCACGCAAGAAACGAATAGATGATGATGATGAAGAAGACGATGAAGATGGTAAGCTTTTCAAGAGAGAACCAAATTGCGTGTTCTGTTTGCAAATTCATTACCTAAAGCAGGGGTAGGCAACCTGCAGGCCAGATCCGGCCAATGAACGGATTTCGACCTGCCTGCGAACAAATATCGGGATACTATGCTTACTTACTTTTTAAAGATTCTTTGTATATTTTTAATAGATTCAAAAGATGTCTTTATAATAAAGAATTCAATTTAGTCATAATTTATTTCAATAAAGTTTATTGAAATAAATTGCGACTGAATTGAATTCTTTTGTTACTAATTGGCATCCTTTGGTTAAGCACAAAAGATTTTCTAGCGTGCGTTATTCATTGATTTAAGGCAAAATATAACTAGATATATTAAAAAGGATAATTCTTTTATTTGAAGCCTTTTATGGCATTTATCTGGCCTGCCGTCCACTTATTAATACGTGATCCAACCCATTGAAGCAGGAAGATTGCTGACCCCTGAACTAAAGGAACTCTTATCATTGTTATTTTTCTTTCTATTTCAACATTGATTTGCATGTAGGTTTGATCAATGGATAGGATTTGACTGGTCCTATGCACAAAGATGAACAGGGCATAATTTCAAGGAAAAAGAAAAAGTGGTGTGTGTGAGAGGGAGATAGAAAAAAACATCTTGTGACTTAAAACAAAAGAAGATTTAACAGGGAAACAGAATAGCACATTGCTTCTAATTTTGAACAGCATCTCGTATTTCCAACTGAAATAAAATGTTAACTGACAAGTGTTCTGGTTCATTTGTGAGTAAATTAAAAAAATAATGCACGTTGTGGAGCTAGCAGTTCCTTTCAAAGACAATATTCAATTAATCTGGGAATGAAAGTTGGAAAAATGCAAGATCTAAATGTGTAATATATTTCACATTGAGGTTGGGTAATAAAAGAAAAGTATATTAGACTCCTGTTATTACGACATCCTCGCTGATTTAAGATTATAATGGGTGAATTTTATATGAAATGTGTTAATGATGAGAAACCAAAAAGTACAAAAAAATGACTTTTTATTAACCTTTCACAGTCTAATGCCTCATATACAGGTGACAGGTCAGCAAATAAAATGAATGAACCAAAAACGTAATTATGTTAACTATATACATGGTGGTATATAATTAATTGTTTGTTATACGTATCAGTAAATTCTTAGAAAATACCTTTGACAGGCAAAAGTTTAATGCCAAAAAAAAGGCAAAGATTTACTTTCGTTAACCTAGTCGGAAAAAAAATAGAAACAATTTTTTTCGACAGTAATTTTTTGTGCTTTTAATCTGTTAGACCCTAACAATCTTGCTGGGATTGTTTATTTTTTAGAAGCTTTTACGTGGGGGTTCTATTTACAATGTAACTGTATGGTAAACGGGACCGTTACTTTCCATCCATTGTATGGAAATGATGCTTTGAAGTATTCGGTTACTTCCCTTGTGAGGCTTCTTTGATAATTTAATGACGATTTTTCTGTGCTTTCATTAAAAACTAAAAAAACCTTAATAAAAGCACAGAAAAATCATCATTAAAATATCAAGAAACCTAGTTAACAACCTTTGAAAGTGAAGTAACAACATGCTTCAAAGCCTCACTTCCATATAACGGACTGAAAGTAACAGCCCTGTTTGCCATACAATTGCATTGTAAATAGAACCCCCCTCATAAAACCTGGAAAAACATTTTTTCTAAAAACTAACAACTTCTACGAAGATTGTTAGGGTCTAATGGATTAAAAGCACAAAAAATTACCAGTGGAAAACTTTTTTCTGACTTGGTTAACGAAAGTAGATCTTTACCAAAAAAAAAGTTAATGAGCAATTAATTTTTTAACTTTGCACTGAAATCTTCATGTGCTGTTGCTGCAATCTAATCCCCTCCAATAGTCTTGTGAGAATACAAAAACAAACCTGCTGTTAGAATGCGTGTTATTAAATAGTGCTGTTAGAAAAAGAGTTGTTTTTTTGTTGTTGATTGCACTACCAGTTTATTCAAGATAACACAAATAAGGCCACCCTGTCATGATCGACTGCCTGCCTCTAACTGTGTAGGTAGGACCTCAGTTGCCAAGAATATATGCCTTCTCTCTCCCTTTTTGGTGAAATTGATATCTGTCGTGACCATGGAGTCTCTCTTTGGTTACGTCATGTGACCAAATATCAGTGCTCCAGACAAACTTTTTTCACTACCGTCCCGAAAAACAATTTTAACTATCCCGAAAGGAATGTAAACTGTCCTAAAATCAAAATGTTGTTTCTTTACTTTGTTATTATCATCTATAGTTGTTACTTGCATAATAAAAACACTTAAAATGTTGAAGAAATAAATAATTGTCAAACTCCAGTCCAAACCTGGAGTTGACTTTCAACCGTAATAAAAACAACAAAACGACAACAATCCTCACCAAATTTAAAAAAAAAAAAAGAAGATATCTTCCCCGGGCACCTCCAGGACGGAAATGATTTTTAAAATAAAAATGTTTTTATTTTTTAATTTAAAAAAAAAATCACTTCCATCCCGGGGAAGATATTTGTTCGTCCCAAACACATTTTTACTGTCCCCGGGACAACGTTAATTTCGAGCCCTGCCAAATATGCTACATTGGGTGTTGTAGTTTCATAGCTACTTCAACCTTGAAATATTGGAGTTCCTAGTAATGAATAAAACTCTAGTATGAAATACAAGTTCATATGTTGACTTACTTGCACAGATACAGACTCATACAAGCTTAAAACCTATTTTTAGTCATTGCAGTTCTATAGCACAACAAAAATTTCCATCATCTTATTGTTAGCTTGCTAAAGAGAACGCAGTGAAACGTCATGTTTGTTTCAAGTTCTCCAGACTGAGAAGGTAAAAGAGCAGACACCTTATTGGGTTGAGCTAATGACTTAATGAAAGAAATGTAATGGATGACATTTGTTTCTTGCTCTTCAAAAAGACAAGGAAGATATATGTACAATATAGAGCTTTAGGTAAATGTGTATCATGGTATCTTATGTTGTGGAGTGTGTATATTTCACTTCGCCCTGTAATGATCAACTTACACCCTGATTGAGTTGTCAAAACTACCAGAATGTAACTAGCCTCATGTCGATGCATGGCTGTATCACAAAGTTTTAGAGTTGGGCAGAGACTGCATCTGATTGGTTTTGGTAAGCCTATTTTAAGACACCTGATCGAAAGTTTTTCATCCGACAATCTGGTGGTGTTATTGTTAATCATCTGTATTTGATAAATAACTGGTAACAAAAACTGATCAAAATTATAAATAGCAGTGTTCATGTATTATTTTTAATAATTGAACTTTTTTCAGATGAAGAGCAGCTGGCCATGGAGATGAAAGACTTGATCAATGATGAGGTGGAAGAAGAGGAAAGTGAAGATGAAAATGAAGATGGTAAACGCAAACTCGAATCAGAAGACGAAGATGATGATCAATTAGAAGATGATGATTACGATCTGATTGAAGAGAATCTTGGGATTAAAGTGTCCAGAAAGGTAATTGCATTATTTTCCATACTATGCTGGAACAGGAATCCGGACATAAACGAAAAATAATCCCTTACAAAATCTTATTCTTTGGTGTTAGCCGAAAAAAGTTACTTACCTGTCCCGTTCTAAAATTTAAACGTTATTATGATGTATTTTAATTGTTTTTTTTATGAATTATTTTATTTCTTGAATTTTACAAAACAAACCATATATTAAATTACATATAAATAAGATATTTTCTATAATTTTGAGAAGGGTCATTAATATTCAAGTGGTTCTTCGGACAATTGAACTCCTTCTTGTTGTTTGTGTTGTAAACACAGAGATTGATGTTGGAAGCAGAGAAAAATTAAAGAAGCAGCTTGCATCAAAATGTCGACTAAATGCATTAGCCAGACAAGTGCGGAGTTCAACCCGACATGGCTTCCACTTATCAACAAACCTAAACCAGACAAGACAATACATTTTCCAATACATTTTACAGTTTATTTGACAGTCTAACAGTAGGTTTTTGTTTTGAAAAATGTCTATATAATTTATTTTTATTTTTTTTTGTAAAGCCCAAGAAACGTAAAAGAATTCGTGTTGTGTCCGAAGATGAAGATAGTGATACAGAAATGGCTGAAGGTACAACTGATGAAAAGAGACAAGAGATTGCCAATACATTGTTTGATGATGATGATGATGAAGCTGCTGAGGAAAGTGCTGTGCCTGTCAGTGAGCGGGAAGAAGAATCAAAGAAAGATGATTTGGCTTTAGATTTGGAAGGCTCTGAAGAGGAGGAGTCAGGTAAGAGTTTAAACTATATAAATATAAATAAACCATATAGATATAAGAAGAATCTTAGAAAGGAACTGACCAAACTTAAGCTAGGGTAATTCTTTGGACAGTATATGTATATATATAATTCTCATCGTAATAATTATTTTTAAGATCATTTTCCACCTGAAGATTCACTAATGAGTGAGAAACAGATTTGTTGTGGATATACCATAATATTATATTATATATATTCCTCTTAAAATATGGTTTTGAATATTTAGAGTACTTTTTCAAGAAGAAACAATAAAAAGAAGTTTTTCAGGGTCACTAGTAAAAAAAAAAAAAAAAAGGTCTGTTGTTAAAACCTAATGTCTATGTAAAGGACCAGCTTTGGAATATGTATAAGTACAGTAATACCTTGCTTAGTGCTCCCCCGTTTAGCACCTATTCACTAGCACTCTTTTAAAAATATTTTTTGTGATAAATTGAAATAACTGTACACTGTACACTTTGTGAAATGTGTTATGTATGAGAATAAACACATACACACACACAATTTATAATGTAGCAATATATATCAACATCTACTGATATTTCAGCAGCTCTGGAAAGTAGCTACCAATTGAGATGCACAGCACTAATCAATTCCATCTTGTTGAGGCTCAACAATGACATATATTTTAAAATGATTGCTGACACAATCTCTATTTATGCTATTTTATATAATGACTGTATAACACTGTTACATTTAGTGCTGCATTTTTTAGGAAGATATAGCTTTTTCTACTTTCATTTAAAATTCCTCTAATAACATTTCCCTTATTTCTTCAGACATTGATGATTTTATTGTGGACGAGGAGGGTCAACCAATCAGTAAGGGCAAAAAGAAAAAGCCAGTCATCCACTCAGACAAGTAAGTGTCAATTTCTGTTGATTTTAAACAAATCTTTTAGTAGAGATTTTTAAAGAATATAAAAGTGAAATGTCTTTTGTTCAAGTTATGAGTACATTGGCAAATGATTGGATCTAAATCAATCTTTATTATTATTGGATAAAGTACACATACCACTTTTTATTAAATTTGACTAGTTTTTACCTTCATCCTAATTTTAGTTGTTTTTAATACAACTTATTAATTTGGGCCACTGTTTCCGATTGCGCTGTCATTCGTTTCCATATAGAAACAGTGACCCGATTTAATAAGTTGTATAAAAACAACTAAAATTAAGATGATTGGATCTAGTTTAAATATTTTGTAGATTATAATTCAATAAAGTCTCTTTGTTCCAAATGAATTTAGTTAAAGGATGATTACTGTATACATATAAGTCGACCGTTTAAGCATAAAGCATTTCACCATATGGATCTAATTAGTATATTTAGACCTTATGAACTTGACAGCCTGATGGACACAATGCTGCTTTATTTTGGAGAGTCGACTTATCTGGCGAATATGGGTCTAAACTTGAATTAATGCCTTAGTTTTGGTGTTGACTTGCTCACTGGCATATTGTTATATTCTGGTTGAGGTAGTAGAATGGTCAAATGAAAGACGTTGACGAACTGCTGTTGAATAAAGTATTTGTATTTACATTAAGTACATGCGAGGAGAATCCTGCTAGGCTAACTGACACCCAGCCCCAAGTGAGCTGCTGCTTATAACCAACTGGGCTGGATGATTCCATGCCACAGATTAGGTTAATACACAACACATATGTGGTAACTTTTCTGTAAGTAGACATATTTTACCATCATTAGGGTTTTTATTTTTTATCAGCCTATTTTAAGGTCCATTGTTGGACACAGGCCTTCCTCAAGTGTAAGTGTATGGGTGATTGGCCTTACCCTGCCATTAGGTGTTTTGTAATGAAGTAATGGTTAGCAACCCAGTCTAGTAGACTATTATTACGCTTGTAGTGAGTTCAGTCCTCACTGGATGCTGCACTATTGTGGCTTTGTACCAGACTAAGCTAAACCATATTTTACCATTATTTTCAATTAAATTTCATTTCTCAAGGCTACTCTCTGCAGTGATTTTTATCTTGTGACAGTTCAAATGTGTCATGGAATTTTCTTTTAGCAGATCCAAATGTATTTTGTCACTGTTCTCACGTTTATCTCTATCAAAAATTAATCTTCTTGATATTTATTAAGCTTAGTCTAGTTAGGTACAAAACCACATAGAAGAGAAAATGTGGGAGTAGAAAGATTGTGTTGTACCAATGTTCCAATCTACCTCAGCCATAAACAGGCTAGTCAGTCACCAGTAAATCAAGGGAAGTAACTGTGTCAAGAACTTCTTTCAATTTCTTTATCTTCGATTATAATAATCTTTTTTTTTTATAACACATCTATTTTTTGCCCATTGAATTAAACTGGAATTTGGAATAAATCCCATACCTCAAGATCTTGTCTATCATGGACGATGCATTAACCGAATCAGCTACCAAAACTGTCATAATGTCTTTCTGCTATCATCTCTTTATTTTATAATGTATTGTTGACTTAGTTTTAAAGGGAAAAGAAATGTGTAATAATGAAAATGCTTCATTCCAGAAGCTCAAAGCAGCTTCCTTCAGATTCAAAATATGTAGTGATAGTTAAATGAAAGGACTGATTTTCATACTTAGTATATCTCAGTGGTTCTTAAGCTGGGGTGCATGCACCCCGAAGTGGTGGGTATGGCAATTTTGGGGGTTGCGAGAAGAAAGTGGCAAACAAACTTTTTCTATTAGTAATATCTTGCTACAGACTTTTAATTTTGACATCTGATAAATTCTAACATTTTATTTAAACTTTTTGATATTAACTTTGCCAATTTTAACTTTTTTAAATTAAATTTTTTAGGCTTAAGATTAAGGTGATTGAGAAAGATTTTGAAATCTTGAAGTTGGGTGAGCCTTGAAAAAAGGTTAACAAGGAATATATTACATCTCTTTTCTCTTTTCAGGTCACTGCAGATTGCTCAAGATATTTTTGGTGTTGATTTTGATTTTGCTGAATTTGACCAATATGACGAAGAGGAAGATGAGGAAGACTATGATGAGGTATTCAGATTTGTTCAAGTTGTTTCTTTCTTGTCTTTTTTTGACATTAATGGCTTATTTATTGTGTATCAGACTTTGTAATAAAACAATGACTAATTTAGTAATTGTTTTTTGACATTTTATGTTATCAAACCTTCTATTAAAACTATGACTGATTTACTAATTGTTTTTTGACATATCTTATGGTCTATTAATGTATCAGACTTTCTATTAAAACTATGACTGCTTTACTAATTGATTTTTTAAAATTTTCTTCTCCCTAGTACGATGAGGAAGGTGGAGAGGAGAGTGAAACTGTTACAAAGACCAAGAAGAAGAGCAAAAGAGCGAGCAAGAAAAGTATTTATGAGGTTTGTGTCCTTTTAATTTTCATTCTTTCTGATTGTTGTCATCTACACCAGGTCAGGACCCCTCTGGGGGGATCACAGAAATATTTGAAGATCTTTTTTTTTTTTTTAAAGAATAATTATGTAACTATTGTTTTTTTTTATTATCTCTATACAAAAATATACTCCTTCTAGTGCTTATTGTAAAAATGGCTCACTGCTATTCACTAATCTTTTTAATGAATTTCGTTTTTATGTTTTGGTAAAAAAAATTTTAGCGCAATAAACACTGTAAACTTAATATAGATTATAAATTAGTTGCAATTTTTTACTATTTTGTGTTATTTGTTTCTATGTTTAGTTACTGTTAGATTATGGCTAAAGACTAATAGTACCTATTGCTTTTATAACAATGAGTGAGGGGTCTTATCAAAAAATTATAACATTCCTACACAAATATTTTGTCAGGTCTCAACAACTTGTATTTCATCGTCTTGTTTTATAGGTTTATGAACCTAGTGAGTTGGAAAGAGGACATTTTACTGATCTTGATAATGAAATCAGAACCATCGATATACCAGAAAGATTCCAGGTAAGTAAATTAATGCCATTCTCACCTTTTAAAACGGGCATGGCAAACCTTTCCGATCTAGTTGGCCACATAAGACATTTTTCATCTTTATTCGGGCCACACACTTTAAAAATGTTGCTCGTATTACAGAAAGCGCACTTAATTTCTATTTTAAACAAACATATGAATTACATTTGTTATTGATTTGTGAAACCAAAACAATAGTAATTTTACAATATAAATGATAAAATTGATTTTCTGAGAAAAATTATATAAGATTTTAAATAAATACCTAGATTGGCTGCGGGCCTATGGTTGACCATATATGTTTTAAACCTACTCTTTACTCTGACTATCAGTGAATGTTTTTGGTACTATTATTAGAGCATTTATTTTTTTAATTATTAGATAATGTTTTGTAATACATCGAATTAATTTTGACTACTATTTATCTAGTTCATCTAATAATAAAAAATGTTTCATAAGCAATGTTCCTGCTAATATTTTGTAAGTCAGTGGGTGCAAAAATCTTATGTTGTGCAAATTTTTTCCTGTAACAAAAGTATGTGCGCACTTTTGAATTTGACAATATTTTTTCAATAAAAACTCAGTAAGCTATCTACAGAATTTGAAATATTTTGTGTGCACATCAATTTCCCTTGCGTGCTGGTTACAAAACGTATGTGCACGCACACAGCTTAGAGGGAACTATGTTCATAAGCTGTTGAGTGTGCTCCCTTTTGTATGTTAGTAATGTAACTTTCTTTTGTCACCTCAGCTGCGTTCGATCCGTGTGACTGCCACAGAAGAAGGGGAATTAGATGAAGAAGCTGAATGGATCTACAAACAGGCTTTTATCAACAAACCCATCTCCAAACAAAGTGATGCAGCTGATTCACAATATACTTATCATCAACAGAAAGGATCATCAACCGTTAGCAAAATTAGGGATGCTTTGAATTTCATGAGGAACCAACTCCTTGAAGTAGGTTTGAGTTTAATTTGATACTTTGAATTCTTATTCATCAAATGTCTGTCCGTCTGCCTGTCCTTGCATAACTTAAGGATAGCTAGAGCTGTGGCCACCAAATTTTCTGTGTTTAATATTAGTTTTTTGAAATTCCCAAACTTCTGACTGTAAAATTGTTTAAGCAAAATCAGGGATGCTTTGAATTACATGAGAAAGAATTAAAAATGCAAAAAGAAATGATGCTTGGTTCTATGTTACTCAAATTTTATTTAGAAAAAAAAATGGTATTGAATTATTAAATACACTAATACCCCGCTTAACGTTTTTCGTTATGGCGCTCTTTTTCATATATTTTTCATGATAAATAATGATAAAAAGCCACATCATGGACTGTCCCCTAAATAACTGTACTGTACACTTTGTGATATACATTGACACCTAGTGATATACAGTCCTGTTGGCTGGGGCATGGAATACACCGACTGTATCCTCTGCAGAGGGGTAGGACCCCCC
>VCCN01000077.1:654172-665479 GCA_006491835.1 Architeuthis dux
CATAACATTCTGCAAAAAGAAATCATTGGAACATTCAGTAGAAGTTGAGTGGAAAACAACAAAACTCTTCTGTTGTTCATGAGTTTATTTGAATGAAAATCCTAATTGTGGTTATTGTATTGTAAATCATTATTATTAATTTTTGACTACTCTTTACCCTCATCTTATTCTTTATTTCTGATCCACGCTGTTTACTCACTGACATAGATTGAAGACCTGAGTTGTGATAAAAGCAATTGCAAAATTAATATGAAGGTAAATAATAGTCAAAAATGAATAGTAATGGGTTACAGTCCTTCATCTAATAAAAAGTAAATAATAAAATAATTGATTCAAAGACCTTGACCTTTGCAATTATGAAGTGAAAATACTGACCCATAAAGCCATGTCTTTGAGCTTTGAATGTTCTTGTGATTTAAGGTTGCTGTTGTCAAACTCCAGGACAGTCAGTTGACTTTACTTTCCTATGTAACAAGAACAGGAACAAGAACACCACCAAAAATTGGAGAGTAAACCGATATGTATAATCCCCATCCCCCTACCATGATTTGAACTCCTGACCTAGTGATCGCTAGCCTGATGTGTTACCACCTGTGCCATTCAATTATAGAATAGTTACTGACATTGCCAGTTTTGTTTGTTTCTCTTTTGACAGGAATTTGAAGACTTGGATGAAATTATTGCTCGTCACATTCAGCCCATGGCAGCCTTTGCCCGTGATATCATTCATTTCAAATACTACAAAGAGGGCTGTGATGGTAAAAAAGATGCAATAGACAAAACTCTTATTGAAGAAAAGAAAAAGGCACCTTCAAGGTAAATACAGGCTTCCTCCTACATTCCGTCTTTTTTTTTTAAATCCCCCTCCCACCCATCATTTTTCCGCAAGGCAATCTTTCATTTAACTGGAAATCTATTGACAAGACAGATTTCAAAAACTAAATCTACTAAACAATTAGTTTTTTGTTTTTTTTCTAATAGAGTAATATATTTTTGGAATAAGTTGCCTAGTAATGTTAAAAATATTTAAATGCTAAATTGGTCCCTTAGTTTGTGTCCGGCAGTGTTCACACGCGTTTTTTTATTTTAAAATTTGCACTTTTTAGTGACCCAACAAAAGGAGAGAGAAGTAATTTATCTATTGATCAACCCCAACACAACATGCTGTCAAAAGGCATTGGTTGCATGATGGTTTCTATTGAGTGACTAACCAGACCTGTTATTTGTATTGTTTTCATTGGTCACTGGTATACCTTTATTTTCTTTCAGAATTCCTTATTTGATGACCGTTTCCTACCAATTCCCTGGGAAGTTTATGCTATCTTACTTGCCTCGTAACAAACCACGACACGAGTATGTCACAGTTACTCCCGATGGGATTCGCTACAGATCACAGAGCTTCCATTCACTCAACTCTCTGGTTCGTTGGTTCAAGGAACATTTCAGAGATCCGGTTCCAGGTAAGGAAATATTTTAACTTGTTTTATTCTTCACTAAAACCTTTCTAGTGCATCAGGATAACATGGTGAGAGGGGGAAAAAAAGTTTGAAAAGAACTAGAAATATTTTAAAACCTTTTTAGAGTTACATATAGAAGGATTGATATGTGTATAGGCACATTTATGTGTAAAAAAACAAAACAATTTGTGTGTGTGTATAATATATATATTTCTAATTGATCATCTTTGCATGAAAAGAATTGTAAAAAAAAGAAAATGTCTAAGATTCAGAAATGACTCCTTATTTCAAGTGTTGTTTGGACTATCTAAGGCAGTGGTTCTCAAACTTTATTGTATGACAGCGTACTAAGAAATATCTTTGGCACACCAACACTTTACTCCTTTAAAATATGAATATACATTGGTATATATTAGGCCATCACTTCGCATTAATGCCCTTGGGAAAGGAAATATAGCAAGGCAGACTGGGCTCTCTAGCCCTGGGTTGGCAACCAGTCTAGGCAAAGGACGACTCTGAATTCAAAACCAGGGACTGGAGTGCCTAAGGCAGTCCAACGTTGTTTTCAACTTCGTTCTGGCAAACACTAGTGCCAAGCTGTATCGTCCCTTGGACAAGCGGTGAGTGTAGAGGAGACTTGCTGCATGAGAAAACGCCTATCTTCCATACAACTTTGCCCAGGCCTGCGCCCTGGAGAACTTTCTGGGTGCATATCCATGGTCTCACAAGATTGACGGATGCCATTGCACTGCACTGTTTGGTCTGATTTTCTCATCCTCCTTGGTGTTTGTTTTGGCTGAAGAATGCATTACCTAAAATATAGTGATAAAACCAAATGGAATAATGAAGAGGAAAAAAAAGCTCTGAAGTTTTGTATTCTGATTAAAGAATATCTAAAAAATATCTAAAAAATGAAGACCTTATTAGACTCCGTTAAAGTGTTCTGCTTGATTATTAATCGCTGTGTACAATTTATTTTTAAAGATGTAAAATTCAAATGGTTCTTCGGACAATTGAACTCCTCCTTGTTGTTTGTGTTGTAAACACAGTTTCTTCCGATCCATTCTTTGGCCTTCTTCAGTTGTAAAATCAGAGTGTAATGGATTAAACAGAAGTTATGTTTAAAGGGGATAACCCTTATAGCACAGGGCCCGGGTGTCTTGTCTTGTCGGGTTTAGGTTCTGTTGAGAAGTGGAAGCCACATCGGATTGAAATCCACACTTGTCTGACTAATGCATTTAGCTGACATTTAGATGTGAGCTGCCTCTTTGATTTTTCTCTGCTTCCAACATCGTTCTCTGTCAGTAATCTGGGCTTCCTCCCAGAGAGGAAGATGGTTGCCATTCTCTCTCCAATCGTCCGAAGAACCATTTGAATATTAATGCCCCTTCTCAAAACTATAGAAAAGAACCATTTGAATATTAATGCCCCTTCTCAAAACTATAGAAAAGATGTAAAATGTTTGCAAATCAATTGTTTTTCATATTGAATCTTCATTTGTTTTTTTTCTTGCAGGAACACCATCAAGTAGTTCGAGAACACCTGCTCCACCATTCACTACACCTGCTCTTACTATGCAAGGTAACAAAATATTTTTTATTTTTTATTATATGGATATTGATCAAGCTTAGCTCAGTTTGGCACAAGATCAAATGTTGGAAAATTGGAGTTTTACACCAATCTTCCCAGTGGAGGGGAGATGCGCAGTGGTTAACGGCATGGACAATGCAATCGGCTGTTTATGTCACTTTGCACTAATGCCCTTGGGGAAGGTGTGAATCCATCTCTTCTCCCCCAAGCTATGGGTCAAATAGCAGGGCAGACTGGGTTCTCTAGCTATAGTTGGCAACCAGTCTAGGAGAAGGACAATTCTGATTCCAAACCATGGTGTGGAGCCCCCTTAAGACAGTGGATGCCAACTTTGACATCCTTCTGGCAGCTCCTGCAGACAAACTGATGCCAAACATATTGCTCTCCACTTACCATTGGACCACATCTGTAAGGCTGAGAGGGGGATTCTGCATCCCAGGATCTCCATACGCTTCACCCGGGCTTGTGCCCTGAAGATGTCGTTCTATTGTCTATCAAGACAGAAGGAGGCCTTCTTCCAAGTGGAGAGGACCTGTCTGCCTTGAAAATCAGCATTTGCAATCTTGGTTTTTGCCAACCACTGGAATCAGTGAGAAATGTGTAACTTTCTCAGCTTGCATATGAAAATTTGGAAATATATGGTTTTCACTTTATGGTTTAAAATTTATTGCCCTGCTATAAAATGTCTGACGTAATTTCTATATTTTAAAGCAATGCAAGGCGTTCAATTTTATAAGACAAGAAGTCCGTTGATATAAGCCACTTCTATATTTATTATATGAAAGATTGTGCATTTAAATACATATTACCGTTTTTACTCGTGTATAATGCAAGGAATTTATTATAAAAAATCGGGGTCAAAATTGGGGGGTAACATTACTTGAGTGTAAAAAGAATAACATATATACATATTATTATGATTTTTAGCTACAAAACTGTGGGTCGCATTATATACAAGATTGCATTGTACTTGAGTAAATATGGTACACTTATTTATTCTTCATTTAAAACAAAGGATCTGTTTTAAAAAAAAAAAAAATAATTGTTTTTGTTTCCTCAATTAACAAAAGTGTTTTTGCCTAGTTTGATGCTATGAAAATCCTTTCATAATTATCATGTTCCTTCTATCTTCCTTTTCAGGTGTTGATGCTGCAACCATCCAAAGAGCAGCTGCTGGTCTCCCCAACAATATCTACAACACACTGGCCCAAGTTGCCAGTGGCACACCTCAACACATAGCAAACAGTGCCAACTATGCAGGAGCTTACAGTGGCAGCAATTATTATCAGGTAAAACAACTGCACTTTTCTTTCCTTTTTTCTTCTTTAACCTTATGGATAACTGTTTTTCCATGACTCTAGTTCAGTGTTTCTTAAACTAATTCAGTGTAATTCACCTTTGTGTCTTTATCACAAATTTCATTCACCCATGACTAAATTTCCTTATGTTTTTGATCATTTTCATTTTATTCTCCCTTGTGTGTAATTTTATACATAATATATTTTGTATTATGAGCAAAAAATATAAATTCATTTTTAAAATTATTTCATTCAAGTTTTTGATCATCCTAAAAAATATGTAGAATTTTTAGAATTTTTCTACTTTACATCAAATAAAGTTGATAAACAAATCTTGGAACTTAAAACTAGATTTTTAGAAATATTGTTTTCTTATTCTGGATGTTTACCACAAAAATTACTTTTTTGAGTATAGAAAAATATAAATATCTCAGTAAACTACCAACTACACTGAAGCTGGCTTAATGACGCAATTAACTGCTGTCAAAAAAAAAAAGTCTATTTCAAGTATATAAATTAAGTCATTTACCCTTCATGTTTCATTCACCTGCAAAATAATTTCATTCACCCTTGGGTGAATCATTTACCAATTTAAGAAACACTGATCTAATTCTTTCTTTCTTACTGTAAGATCATCTGGGATAGAAAATAAATTAACAGGGCAATTCTGGGAGTTATCAGCTGAGATATATAGAAGAATTTAAGAGAAAAAACAAAAATGTGCCTGGTAAATGTTTCTCTGTACTGATAAGGTTGTAATTTTATTTTTAATAAGTTTTTATACACATTTTTATCATTTGAATTAATGTATATTTTAATGTTGAACAAGTATTTTTAATGTAAATTATATATGGAGATGCTCATAGTCATTTTTATTTACTAAATAAATAAATGTTAATTATTTGAAAGTAATGAATTTTTCCTGGTTTTCATTTTCAGCCCATGGCAACCCCAATGATGACTCCTATGTTAACACCTTCCTACCATAGCCAGACACTGCAAGCAACACCTGCGCATTCATTAGCCACACCTTCTTATCAGCCAACACCCCGATCGGCTATTTGGCCTGGTGCCACGCCCAGCCGCACCCCACAGAGAACGCAGCCCCGTCCCACAACGAGCAGTACGGATTGGGCCAAGGCGGCTGAAATGTGGGCCAAGAGGAAACAAAGTGGAGCATCGACCCCTAAACCTGGAACCCCTCGTCACAGTAGCAGCAGTAGTCCTGCAGTGCGATCAGCACCTAACTCTTCTGAGGGTGCTGGTGATGCCACACCTCTTATAGACGAGCGCTGAACATATTTAGCTCCATCTCCCCACCCCCGCCTTTTTCCTCTCTCTCTCCATTTCCGCCACCACCCTCTTTGTACTCTGGCCCCATTTTCTGTCCCCAGAATGTGTGTATCTGAAAATGAACAAAACTGTAAAATGGCCTAACAGTGTGTGATTGACCAACCAACCTACGGACAAGTGAGTGTGTGCGTGTTTGTTTCTTGACCAGTGGTAGCCAGCTGGGTAGGCTGCCAACTGGCTAGACCCAAGGGTCGAAATCAAGGCCAAAATCCTCAGCTGCTCCCCAACCCCCCTTCTGGTCACTTAGATTTCTTTCAAAGGATCTGCTCGGTTCTTTCATTTTTTTTTTTCTTTATAAAAGTAACTCTAGCTGAAAGGAGATAGGTTTTTTTTTTTGGTTTTTTTTTAGTAGTTCTCCTCTTCCTAATTAAATGTAATTTTTTTGTTTTCTAAAATTTTGAGATTTCAATAGAATTATAATTTGACAATTTCTATTTTTAAAGAACTTACATTTTAAGTAAATGATACTTTTAACTTTTTTTAAAAAAACAACTTTATGAAAAGATCTTTTTTTTTCACACATGAGCATTTCTTTTTGTGCCCTTTTGTCACAAAGAAGTCAGAATAAGCATTTATGGAATTAAGCTGGTTTCTCAAATTGGGCTACAAAGGTCAAATTTGGAAATCGAGCTAGTCTGGAGGCAGAGGTTCAATACCAGCCTCTTGAGGGCTAAAATTTGTTGCTATTCAAATGCCTGTGTTGGGTAAGTCCCTGATATAAAGTTGGGATTATTTCCCCATGTAGCCAATCTGGCAGCCCTGATTTATAAGACCAAATTTTTATATTGATGTGCAAACATTTCAGGATTAGGTTTTTTCCCAAAAAATAATTTGCATTTTATTTAAGACATTTTTTTATTTTTCCAATGGAATAATGAAATCTGTTTTATGAAAGAAAAAAAAATTATGTTGATCAAATTTAGAATGAAGAAATATTTTTCTTTTTCATCCTTATGTTATTTGCTTCTTTTTTTTTAAGGCTGTATTTTGCTTCTATCTATACTTGAACTCTGACCTCTAAAACCAATCAGTGGCCAAACATAGACAAGACTACATTTCCTACCAGTGTCATCAAATCAGTGTTTAGAGTCCAAGTAAAAATCCAGGATTTTGAATGCTGATTTTTCAAGGCAGGCTGGCCCTCCCCATTTGGAAGATTGTGTTATGCCAATCTTCCTATCATCTGTTTTGGTTTGTGCTAAGCTTAGTAAATACAGGAATACCTTGAATAGTAC
The DNA here is from genome assembly GCA_006491835.1 of Architeuthis dux. Lineage (NCBI taxonomy): Eukaryota > Metazoa > Mollusca > Cephalopoda > Oegopsida > Architeuthidae > Architeuthis > Architeuthis dux. The sequence continues at coordinate 661,106 of VCCN01000077.1, forward strand.
GGTTTTGATGAAGTTCTGTCAAGGTGTTGCTGTACAAATTAATGTAACTAAGTATAAGCTGAAAACAAAAACTTATTAAATTATAATAAGACCTTGAATCGTGCGGTTTTGAACTGTACGGAAAATTTTGGAATGAATTAGCCGCACTAATCAAGGTATACCTATATCAGGATGACTTTTATACATTTTGATTCAAACAGCTCAAGATTTTCTTTTTATAAGATCAGCAAAGGAAAAAAGCAGCTCAGGATTTTCTGTCGACAACGGCCAAGATTTTGGGAGGGGTGGGTGGGGATTGCATGTGACTTTTTGTAAACAACCAAAGGTGAAAAAGCTTTTCTGTAAAGAACTTGGGAATAAATGTTATTTCACATATATCTATTTAGATCTTTTTTTTTTTTTTTTTTTTTAATATAACATTTGAATCTGACCTGAACATGAAATTACTCTGAATCCACAACTGATGTTGGAAAATGCAAATCTTAGTCCACTTTTTAAAAATATTTTATTAGTACTTCTTTTCCAGCTGCTTTCAAAATACCCACGCAAAAATGGCTATAACAAAATAAAATTATCCAATAAAGATTCAGTTGGGTCTATTTTGACAATTGAAAGCCTCCATCTATTGACGTTGACAACGGATATAGCAGCCCCTCTGCTGCACGTGCCTTGGCAAGTAAGATAATTATGGAAGAGAGGATAGCTTTGCTGATTCCATTTTCTGAACTGATGACGTTATGTCACATTGCATAGTAATACCTCGGTTAGCGCTCTAGATATGTTCCTGAAAAATGCAGTGCCAAATGAAACAGCGCTATATGGGGTCATTATACTATAGCATACATATAAATATACCAGCAATCATTTTAAAATATATGATGTCGTCGTTGAGCCTCAACAAGATGGAATGGATTAGTGCTGTGTATCTCATCTGGTAGTTACTTTCCAGAGCTGGTAAAATATTACTTGGTGTCAATATATATTGCTACATGATAAATTATTGAGTATGTGCATGTGTTTACTCGTACACATGGTACATTAAGCAAAGTATACAGTTATTTCGGAGATTGTCTTTTATCAATATTTCTTTCAGAAATTTAACATTAGTAAATTAATTTTTAAAAATATTTAAAAAAGAGTGCCATAGTGAATCGGCTCTAAACAGAATAGTGCAAAGCGGGATATTACAGTATTTAGATTAAACAAGAAAAAGAACAGACTCTGTTCAAAACCTGCAATGTTGTTTATACAATTTTAGACAGCATTTGTCAATGTTGGTTTACAATTTATTTTTCAAGTTAATTGCCGTTAAAATGTCCAGGGGCGGGGGAAGAAACCCATCACATCAAAAATATCGTCCGAAATGCAATATAATCCATTGGAAAATGAAATATATAAATTATAAACACTGCATAGTCTTTCTCACTCTCTATCTTTCTTGTACTTTCTGTTTTTTTTGTTATTTCGAGAATTGATTCAAATAAAGAAATGACGTGACGTAAAAAAAAATCTTTCCTCTTACTCCACCTATTCTCTCTCTAATGTTCATAAGAAAGGAAAGATAAAAAAAAGTCTGAACCAAAAACTTTTTAGCTTTCAGAGAACTGTCGACTTTCGTTGCAGTTAAAAATGTCCACAAGAAACCGTTTTGAATCAAATATTTTGATTATCAACATTGATTGAAATCTGCAAATAAACAAAAATAATTTACTCATCTTCATCAACCTGAAGTACAATTATTGTTGAATATATGAAGAAAGTTCTTTCTTGAAAAGTTTTTAATTTTTTTATTTTATTTTATTTATTTTTTTTACAACAATTAAAAAAGTTCATTCACTTAACAGACAGACGGGTTGGCATGACAATAGTTTATTAAAATAATAAATTGACTTTTTTATTATTGAAAAAAGTTGTTTTATAATGACAAATAAACAGGTTGGCAAGAAATGGAAACAAAATTTTTTAATTGAAAAATTCAAAAAAATAAAACAAGACAAGATGGAAGAATTATATAAGAAAAACAATGAAAATGGTACTACGTTTCATCAAAACAACTTTTTAAATTTGTAATTTAAATAAAATAAAAACTAAAATGATTTAAATACAAAATTTCCATTTAAAAATTTCAATTTTTATAAACAGTAACATAGAGATGCACAAAGATTTTTACCGGGAACTCAACACCTGAGAAGAAGAAAAAAAAAGCCCCAAACTTGTATAAAAGATAATTTTATTGTCAAAATCCGGAAGAAAGATTGAAAAGAATCCGATACAAACTTTCTCTGAATAAACTCAATAGAAATGACAATTTTTCAAAAAATTGACATTGTAAGCAAAAATATTTGTCAGTAAATTCGAGAAAAAGTAGAAACAAACTTTTTTGCTTACATTTCTTATGTGGAAAAATGAAGACTTTGTAACAATCCAAATCTACATTATAATTAAAGTTTTTTTTTTTTATTTTATTTTTTTTTAAGATAAAAATTTGGGCTTTTTTTCTTAGTAGTGAAAACAAGAAAAAATATTTAAACATTTTAAAAATTTTAATTGACTTAAAAATAGGGTGTTGATTTCCCAGTGAAAACTTTTGGGCATACCTACTACCAGTTTTATAAATGTGCTATAGATCGCTTGATCATTTTTGTATAAAAAGTTTAAAGTGTTTAAACCAAAAAAAAAAAGTTGTTTCGATAAAAACTTGTGCCACAATGAATGAATTAATCTTATGCAATGTATGTTACAACAGTGAGGGGGTTAACCCTTGTATCCATGGTTTCTATAGAGAGCTTTTAGTCTCAGCCAATTTTGGCACAGGGCCAGTCTTATGGAGCACCTAGCCAACCAGATTAATTAAATTAGTTTTAAAAACCAAAAGTAATACACATTTAAAATTTTAACATCTTCAATCATCTAAAATATTTATTGATGAATAAGAAATGGATTTATATTATTTGGAGGGATCAAATGTAATGGCAGAGTATCACATTAGACAAAAAATGGTTTTGGATAAAATTGTAAGAGACATTTGCATCAAAAACATGGCAAAAAAATGTAAATCCCCTATAGCAGTGGCCCCAACCACAGGGCCCCATACCGGTACTGGACCGCAAGGAAACTATATGATTTTGCGATATGAAACGATATAAAATAAAAACATTCATTTCCTTGGATCTTAATATTAAATTCGTTAGATAAACCCTTTTAGAAATGAAATTGAGTGTATTAGTCACTTATAGTTGACTGATCACTATATTCGGGTCAGGATTACCACCCCCACCCCGGTCGCCTGGTCTGCAAGAATACTGTCAATATTAAACCAATCCATGGTGCAAAAAAGGTTGGGGACCCCTGCCCTATAGTATGCCAGGAACTGTTTTATGCAATCAACAGGTGAAATTTTCAAAAAAGAAAATGATTCCCCACAAAAGCAGAGCAAGAAGTTGTTTACATAAATCACTATAGAAGCCAACATTTATAGAATATGCATTGATTTGTGGGAAATTGATTTCCAAGGGTTGGGTCTAATTTTGTAGTGATCTAATATACATGAGAATGTGTATGTGTGTATGTCCATCTGCTCCCAGTCAATTGTAGCCAGAAGCTTTGGAGTAAGGTACACCTAAAATGTGCTAACTTAAAGAATGCAAAAAAATAAGTCTGGATGATTTGCAACCTGATAATAGTGTGGGGTCTACGTTTGCGCATACCCTCATAATATTCATCTGATTTCTGTCTGTCTCTATCTAATATATATATTTGAGAAAGTGTGTGTGTGTGTATCCATCTTCTCCTAAATAAAGCATTGTAACCAGAGGTATTGAATTAGGTACATCTAATTTAAAGAATGCATTAGACACTGGACTGCTATAAAGATAGTGGAAAGCCATTTCATTTCTGATATGAAAAATAACTTTTCACTGGGAATCCAATAGTGTTTCATTATGCCTTGATTAACAACAATTCTTGGGCATAGATACTATTCAGCCTGAGTCACCTGGGCATTCTGCTAGAGTTAACTAAATTTATTCATATTTTGTAAAAAAAAATGAAAAAGCTCCCAAACTCTTGGAAATCATATTTCCCCCACAAACTAATATGTCTATTTCTATTAATGTTGATTTACACACGCGACATCTTGCACATTTTCTGAAAATAAATGTTGGATTTTAAAAAAAAATTCACCTGGTAAGTCCAGAAAACAGTTTTTAGTACACTGAAGAGTATGCATAATTACATACAATTTTTTAAAAATTTTTGTTTTTATTATTCACTGTTTTTTATGTGACTGTCTTTTGAAATTTTATCAAAACATTTTGAGAAAAATGACATAAAATGCAGAAATTTGTTTTATAAAAAACGTTTTTAAAAAAAAAA